>WEKX01024714.1:64408-121226 GCA_013390025.1 Pitta sordida
TCCATGGCGTTTTTATTGTCAACCAGGCGAGTCACCAGATCATAAAAGGAGATCAAGATGGTCAGGCCAGACCCGCCTCCCCTAAATCCATGCTGACTAGTTCCAATGTCATGGTCATTTTGCAGTTGCTGCGTAATAGCACACAGGACTATCCTTTAGGCCCTCTTCCTGCTTCTTCCTTTTCTATGTGGAATAGATCAGAAATATTCTTAATCTGTGAGTTGTTGCTAGCCAGGAACCCCATCAATGTATTTTTCAAGGACACAAGTATATAGCAGATTCTAGGCATGTCTGCAAAATCCAATTGTTTTTAGTTGAGAAAGAATCATTTTTGATTGCTATGCTCTCTCCACACTAGATAATCATTCTCATCTTATCGTATTTTATTCTACTGCTGGGTAGTGACTTACAGCAGAGGAAAACATACTCAGTGAAATATCTACCATCACTGATGAATTCTGCATGGCATACATGATTAAACATTCTGATAGGTCAGATTATCAAAAGTGACAGTTTCAGCTTTAATTCTTAAAGAACAGAAACAATCTTACCTTGCCTGCAAAAAGAAATCTCTCCTTTGATTTTCTACTACAAGCATCACCTGGCAACTTGTTTACAGTTTTGCCTCTCATCTGAGCACCTCCATACTGATCACTCCTTTTGCAGAAACATTATGTCTTTTGCCTTGATAGTGATCTCTTTGCTAAGGATTAGCATAGAATTGTACAACCCTCTTAAAGCTTTATTATATGTTCATTGCAAAACCTGTATAAGCGCTTTTATATTATGACAGAAGAGTCAGTATCACATCCCTTAATCTGACAGGCTTCTGTAGGAATTAAAGATATAGATACGGTTTCAGAGTTTGAAAGTGTTGTTCTAGGCTGTTCCAGCTTCTTGGCAAGGAATTCTAAAGAAGATATATCCATCCATTTGCCAGGGTTTTGTAACACAGCATGCCTGCACATAATGCTTTAAACACCTTGTCTGCAAGTGTATCATTAAGTGTATACTGTATCCTTAGGAATATGCTGATAAAAATCTCTTTTTAAAGATTGATTTTACACCCGTTTGCCTAATGTATACTCTCAGAAGCAAATCTTCTACACATAATGGAATAAATCATCTGTGATTATAAATATTTGGACCACTATGGGATAACTTTAAGACCAATGGAATAACTTTCATGTGCTCTTGAAAGATCTTAGGTAGATAATGATGCCAAATGACTTCCACTACACTCTGCCTTCTCTGCTAAGCCCAGTATTCATCAAGGATGCCACAAGAAAAATTTGTTTTCAATAGAGGAAGACTGTAAACAGTTTGCTCTTGCTATTCACCAACATTTTATCTTTTTCAGAAAAAAAGAAATTAAAATGGAACCAAGAGTAGCTTTGCCTCAGGGGCTTACACCATAGGACCACAAACTAGACAAAACTCACTCTTTTTTCTCACCATCCCTGAGTGGGCATTCACTTGGGAGTTGGACTAGATGATCCTGTGGGTCCTTTCAACTCAGAGTAACTTGTGAACCTGTAATCGTTTAGGACTGACAGGCTGAGATGGCCCAGTGTCACAGCAGTAATGTTGCTTATCCAATGACAGTTTTATGAGAGGTGAGAAAGATGTTTTCAGAGTGAGAAACTGGATATAAATAGGAATGTCCCCTGCACCCCTTCTTTCCAGTGGGCGATAATAATGACTGATGTGGCAGCCTTTCTCTGGGTGGGCTCAGTGGATGCTGGTGGAGAGGCGGATAATAGATAATCCTCAGAAAGATTCAGTCAGCAACTAAATGTGTGTAGGGAGTTGTGTGAGGATGGAGGGGGCAGGCAAAGCGCAGGGAGAGGTCAGCCATGTAGCAGTCTTTCATCAAGAGCTTTTTGAGTGTTGCCTTTACCTCTAAATTTCTCTAGCTGAGAAGTCATTCTGTAGGGGACTTCCTCCATAGACCTCAACCTCTTTTCTCAACCCAATGTTATACAGGAAGGTGAGTGTTTTGAGTCCAGATTTATACCAGGAAGGAGGAGAGGGGTCTTTCCTTGAAGATGGGTCTGAGTAGTTTTGTGCATATGCTGTTACTGCTCCCCTGCATTTCCAGCCTTTCCCTCTTCCAATGAAGTCCTTGCTGCCCCATCTGCATCAGGAATGCCACCTCTTCAGTGACCTCTTCTTCCCTGTGCGATTGTGGGGTCCCCTTTGCTTGGGTATTTCATTTGCTGGACTAAAGTCTCCTGTTTGAGTCTCCCCATTTTAAACTTCCAGAAGTCTTTTATGGAGATCTCTCAATCCTTCTTTTTCACTAGTGCTTTTGCATGTCTGAGGCTATCAGCCAGTAGGACCATGCAGCTGAGACACTGCAGAGAAACAGGAACAGCTTTCCTCGCATTTGCTGTGATCCATTTTGCCGTACGCCTTGGCCACCTTTTTTAGCAAAAGTTCATATTGAGCTAGCTGGGTTACTTGACAAATTGTTTCTGGATCCTAAGCCAAAGTCTCTGACACAAACAGGACCAGTGTGACAATGTGATACTCAAGTATTCAGTCAGTTCCGAGTCAAGCTAGCTGAGGAATAATAAATGTTACAAAATGCTGTCTCCCAAAAACATTTGGCTAATCTATCCCTTTATTTCTGGATCTAATCAGTGTTCCAAACTAATATGCATTCAATCTTGCATTTATATATTTTTGCTGCCGATCCAAAACTCTTGCTCTGCGTATTTTGAAGCTACTTTGCTCATTGTCCCTTGGCAGGGATTGTGATAGCCATCCTGGGGCTGATATCTGCACCCTGTCAGAGAGAGCTCCAGGTGCTGGGAGTGGGGAGAGAACAGCATTATGCAAATGAGAGAGCTAAATTTTGCCTCAGGGTGAAAAACGGAGGGGGTGATAAAGGTGAAATCTGAATGCAGGCAGCATCAAATTGAGACTGACACATAACCTCCTGGCGGCTGGGGGAAGGGATGGCGCTGCAGAATGCTGGGCAGCTGCTCATCACTGCCGGATTCCTCTGCCAGCGCTCAGGCTTTGGATTTTTATTTTCTCTTGAAATCTCTTGAGGGGCTAGATGCTAAAGCACAGTGAAGAACAGAACTGCAAATCACCAGCCTGTCTGACTGTAATGATGTTAGGGCATGCTGTTTCAAGTGGTTCCCCATCTGCATCCCCCTCTGGCAGGCTCCCCAGCTGTCCTGTGCCTTGCTGTGCCATGAACTACCAAGCACAGGAAGTCCACAGACTGACTTGCAGCCAGCCCTGACAGGGAGGGGAAGGGGAATCCAGTCCTAAACTCTGTTAATTTGGTGCTTCACACTGAAATCCTACAAGAAAAGGAATGGGAGACAATATCAACATATTCAGTAAATGCCATTAGCATCTCTGCAGTCCCAGTGGGAAATACCTTGTGTGCTCTACAAGATCCCTAGACAAAGTGAGGGATTTTTTTTCTAAAGGGAAAGTAGACAATCCAGTGCAGCTGAAGCTAGCCTGCTTCTTCTGCCAGATGCTGGAGGGAACAGCCTGAGCACACCACTGAACCGGATCCACCCTCTTGTGCATGCAGGAGCTGTTTCTGACTCAATGGCCAAGCAGAATAAACATGTGAACCTTTCTCACAGCTTCAATTGCAGAAGCTTTCCAGTTAGTTAGGCATGGAAATACTGAGCATTTGCAAGCATGCATGAGATGATGATACACGTTGACCCTTGAGGTGAGCAGGCTGCTGCCAAGGCAGGGTGCAGGAGACTCCTTGGCGCAGCAGCAGAATGGGGGCCTTTGCACTTCAAATAATTTTTTCAGAGTCTTTCTCATGTCATTTGGTCAGCACCCAGTAAGCTTCATCGACAGAGGGCCTCAGGGCCAGGACTGGCACTGCTCCAGTGAGGTTGTTTTGTCCTCCTCTGCAGGTTTGAGTTCATCCTGGGTTTTGGTCCTTTGGTTCCAGTGGACCATGCTGCCAGCTCATCATGGCCAATGCAGTATGGGGAGCTGGCGGAAGGTCCAGTTATCGAACATGGTCCTGTCTCCCTGGGCATGAGGGGATCCTAGGAAACCTGCTCCTGTTGTGCCAGGGTACCTGTCAGGCACCAGCAGTGAACACAGTCCCATTAGCAGGGGTTCAGTTTAGAAAAAAAATCATAGAGGAGCTGAAAGGAGGTGAAGAGCCTCCATCTGGTTTATTTAATGTGGCATTGAGTTTCTTGGCAAGGAGACCTGACAACACGCAGCAAAGAGCCTTGCACACAGTCATGGACTGCAACATCTCAAACTTCTGCAACTAGACATTTCTATGTGTGTCACCCAAAAGTCAGGGATGCCCCCTGGTTGTATCACATTACACTCAGAATGCATTCAGCAGCATTTAAGGGCATGCTTAGGACAGCACTAGTAGCAAAGCCTTTCCCTTCACCCTACTAAATAACTTTTTCTGACATCATGTGTAGGATTACCAAACCATCTCTTCTCAAAGTGTTTACCCTTTGAACTGACATGGAAGGAGCAAGATTCAGCATCTGGGAACAGAAAGGCAAGAATGGGGTTTTTTTGTGGGCTAACAAGTGCCTTGAGAGCTAGTCACAACACACTTCCATAGATTTTGTTCAGCACTCAGCAAATGCAGAGCCATTGATTGTCCACTGAATAGTCTGTGGAGCTCAGCTTTTGCTGAGTTGTACATGGAACTGAGCCAAAAAGAGAAGAAATAATTAGCAGTCTGCCCTGTCCATATGTTTAAAATACACTACAAAATGAAAACAGTCCTGTGGAGAGTTCTCTGCATTAAAACTTTTCAGTCATGTGGAGTTGGAATATTTTCTCTGATACTTAGGGAAGGGGTTAGGAAAATATCTGAAAAAATAGATTTACTATTAATGTTAAGAATCTTTCCAATTCTTTAAATTCATTATTCATATTTTGTATGCCTGTATAAAAAAGAATTAAGTTATTGTATGTATTGAAACTATTTCAGATGTTCAGAATTCATAAGCATACTAAGAAAAAACTGAAATGAGTTTAGACCCTGATAGCACAATCTGGAAAACAAGATTCCTGTTTAAAGCCAGATTTTTATTGAAACTTTATGATCTAGGCCAATTTATTTATAATGAATTTGACATCACCATACCCAAATTCATTTAAAGCAACTTACTGGATTTGAATTTCTTGAGAAAGAAATGACATACAAAAGTCAGTTAATGGTAGGAGTCCTTGTATGACAAGGAAGGAATTACTGTCAGTCTATTGATGTGATATGAAGTGCACCCACATGAATCCTGCCCATGTCTGTTTAAACGACTAATTTCAGGAAATCTCCTTGGAAATTATGATAATAGTTCCTCTGCTCCTATCAGTGACTGTTGGCCTAATTATCAGGCTCATTGTAATTGCTTTCTGGTTAGGGTTAGGGTTAGGGTGCAAATCAAAGAAGGTCGAAGCAGAACCAGCCAGCAAACGATCCTCACCTCCTTGAGTAGTCTAACTGAGTATACATCCAGTTTCCCACCCCATTGTTACCAAAGGTTGTCACAATGGTCAATACAAGTCTTCCAGCTTACCCGTAGGTAGTAATTGTTCCTTTCGCCAAAGCTTAGAATTTTTTCATGTAATAAAACCGAGATAAATTAGGCTGTTTGTGTGGGTTTGTTTTTGTATGAAGGAACTGCACAGAAATCCAAACTCTCCTCTTGTTGCTGCTGATGTCCTCCCCTGGACTTTTCCAGCCCCCTGCAACAAAAGTCTATGAAAGCTAAATTGGCATAACCAACCAGACAGATCCCAAGATCAGTCATCCAGCTGGCACTGAGTGTTATCTTGTTGATACTCTCAGCAGAAAAGCCAATTGCTGAACAACCTACAGGGCAGCCAACAGCTAGGCCCCTAAACCTGCCCCTCTGGATTTGCTTGACCCTTAGGTATGTATGGCCCTTTGGACTCATGTTCATATTTGCTGGCAGAGACTGGTGGAGGTTTCACGAGCACAACCCAGCCTGCACCTGTAGAGGTTAATCTCCCTAATCATTAGTCAGGCACCTTGCAGCGCAAATATTCCAAGCAGACACATAGCCCTCTGGGTTGACTGGACTTGGATCAAATATTCCTTGTGGAATCCCAAATATCTGCTGGCACAGACATCCCTGGACCTAGCACATTTGCTGTTCCCAAGGGGAAGCCAACTATTAGCTACCCTAACAGCTATGTATGGTTATTGTGTAACACGAGCAACCTTCCCCAGTCCTCGATATCTCAGGGTCTTATTTTTTCTGTGATTCCTTGCCCCCCTGCTCTGAGTGGTATGGTCGGTTTGCATAGGGCTGTGCTTAAGTGGCACATGTTCACAGCTGGAGCACACCTTGAGCTGTCTGTGGTGTCAGGGATGGCAAAAACTTCGGTGTCAATCATCTACTTTCTGGGGAAAAAATATGAACAAAGGGTACTAGGCCTAAGAGATGTGTATCACTGGATGGGCAGCAGGAGTGTAAACGCCTTCTCATCTAAGAAGATAAAATACTCCATCTTTTTCATTGGAACCAGTGCTCTTATCCTTCAGCCTTCTCCCAGCTCAGACCATGTGTCCTGGCTCACTGCTGCCGAGGTCTCTTCCCCTGCTTTAAATGCTAGACTATACTGACATAACACAGATTTCACCTTTCTTTTACTTCTCCACTAACTGAAAGGTCAAAACAAATTGAATTAAAGAACTATGTGGGGAATTCAGTAATTAAAAGCTTGTGAGCAGGTGTAAAAGCTAATCAAAAAAATAAATAGTTGCCCAGTAACTTCATTACCTTAAGTTATGAGCTGTATATGCTGCATAATAGGAGCTTAGAGAGCTGAAACCACTGAGAGGCCATAAATCATAGCTGGAATCACAGGAGAAACCCCATATTGCTGTCATGATTGAGGCTCAGGAACAACCTGGGAAGCTGAGTTCTGGGTGCAGCTGACATCCCGACATCTTACTTAAATTGAATTGAATTGCATGCATGCCCTAAGGTACCATCTACCATCTGCATATGTACTGCCTTCATTTCCTGAGCTGCCCAGGTGGGAGGCCAGAGGCAAGTGAAGCAGAGGGGACAGGCAGGCTGGAAGTCCCTTGTGTTATTAGCAGCCTGTGCTCTACGTTGACAAGCCCCATACAAAGTATTTCCCCTGGGAATACACTGGTAGGTAGTGTCAGTGGGGTTGAACATGAGTCTTCACAAAAAAAAAGGGAGGAAGGGAGTGTCAGCACAAACTCATTATCAATTCAGTAATGTCATCTGAATCATTCCATCTTGATCTTGTCCAGAGGGGAAAAGCTGGCAGGCCTCTCACTGACAGCAGAGTAAGAATGTCCTGCAGAATGCATTGCACCTCTCCTTCCTCCCCAGAAGAGCAGGCTTCAATAGAGAAGAATGCTTTGGGATTCCTGAGTATTTTTTCAGCACCCTTACTGCTGTTGAGGGAGATACACAACCACTCCTTCAAGTCTGAGATCACCCAAAAAATAGGTCTGGATGGGGCTATCATAGCTCACAGCCAGGGAGGAACAACTGTGCTGACAACAGACCTTTGCATACACAAAAATGTCCTGTAAGGTGAGCATAGGCTGGACAAGAACAGTGAGTAGCCTACAGAGAGCTATCAGGCGAGGTTTTACAAGTCTGGAAGGGTCTCACAGCCTAAATAACTGGTGCTTGGGTTTTAAATCAAACTGCAAAGTCAAGCTTAAGTGAGTAACTGCATCTTGCAGGTGGCTCTTGAGCAGTAGTCACAGCAAGATTTTCAGAGGTGGCAAAATCAGCC
Source organism: Pitta sordida (assembly GCA_013390025.1). NCBI lineage: Eukaryota > Metazoa > Chordata > Aves > Passeriformes > Pittidae > Pitta > Pitta sordida. The sequence continues at coordinate 72,194 of WEKX01024714.1, forward strand.
TAAAGAAAAATGCACAGGCAAGATATTTAAATAACAGCAACATTGTTATTTAAATAAGGAAACACAGCTTTCTGAAGCAGCTGAAAGAAAAGCTGTTTTAGCTAAACTGCCTCAAAGCTGTCAGGCTCCTCCCTTGTGTCCTGAGGAGAAGCAGTCCAGGGAGAACCAGCTATCTACAATTGTTTGCAATATAACTGACAGAGGAGGAAAAGAAGCCTTGACTGTTGCTAAAACTCATCTTTTTCTTTTTTGCTAAATCATTTTGATCCTGCTGAGGTCATCAAAATGAAACATTTCTTTTCATTAAATAGTTAAATCTCTGTAGTCCTCAAATGCTGAATTTTCTACTGATCTTTCAGGACAGCCAGTCTGAAGGAGAAGGGGTAGAGGGATCCCTTATCCAGCCTTTTTAATTTCAATTTATTACTGTCAGTACTATCCTTTGCCACTGCATAGCTAGAGGGAAGAGAAGAGAGCTGAGCCTTCATCTGGGGATTGCAGTAACCTTGGTGTTTGAATACAGTCAGTGTACAGACTGTATCCAAGAAGAATCTGCTTTGCCTGTTATACGCTTTTCCCCATAATATTGAATTAATTCATTTTCTTAAAACGAGCTTTCCTAATCCAAGGATCAATTTAGAAACAGACTCAACGTTATGAAATACACCACCTCACATCTTACACTAAGGAGTTATGAAAATATAAGCTATCAAAAGCTGAATCTTTTCTGCGTTCTTAAACAACTGTATTTCCTGAACTCTAATAACAGCTGTGTTATTAGTAACTAGAGCAATGTGGTCCTAGTATTTCCGACTCCCCATTAGTGAAGATGTTTTAGTAAGCTTTGGAGTTAAATAACCTAGTTTCAATATCTACTTTTTGCAGAAAGTCAATTTTAAATAAGGAGGATTCAATTTTAAATAATATCAAGGTAAATAATTTTTTTTCATGAAGTAGGAGAAATCTAAGTTTTCTGAAGCATTTTATTTTTTGTAACAGTAAATTCTCCCCTAAAATTGGACAATTCACCCTATAACCTTCACATTATCAATCTGTAGACTGACACAACACTGGAAAAATGTAATAGTATCTACAGACCTCATTAAAATTACCTTCTTTTGCTTTGAAGGGTCAGCAAGGTTAACATGCAGTATTGTTTCCCATCAGCCTGAAAATCTTATGAGTTTACAGATCCCCAAGCTTTGATCACTAAGAAGACTTATTTGAACGATTAAATCACAGCTTGGTCCCCCAATTCAGCAAGATGCTTAAGCACCGAATCCCTGCTTTAATGCCAAATAAACAAGCGTATCGTACTGTTTTGCCATTTAGGCTGCTGTACAAACTGAAATAAAATGCATCTAGCTTAATGTGTGCATTAAACATTCTATGTAAGCACACAAAATTACAATTTTAGTATTCTATAATGAAATCATAACTAGTGCCTGCAATACACTCAGCATAAATCTTCCTACTTTTGCAGTGAAGCAGTGTCAGGCTTCTCTGAAATCTGCTCCATAAAAGCAATAAAGTAATGAAAAAACAAACAAGAAAGGTCAGTCAGGATTGAGTCCTCAGCAGACAAACAATTTTATGCTCCTGGAAATCAGACTTTTGTTTGTATTCCCATCTCAGGATTCATTCAACTACCATCTCTTTCTTTTGGCATACTCTTTTGGCCGTTGATTGGAAGATCTTACAATACTCAGTGCCATTGCAAGTTATGACTTCGCTCCTATCTACTGGTGTGCGTAGGGTTATGGCTTTTTGCCAACCTCTTGAAGTTGCAATCCAAATCTTTAATTTCTCATGTATGAAAGCCAGAAAAGTCTAGATAGCACTGAGAATGCCAAAAACCATCTGGTCTTGGCTTTCTACATAATTCGGATGATGCACTGTCAGTAGTGTTTGCAAAGGCTGAATACCAAGAAACCCATATCAGGCTTGGACTGGTCTTTTTACAACCTATACTGGAAAGTCTTGCTGACTTTTGTTTCTTGCTAAAAATGTAAGAAAACTCTTTTTTTCAGCTCGTTAACAACACTAGGTTTTCATTAAAGATTATTAAACCAAACTAATCAATCTTTTTGCCCATCCTTGCCTCATGGGTCAGGCTCAGATGTGAGAACAGTGCTGATGGTCTGCATTCACTCTGTGAGCATTGCTCTCCCTTGGCAGGAGTCAGCACCACTCTCCCAGCAAAGTGCACACCACCATAGTAATTGACAGCAGAGATGCAAGAGCTTAGGATGGGTGGGTGCTCAGAGTCTCTGTGGCAGCAGTTTGAGCGTCGTCCCGACTTGTTCCCTCTGAAACAGCCAGAGGAGTGCCCCAGTCTGGCATTGGCACCAGCACCAGCCTTGGTGCCACACAGGAATGTTGTGGGAAGAGCTACGGACAGGACTGGACTCAAAGCTGTGCTTACCTGAACATTTAGGCATGCTTAGGGAAGTACAGGTTAAGTACTCTAACTTCCCTTTGTCTTTGTTTTTGAATTCCTCAGCTGCCTTGGCCTAAAGTTAAAGAACTCAGAGGGAGCATGGTGTTTCACAAAGCCTGCTTACACCTCAGCTTCAGTGGCTCTGAGAAAGCTGCTGTTTTGAGTCCTTCTTTCCTCATCTGCTGTTGTAGGCAGCTGAGCCCTCTCATCCAGCAAGATTTCCAGCTGACCCCAGGGCACAAAGGGACCTCTGCTTAGGTCAGTGGTCTCTTGGTTTTTGAAGCCTCCATGAGGTTGGCCATAGAGTCACACAGCTTGCTTTGTGTCCCTGCTGGGCATGCAGCCTCTCCCTGAATTAATGAGCCCTTCTGTTCACTAGGTTATTGCTGGTTTAAAAACAAAACCAGGGAAGCAGTGCTTTGGTTGGGAGGGAGGACATGCTAAGGAAGCATGTCTTAATAGGCTGTTATTTCTTTTGCATTCAGATTGAGAAGCCCATGGGAAGAAGACAAGGAGGAGATGGGGAGAGCAGACCAAGAGCCATTTGAAGTGGACAAACTGGATTTATAGTGCTAGACACTGATAGCAGAGATGCTACTCTTTGATTTGCAGCCTCTGTGTTTGCCTGATTAGCAGAGTGACATGGTAACACTCGGTGGGGAAGCTTGACATTAAGCTAAAAGCAGCAAGAATTGAAGTTATTGGCTGATTTCAGGAAAGCTTGGAGATATTTTATTTTAATTGTGTCTGGAGTACAGTTTCTGGGCCCAAGTTTAGTGCTTTAGACAAACCCATTCTTCACTCTGAGTTGAAAACATCCTACATTTACAATATTACAGAGCATATTTGGAACATAATATTTGGCCCACGGCTCCTCCTGAAGTTTCTCAGGTTTTCATAGTCCTTCAAGCAGTACTTCTCAGTCTGAGGAATACCAATGCTACAATAGCCCTCAGGAAAAAAACTTAATTTAAAAGCAAAACCACAGATGCTGCTGCTCAAAGATCCTTAACTGTGTCTTTGTGCCAATGGCAACCTGAAGCAAGTGAAATGTGCTGTTGTGTCGTTTAGCTGTATTTCCAGAAAAACATTTCATTCAGTTAAAATGGAGAAAAAGCGCAAGTTTGAAAACTTGGTAACATTTATCAGTTCAGGTAGAATGTGGCTCAACTAATCTAGTTGGAAAGAAAAGGAGAATAGAAAAGTGAACTATTATTTCAGCATTCAAATGTTCCAAATTTATTTTAAAATTAGTGGTAGCTTAGTTGAAATTTGGAAGTGGAGAGAGAAAAGCCTAGAAAACCTAAACCCCCAACCCCCCCCCAAAACACCACCAGCCTGGTTTATCTTCATAATTTTCCTTCATTTAATTTCATTTGGTTACAGACCCAAGAGGGATGACATTCAGCTACCTAGAGAACCAAAAGAAAACAACAGTTAGTGGTGACCTAAAACCACTGTGACAGAGATAAAGGACATCCATGGCTGCAGGATTGAAGAGTGCTGGTGTTATCTCTAGGAGAATCACTGTGTGTGTTTCACTCCATATCCTCATTGGGCAACTGAGGCCAGTTGAAGCCCAACTTCAGAGCTTCTGAGTGGATAAGTACTTGGAAAAAATGCCCCGAGGTCTCCAGCAGTCCTCAGTGGCCATAGGACAGCAGAATCAGCGGCATCTTAAGTTGTTTTCCTCTCAGGCTTTGTATCTCCAGCCTTGAGGCACTGGCTGGAGGGATCAAGTACAAACTGTACATGTTCAGAACCCTCTCCTTCTTCCCATCCTTCAAATGTGTGCTCACAAGGTGGGTCAACACATTTAATCTCTTTCCACCTGCAGGAGACCAAGGTGTTGCCTGTGTGGGAAGAGTGCCAAGAGCAGCAAAAAGCTCATCCCCTCTGTGCCAGGAAAGCACAGCCCTATTTTAGACTGCACTGCTTTATCAGTCCTATATCTCTTTGACAGCTACAACCAGAACAGACCATCTTACAAATGTCCCCCACCCCTCACCACCACCCATTAAGTGGGAAAGGAGCAGGAAGATAAGATGAATCCAGGTTTGACAATGCAAGGTGACTGAATTTGCTGCATCTAGTGGGAGGGGTTCCAGCTTGCTTCTATGAGGAAAGGATGTGTCATTGATTCCAATGCATCCCCTTCTGTTTGTCTGTGATCCATCATGCCCCTTCCAGCAACATTTTAGTTGACTGGATAGTTGACTTATGGCAGCAGTGGTTGCAAAGTGGTTTCTGAAAGATGCAGCAGCATCAGCAGCTGAGCAGAGACAGGACAAAACCAAGATTCATTAGCTCTGCCACTCACAGAGTGGCTTATAATAGTGTAAATATATTTAATAACTTACTGTTTCTACCCTAGAGATTTGCATTTAAAAGAGGAAGGGAGGCTTACAGTTTCAAATGCATAGTTATGCCGCTGTAATCATATTACTCCAAAATTCTGTCATCAGGTAAGAACACAGTCCTACGGGCACAGGAGCATCTGTGTATCTGAAGAACAGAGAATATGATTGTTTCTTTATGCATCACTGGAAAACCCAGGATATGTCCAAAAGATAAGCAGGGCAGTCTTCCAGCAGTTTGCTGACACATGGGATTAGAATTATAAAGAATTATCACACAATGTGCCGCAGCTAGAGGCACAGAGATTAATTGCTGAAGGCCAGATGAGAGTGGTAAGGGTAAATACAGCCTTTTGTTGAACAGAAGACGGTGAGGGCTGAGCATGCAAAGCTGCAGTTACCAGGAGGAGAGTGTGATTTTGTCTTGGCAGGGCACAAATAGGCAGAGAAGCCCCAGGAAGCCCCCACCTTGAGCTGAACCACACACATCTTCTGCAGACAGTCAGCACATGAACACCCCATCATCCATCAAGGGTTGGGGGGCCACCATGGTGTCCCCAGATCTGTGTATACTGCTCTCCAGGATGGTGCCACATGGCCTAGCACCACCCCTCTCGTTGCACCCTTGCTCCTGATGGATGCCCATTCCAGATCCGAAGCCAGTTGTACTAAATCTACTGCTTCTTGGCTGACAGAGTTGAAATACCTTCTGTTTTCTCTTTCTGCCATTCCGGGACCCAGTCAATGTCCTTCTGAAGGTCATGCGATATCAAGAAAACTTTTAAGTGGTTTATGGAGATGACATAAGTATAAAGTCATACTTTGTATGGGGAGAAGTTATATGTAGGTTGTTAATGAAAGCTGGTTGGGACAGTTAATGTAACTCCTTGCATTTCATGTCACTATTGAAACAGGAACACTTATTTAGAAGAAAATGCACTCCTATTTTAATATGGACCTAGAAAACATGGCCTATGTGTTGTCTGAATATGTCTAAAAAGCCTGCTCTTGGGGATCCTGATTTATAAATACCACTATCTAGGGCAACATTTTGATTCTGATATTTAAAACTGAATTGGAAAAATTACTGCCAATGGCACTAGCTTACCGGAATGTGTTTCAGTAACAGACAGTGAATATAAACATATTTCCCACTGTAGTTTCAGCATTGATGCATTGCAATCGATTTCCCATCACAGAAGGCATCTGGGCCTTAGTCCAAGTGCTGTATAATTTTTCTATTGTAGTAATATGAACCTTGCTTGTGGATTTGGTAGGAAAAAAGTAATTAACACATATATAGTGAGCACCCAGGTTTCCCGGGTCCATGGGTCAGGGTTGGTGCAGCGAAGCCCATGATTCGCAAAGATAGCAAACTTATGAATATGCAATTAAGCCCTACCCGTCACCCCACTCCCCCCCAGGGACAGGAGGCCACTGTGGCCAGGCTGAGCCTTTTTTTAAAGGTTTTTCAGCCAGTAAAACCTGGTTGGCGTTGGACACTGGGCATGGGGCAGCACTGCCAGTACCGGGGGCCCCCTGCAGTCTCAGCCCCTAGGGCAGTGCCAAAGGAACATGGGTGCTGCCCTGCAGGTGCAGGAGGCTGGAACCATGGAGCTGCCTTTCCCTTTGCCGCCCCGTCAACAAAGGGCACTGCAGGGGGATCCACGGGGGCCACAGGGATGGGGGGAAAGTGCCTCCTGCTCCTGCTTTCACACACAGACACATACAATGGCAGCTCCCTCCTGCAGCCCTACAGAGAACAAAGCCAGTAATGCAAACACACATTTACATTAAATGCATCCCAGACAGAACTGGGATGGTACGTCACCACTGCTGGGCTGTGCTGCTCGCAGCTCCTGGCTTCCTCCCCTTGATGACCCCAGTGACTCCCAGATGGGGATTATTTACATATTCATATGCTCATTTGCATATTCATGAGGTGTCTGCCTTCATGACGTTTTCAGTGCATGTGCACATCCCTACTTTTCACTGAAAAATGAACAGTGAGATATTGAATCTGAAGAGAACTGAATCGCAGATAAGCGGGGGTCTTCTGTATTATTGTTCAGTTTACTGGCATTTCCAGAAGGACACATTACAACATGGTGCTCTGGAGAACCATAATGTAGGGCAGTGCTTGGTATGGATCCTGAGACTGAATGGTGAAAGAACAGCTATACTTCGGTAGAAGCAGGGATTGCCAGTGCTACTGACATTCTCCTAATCAGAGACACTAATGGATTTTAAGCCCTCTCAACCATCCACTGAAATAACCATGTTATACCTCTCTCATACACATCCTGAGTCTCAGTTTCTCAAGTAAGGAACTCCTGCGCAATTCCAGCTTCATGTTTTGATGATAAATATGTTTATCTTTTTGCCATTGAAAACCAGCATTCCTTTAATAGGGGAATAAGTACACAGTTTGTGGAATGTGTGAAGTAGGACTTTATACATATATGAAAAAGTAAAAGAGAATAAGGAGGACATCAAGCACTCAAGAGATTGATTCAAGTTCTGATCATGTGAATTGAACTCAATAGACTGAAGAGAAGTCACAGAATGAGCTAAACTACGTCTTGTCAGGAATTTCCAATCTGCTAATCAAACCTAAAATATTTCTGTAGGAGTTGATCAGTTTGGGGGAAGTTTTGCTGACGAAATGACACTTAGTTAGGTTTCTTACTAGTCCATTGGGCAGGCTGACGGAAAAGCCACACTTCCAGACTACCTGGCTTCATGGAGACCCCACCACAGAAATGTCTCACTCAGGAATTTTAGACTCACAGCTGCACTTTAGGGAGCCTGAAAACTTTCAGGGTCAGCTTAGGCCAGGGATTTCAGAGTTCCAGGCTCCCAGGCAGGTCAGAACTGGGGACAAGCTGTTATTATTCAGGCTGATTTCTTAAGGGGGAACCCCCCCTGAACAAACAGCATGGAGAATTCAGTCAGGGAGAAGCATTTCACTTACTTAGGAAAAATTTAATTTTCACAATTTATTTTCTCTAGGAAATTCTGAAGTTTACTGCCCCAGTTCTAGATTCAACAATGTTAGAGTTTTCCATGGACGGAATTTTGACAAGGTCTTCTAATTTACCACCCTCTCTCTGAGAGGAGCCAAGTTCCCAAGGCACAGGAGATAATACGTATTGCAATTATCTGCATGACCTGCCACTGATATCTCATGTTAGTGGGATGGAGTGAGGGAGAGGAGAGTGAGAGTTACTTTGTGGACGAATTCCGATATTCATCCTTCCTTCCCAAACTCCCTCATAATCTTAGTAAAATAAATTTCATGAAAATCGAAACCCACACTTCTTTGGAAACTTGCTGAAGATTGTGTAAGGAGTGAAATTGCTGAATCTGGGCAGCTGGTAGGTCTATTCCCTTTCATTTTTGTTTTAACTGTTGAATTTCTGCAGAGGCAAGTGTCATGTTACTTCCAATATACACCTCTGCTTTCTACTCTATGTGTATTCCCACAATCATCAGGGAAAGAAAGAAATCTTACCATATTTAATATATGCCTCTCTTTTCTGTAGTTCATTCTAAAGAATTTACTGTATAGGAATTTACATGGATGACATGTATTAGTGTTGTGGTTTAGAGTGAGATTTTCCTCTCCTCAAAAGGGAAGTGAAGAAGAAAATGAAAAAAAAATATTTATTAACTGAAGTGCACAAATTTATGATGGGGAAGGGAAGGAAGGGCTGAAACCTTGTTCCTGGCTAGATGTGGAGCCTTCTGATGCAGATAGTTGAGATTCTTTGTTTCAGTTCAGGTGTGTCTGTAGGAGATAAGTTCAGTTCCTCAGAGTCTCAAGAAATGTAGCTGCTATTCACCCAGCCGGGCTGTTGTTGCTGCTGCTGCTCCTGTTCCTCTGAGAACACCTCCTCCTCCAGTCGAAATGCCTCAGATTCCATTTACCATTGCAGTGAGGGATTTACCATTGTAGTGAGGGGAAGAGAGGGGTGCTACAGACAGTGTTGTTTTAAAAGCGCAATATGGAATACAAAATACTAAGATGCATTTACTACACATATCATATTGCTAACCTAAGACAATTAGAATTTAAGCTGGGAAAGAAGAGACAGCAAGATGGTCCATTTTTTTTCCCTTGCCAAATAATTTGTATTCTCATTTTTACATAATACTGTCATCTCTCAGGATGTATAGCTGTCATTACGTAAGCCAAAACTAAAAATCACTCCACAACAAAAAGTCTTGTTAGACTTCATAGCATAAAAAAGGCCTCAAAGAGAAATAGATAAGGGAAACAAAACAGGCAAAACTAGTTTAAGTTGACCAGGCATGCAACTGAATTAGTTTCTGAGATGTGGTATTAATGCTTACATGCAATTTATTTTTCAGAGGCAGAATCCTGTGAAGGACTGGTTAGCTATTCATTCGGCCACCATGCATTGTTTAGGTGTATCCTAAAGTCTAAATTGAGAAGACAGGAGGGTTACTTCAGACAATTCAGATAAAGCTAGTTACAGACACTAGCTGATATTGTTTGTAGAAAAGTCATTGTTCTACTGAACACCCTTGAAATTCAGCTAGAGAAGGGATTTGTCAATTTTTTTATTAAAACAACAAGAAATATAGAAAACTGTAGTTGCCAATTAGTTAAACATTAGCACGTCTGACACTTCTTACTGCTTTATATACACAACTTTTGAGAAAAACGATACTTCTTGCTGCGTTTTACTCAAGAGAGCTGAAGAACAAAAAGATGACTAAAAATGTAGTAAATGACAGAACACAGATCAGTGTGGGGCTACTGATCCCTGTTGCTTGCAGGCCACATGAGAGACAAATCCAGTGTGCTAAGCTGCAGTCAGGAACTGGAATACCGTGCAAGGGCTAGTATGAAAGCCTACTGTGAAGATTAGTAATGGAAAACAAATGCCTGAACTTTACCTGAATGTCTCACGCTTTGGGCAGTGCAACATCATGTTGAAATCAAAGGTGGTTGGACGGAGTAGGCTGCCTGGCAACTCCTAGCAGAGGAGAGGATCCAATGATGGAAGCTTTCTCAGTGTGGCACTCTGGTCACAAACACAGTGGCATGAAGAGTCTAACAAATACTGGTGGTCAGGGTAACCACATTTGTGCTGGAAATGGGGAGAAACTGTCCAGCTAAGCTGTCATGTTCAGTATGAAACTGAGAGAGACCATAAAGCATTAACAAGGACAATAGTTTATTTAATAGGAGTCATAAAAATGAGATCTCTGATGGTGCCATATTCACCAAGGATGCAAGAATGTCAAAACAAATTTCAGCCACTGCAAAAGAGTTTCAGTGTTTAGGACATCCATCTTAGATGTAGGAAAGACAAGTTCTAGCCTGTGACTGAATTGTTCACACAGATGATTTGTGTGTTTGTATCCTGCATCCCTAGCGAATACCTCAGCCAGCAGGCTTCTGCCTCATTCCAGGAAGGAAAGATACCTGGAAGGCTTTTACTTTCGTACCAGGCAAAACTGCACTCTTGCTTTTTTGTCAGAAGGATGTGTTCCTCTTCTGACTCTTGCATAGTATGAAATGACATAAGGTACAGCCCCTTGCTTGCATGCTGTCTATCCCACAGAACAGCTTGCCACTGCTCTCTCAGCAGACAGGAGAGCCTGAGTGTTGCTCACATGTTGAGGTGCCAGCAAGCAGACACAGAAGAAGAGTAGGAGCAACACAGAACTCCTGGAGAAATGCTCGCTGACCACTTCGTGTCTAGAAAGTGGCACTGAGTTCAGCAGCGAGCCGAAAGAGCTGAGAGAGAAAAAGCTTCAGACAGGCAAAGGTAAAGGAAGAATGAGAAAGGAAGAAATATTTTGGACCATTCCTATTAACTATCATAAGGAGAGCAAAATTTATCAAATTGAGTCATCAAATTGAATCTAACCAATTTTCTCCTTCCCTGACCATTTGCCAACTGTTCAAGTAGGTACTTCTGAAGTACATGAATTTGTAAAATCTCTGTCCATAGTTTTATCAGACAATTAAAGTTCTTTTCAGCAGATAAGATACTGGGAAATATGAGCGGATACGGGGAGACATGAGCAGAACTGGAAGCTCTAAACACAGCATGGAGACCTGCAAGCCACTCTCTGTTAACATGTGATGCCAGAAAGGGAAGCTGAGTGCCTTCTTTTCACGGGAATATTGGTCACATAGAGCATGCAGTGAATGGCACCGTTGCTGCTTCCACCAGAGAAAAGTGAACCCATGAGTTTCCAGGCAGCCAGGAAATAGGTCCCCAGAGCCTGTGACAACCAGGAACAGACTCAATTCCCATCTTACTTGCGCATAACCATGATAGAGCATAACGTGTGGATCTGTGCCAGAGGAGTGAGGAAAGACTCATTCCACTGCCCCATGTGTCCTCTCTTTCCTTTCATTTTGCAAGTTAGGAACAAGACAACTTTTAGCCCCAAGTGTGGATGGCAGGAGAACAGCAATAATGGCTCCACAATAAATAATGGGCAAACAACTGAACAACTCCCTTTGCCTCAAATACCGACATGAAGATGAGTGGCTTTTGGGCAACTGCTTATTTACTTAAACAGTCACATGAAGCTGGTCTGACCTGAAAAAAGATGAAATAAAATGCCTTACACACACAGTTGTAGGACTTGAGTTAACTAGGACAAAAGTGCGTGACCCTCCTACATTAAATGGCAAGGGTGGAACAGGAAAGCTGATGTTCTGTCAGAAATAGCACAGAGAAACATTTATTTCAAAATAAACAGGTAACTCTGTAGTTTCTAAACCCAGTATATTGTTTCCCTTCCTGCCAAGGATGACTAAGTAAGGGATTATTCTTAGACTTATGACTGAGAGAAAATAATCATAACTGCTCTTCAAACCTTGAGAAAATTGTATCTAATGTTTTACTTAATCAAGTCTTCGCAAAATTCATCAAAACTATTCCAAGAATGCATCAGCAAATTACTTCACCACACTTAACACTGGGGGAAAGGTGACACTTGTCATATTGTCTGTGACCAGTTCTCAGAGTTCAGTAGGCTGTTCTGGCTGTACCCTTCCTTACTGCCATTGATGGCAGCTTTACTTCTAACCTACACTGTGAGAGCTCAATTTACTATTTGTACAGCAATGGAATAATGTTCCCTTCGGAGATACATGGGACCATGAACCTGGTCTGACATGGGCTTTGGCCGTATCTCCTGCATGACCTCTGGAAAGCCCCAGAAACCCTTCCTATCTTTACCTGCTGCTCAGTGAGGAGCACAACATCGGGAAAGGAAGGTTTTGAGCGTCAGGATTGGCCCTGGACCTCAGTCACCCCGGCACTTCCACAGTACAATTTGACAGGGACTTGTCTCTGGATTACTTCGGGAATCCCATGTCCTTTAGAAGGTACCTCCGTGAGACTGAGTAAGGCACAGGTGGTCTAAGCATTAATCTCCATTTCAATGATTTTCTAACCCAAATGAAGCTAGAGTACACATGAAGGAGCACATTTACCAGGGGAGAGAAAACTCCTCAGCACTCCTATTTGCTGTGGGACATTCTTGTGGCTGGGCACTTCCTGCTGCCTGTTCTATAAGATAGGGGCCTGGCCAAGGAACTCCCCTAATGAAAGGATGCTGTTTAGGTACATGCTTGCTCCTTCACACATACTGACACAAACTACCCACAAGGGAATACATCTCCATAACCATCTCATTTAGAGGTTAGCTTACATTTTTGTTAAGCTAGCTCTATGTGAGAAAAAGGTCTCTTCTCTTGGAGATTTCTGGGTAGATTACTTGACCAAGTAGGTTCAACTGAAGTTCAGATTAGCATCCAGACTAAATTAAAAGGCCTTTTGGTTGGCCTGTTATTACTTCTGATGTTGGGAGACCACATGAATTGCTATACCTGTGGCTGAATAAATAAACGTGTACATATAGGGTTTTGACAGTAAGGGTCTGTTGGGACTCTTTCTTGGCACTGATCTACTGGGAAAACCGCCTTTTCTTTGATTTTTTTTCAGGCCATATTCTCTGTATGTCATTCCAGAGACTGTCATTTACAGACAGTTGTTATCATGTTTACTTTGATCCTAGAGATTCACAGATTCACAGAATATTCTGAGTTGGAAGGGACCCACAAGGATCATCAAGTCTAACTCTTAAATAGATACCTGGTTGGAAAGAAGTACAAAGAATTCAGGGGGCATAATTACTAGAATTCCTTATATCTGCCAAACTGACTGTGTCGTGAAAACTCCATTAAGTGTATCGGAGAAAACCTCAGGAAAGACACAAAGAATTTGAGTATTATTTACTTTATTAATCTGTCTAAAAGCTTTGCCCCAAAGAGGAGGTCAAGTATAATTTCAATTGTTTTACAGCAACTGCAGCTAAATAACTTCAATTAAAATTCTAAGATTACATAGCCTCATAATAATACCTTATACCTCAGGGGTCTTTAGTCAAAAGGCCTCAATAATTTTATAAAACTTCTTTGAAAGCTTAAGGATCTAGTCTTTGAGCTGCCTCATGAGCCAAGACTAGACTAGAATACCTATTCTGGAGAGCATGACCAAAGCATTCAACCCCTCTTCCTCCCATTGTGATCTGCAAATGAAAGCCCTGAAAGAACCTCACTGAAGGAGCTCTTATTGCTCAGGTCTCTCTTAGCAGCCTCCACAGCCTGAGGCTTTATGCCCTCACTCCATTATGGGCCAAAGAGAAATTGGAAATTATGATGCGTACAAAATGGGTTTGGGCACTAAGTGTCAGGAACAGTGTTACAGTGTAGAAGAAAAGCTACACAAACAATATGCTTGCTTGTGATAAATATATTATGACTGTATAGCAGCGAACACGTCCTGCAAAACACAGAATAGGCCAACTTCTTTAACTGCTTTAATGAGATGCATTACTGTTAAAATTAGTCTTTGAATGCAACATGTGCCCCATAGCTGATTGCCAGAAACCTTAGTGTGTTGTACAAACCTTGTACAAGATCCCTCATTTACAGATAATGAAACTACCAGATGAAGGAATTGCTTCTGAGATGACTCAGATTCCAGCAGTGAGTTGCTGTGGCCTCTCCTCATGGCTCCTGAGTATGTGCCTTCACTCTGCTTGGATAACTGGTCTTCTCTTTAAGGCAGGAGGCAGGTTTCAGAGCTGGTTTGGATCGTTGCTCTTCCCATCATATCTCCTGCTGTTCTCCACTTCACCTGAGGATGTATTGGACCACTCATTCAGGTCCCTGTGATCTCAGAGAAATCATAAAATAGTTTTTCTCTGAGAGCTGATGCTGCATCTCCCACACCTCTACGGTGATTGAGTAACATGTCAGCCTGCTGCTTTTGTGGAAGCAGAGATGGGATTGTCTACAGATTAGAAACACAGCTCTGTGACTTGATTTTAAACTCCTCTCTTTCAGTCTGGAGGACTTCTGTCAATTTCGCTATCCACCCCTTGAAGGCAGCAGAGAGTTCAACACATACGGTTCATTATGTCACACAGGCCATCTGTGCCCTGGTCTTCCTACACATGCTACTTCGGTATTTATGAGACAAGGGTCCAAAACTGCTTCAGCCACATGATAGTTTTTTTCCCAGGGGCCTTGATGCACGTCTGGCAGCCCTGCCCTGTATTTGTCAGGGTCACAAAAGTTTACCAATACAGGCTACCAGAGCACTTGCATGTTGTATTTGGACTGGACCATGGCTCACCCCGTCCCTGGATGCTTGAGGAAAGAGGAGTTGCTGCAGCATTACTCCCCGCTCCCCAGCACCCACCACAAATGCCAGGTATGTTATTTCACCCCAGTTGCTTCAGTATCTACCACTCCCTATCTCCAACACCCCGTGAACAAGCAGGATAGCATGCTGTGTGCAGACCTGTTAGCTAAGCACATAGGAATTTCCAGGATTTGCTCTCAGACAGGCCAAGAGGTTTTCTCCAGAAGACCGAGAGACGTGCCGTTCTAGTGAGATTGTGTGCAGTTTTCAGCATTTCACGGTTCACTGTGAGTGGCATTTAAGGTTGCTAATCCTTTTAAACCCCTGCACTGGTTCTTTTCATTAGGTTACTATACCCAGCAATTACATATGCAGGGCAAAATAAAGCTCAGCTTTTCTCTCTCTTCTGGCTCAAATTCTCAATACCTTGGAAAAATAGAAACAACCCGCTGTACAGAGGCGGTCACCTTCTTTTTGTGGATTTTGTCATTGAAAGGCAGTTTTTTGCATAAAAACATTAACACAAAATTAGCCAAATTTTCATCCAGCCAGTATTTTATACAGCAGTTGCAGATACTTAGATAGGAACAAGATAAGCCAAGATACTTTCTGTGCCTATTCTTTCAAACTCAGCTTGGGGCTCTGGGATTTCCAGAGTCCAAAGTACATAATTTCTTTGTATTCGGGTTCCCCCCATCATCCCCTCCCCCTGTATTTCTCCGGTTGTTC
Source organism: Pitta sordida (assembly GCA_013390025.1). Lineage (NCBI taxonomy): Eukaryota > Metazoa > Chordata > Aves > Passeriformes > Pittidae > Pitta > Pitta sordida. The sequence continues at coordinate 87,430 of WEKX01024714.1, forward strand.
TTCTGCACTCAGGCACTAGATGCTGGACGTTTACAACATGTGGTAATGGTATGTACTTTACCAAGGCACCATATGAAGCAGACCTCCTTGCTGTTTCTGAGCCTCCTGAAATATATTATTAGCAGAGACTACCTAAGGACTTTTGCCAGCCATGCCTCCACCCCTCTCCAAACACCGTGTACTGTGGACTATTGCAGACTTTCACTTTTTAATGAGCTGCCAGGGAGCCATTGTCACAAAGTATTCACCCGGAATAGTCTCACATGTGGGCATAGTTAAAACCTAGAGAGGAGTGAAGGAGTGAAAAGATAGATGTAGCCTGGAGCTTCATGCATAGTTTGAAAGAGCTTATCACTAGAGATAAGGGGATGAACAGGAGATCACTCCACTGTCCTCTGGTTTTATTGTGATGAGATGAAACTTCTGAGTACACCAGAGCTGACTGAGCCTTCCTGATACATACATTACCTTTTCCAGAGCATGCCTAAATGTGAAGTGTTCGATGCAGACAGCAGAACAAAGCAGCCACATAAGTGCTTCTTGTTCCACAGACCTCAGCAGCAAGGATGAAATATTATCATGGATGGATCTGCTTCTTGGAGTTCTGGAACAGCTGGGCATGGTGCAAGCATACCTTCCCTGCCCAGCCTACTGTACACTCCCCTCTGTACCAGAGAATTTTCCACTCCAGTGCATTCCCAGGAGCTTCAGCAACACCACTACCTCTATTTCTTATGGAGTTTCCGGAAATTGTCTTCCAACTTTGTTAGTCCTATCACCCACCATCTTCCTTGCAGTTATATATCCAACATATACAGAAATGACAGACAGAGGTGTCTGTCAAACACAAGCAAGTTAACAAAGCAGACACTTTAGCCTTCCATGACTGCAGTGCAAATGGCCATATGAGATGTAGAGACAGGCTTTCTGCCACTGAATTGCAAGAGCTACCACGTTATTAGAGCTGCCGGCCCTTGTGCGAGCAGAACTCTTCTAGAGGCCTCTTTTCTTGGAATTTTTCCCAAGCTAGCAGTAAAGAAAACAATCCAAAAGAAATACTGTCATGACAGGCTGGAATCTTGCACACTGGATCATGTGCTAGGCCCAGCTGGGCTTTCTGGTGGAGAACTTTGTGGGGTGCGTCATCAATTTGGTACTATGTACTGGGTGCCTGAGGCCAGTAGAGTGTTCCCCTGCCTGAAAGCAAAATACGTATATATCCCTGTATGTCTGTGGAAGGCCAGAGCATTCCTGGCAGGAAGAAGGTGTAGGCTCTCCTAACAGTGCAGCCCTTGAGGCATGATGTCTACAGGAGGCAGAGGGAAGCATAATGATATTAAGTGATTTATACAAAGGCCACCAAGTGAGCCTTGGGTTCACTTTCAGCTTCTCCTGAATTGCTAAGCTAAGATCATTTATTGAAATCCAGTTTCTTCGACTGTAGGTGAGAGAAGACCCATCAAGGACTCAGTCATTACCTGTTTTTCTTTCCTTGTGTGAATTTCTCCATCTCCAAGTTGTTCAGAGGTAGTTTGTGCATCACTAATACCTGTGTCACAGTATTGGAAGGATTTTCTTGCAGACAGCAAGGAGCACCTAAGCCCAGAACTGATTGGCAGCAAAACTGCTCAGGATCATGGAGCAGGAGAACATTTCACTGCTGGAAAATTATCTTTCCTTTGCCTTAGATAGTTACCCATAGAGGGGGAAAAATCCAACACCCCCCTCCCCAATTACTACTCATATCCAGCATTGCATGAGGTGACATTTCTTATCTTACCTATCCCCTAAAGAACCTTAGCCTTCCTATGGTTGGCCACTTGAACTGCTTTTCTTCATCTTGTGAGGGCTTGAATGTGGATAAAATGTTCAAGGTGGGGTAGAGAGAACAAAGAATGTGGAGAAGGAGGTGAAGAAGGAAGTAATGCTGAGTTCATTTATCCTGTATTAGTAAGAAAGACACGTTGAAATACGAAGTTGCTACTACGTGTATGACTTTAACTTCTCCAGTCTGAGTCAACACCAAGAGCCAATAAAGAAAGCATCTTAGTGGCTTGTTCTGGTTGCCTGGGTCCTCAGGGAATTACATGGACAAAAAGGAACCCAGCTGCAGCACAGTGTTACTGCCTTGCCTGCTACAGATTTCTAACACATCTCTCAGATGAGTCAATCAACACTCAGTACCTGTTGGGTACAGTCCGGTTGGAGGCCGGTCACTTCCGGTTGGAGGCCGGTCACTAGTGGNCAGTTGCCCTAAGGTGTCCTGCATTTCTTCCCCTCACCTTGCCACCTCCCAACCCTTCTGCAGATGCACAGGTCTGAGCACTGGAGACTAACTACCACATTTGAAGATAGCCTGCTGGGAATCTTCAGAATGGGAAACAGCTCAATCATTCCCTCAACTTCTTTATAAATTTTTCAGATTAGACAGCAGAGCAGAACTACCATTTACTTGCCCTGTTTGAGATCATCACTTCCACCCTTTGCACTTACGCAGACACTTTTCCTGAGGAAGCAATTACATTACCATTCACTTTAACAAAAGTTATTCATCGTCTGAATCGGCCTTCAACAAGGCCAGCATCAGGGAGTCACATTTATTACAGGCTCACCCATGAATACCAAACCCTCCCTCTTCCCACATGAAAGCCCAGCCTTCTGGGAGTTGTTTGCAGGATTTTCTCCACCAGAGTTCCCCAAACAATGTGCTCATAGTACAACTCACATTGATCAAACAGGTAAGCCATTAAGCAACGTCTTCACTCTCACGCTTCACACACAAACTTCTTCCCTCTCTTAAGATGTAAGAGACCTAATGACCTTAAGATGTATAAAGACTAAATAAACTCAGATGCACACGTTATTAGACACAAGTTGGGAACTTCTGTCTGAGTGCTGAGCTGGACCAAGGAATGAAGCAACCAAAGAGCTGGCATGGCTCAGAGCCTAGCCAAGATTCTTAAATCCTATATCCCAACAGGGAAACCAAACACCTTAGTGCTTCATGACTTAGAATTTTCATTTTCACATCCTGAGATTTTTTTAACTTCATTTTCTTTGCAAACAAGGCTTAAGCTATTATTTTTTTAAGGGTATGTGTGTGTCTCTACAGACTTTTCAACTTATTGCTTCAGCAATATTTAACACATTAAAACACTATATTTTCACAGGTTTTGTGAAAACTGACTTCTGAGAATAAGAAAAGAGAGCAGAGACAAAGCTGCAGTATGAGCTCATCTCCTATTAGCTATCAGTGATTACACTTTAGAGAGGGCCCTTATAAGTGCTGCAAAGTTTCTCACTGACTTTACAGACTCCTTTGTTCCCTGTTCCAGTGCCATTTATCCTGTCAACTTTGTGATAGCTAGGCGCCTGAGTGGATCTGAATGTGACATGAAAATAAACTCCCTATTGAATAACACATCTCTCTAACCCTTACCTTTGCTCCCTTGACAGGGAAAGGTTGTCATATTTGTTTTCACCTTTACATTCAGTCAGCTGCAGAAAACTGCTGGCATCTACACCTTGTGCAGACTCTTGGAGAGGCCAGACTTGCAAATTAATGCTCCTTATGCCTGTATCATAATTACAAATTTGTAGCTTTACATCCTTACACTTTGTGAACAACAGAAACAGGGGATCTCTCTTCTTCTGCAAAAGGAGGAATTGTTTTTCAGTTTTTTCCTTGATTTTTAAGAAAAAGAGTGTGGATGGATTAGCTCAAAGAAGAGGAATATTTTTTGCACATCAGCAAAACGAATGAAAGAAGACACCTCATCACTGAAACATGAAGGCAGATTTTGTGGTGAAGGGTCCAAACTCTTCTGACTTTTGTAAGTCCTTAGCTCTTGCAGAGACACAGTTCCCAGTCAGGTCATTGACCTCTGCCTGAGTACAGATTGAATTAAATGAGTAAATTTCAGACCTAACTCCATGAAGTTCAAACCCTTATTGCAAAATTTGGTTTGTTCTAAGACATACAGTAGAAGTTGCAAGCGACTCTTTTGTCCACTTTTTCCTCTGTTTTTCCTTGTCTATACATAGAAAGCCAATGGAATGAGATGAAAAGTGACCTCCTCTTAACCCAGGCAGGAATAGTCCAAAGGGTTGCCATAAAAGTTTTTCCAGTCTCCACCCTGCCAGGATAATGCACTGCCCACCGTGGAGCTACCTCTGGGCTAAAAGAACCATACAGCCCCCATGCTGATTTGGGAGTTTGGCCTTTCTGCTGTGGCTGCCAAAAGTGACATGAGTTAGTGTTAGGTTTGCTTTCTATTAACAGCTGTGCTGAGATCATGAGGTTTCTTAAGCTCTCAGTGTCTGACTGAAAACTTTCAGTCAGCAGTGCTGTTTTTTGATGGAATCACACTAGTGACCTGGAGGTGAAAGATGATTTCATCTATGTTTCCACTACAACAACTTCATGTCTTAGAGTTCATTCCATCCATAAGCACTATGAAAGCAGCCCTAGAAATGAGTATGAATGTATGTGGTTGCATCTAAATGCAGCAGTATACGTTTGAGTATTTGTGCTTGAATGTGAAGATCAGAACTACCCAGAGTGAGTGACTTTGACATTTGTAATTATGGCACAGCCTGGGTTTATTAACGTTACTAAAACTCATTAACGAACTTTGAAGTATTCTTACAATGTGTATGAGTAGAGTTAAGATGAGGCAGGTTCAATTGCAAATTAATAACTGGAATCCATGAAAAGGTCAGTAACAGAAATACTAGGGATCCATAGTCTGTCATTACACCATATTATGATGGAAAGCAAAAACGCTGTATTACAGCACATGACAGTCATGCAAGAAGCTCTGAGTGAACCTTTCTACCCACTAAACACAGGTCTAGGCTAGCTCCATGAAGAGGTTGAACTGAACTCAGAGGGCAGCTATTCATACTGAAGAGTACATGTAAGCAACTTTATCTATAAGGTCCACAAATATGTTTTTTTCTAAAATTATTGAAGAGGTCCTAATAATCAGTTTTCAGTACATAGCAGTAAATTTCATGAGCACTCTACAAACACTAATCCCACAGTTTCTGATGTCTTCTTGCTCCTGGCTTCTCAACACTAAAATTGGAGATGGGTCAAGTCAAGGTTTAGATCTAGATCTGGTTTCCAGGTTAGCTTTAGCCTAATTCAACAGATGCATCCTCCTAAATATTTTAATCCAGATTATATGTTTGCTTTTGAAGCAAATCTTCTGATCCTGACCACTGTCTGCTCTTTGGTTTACACTGCAAAGAGATCCTCAGGGTGCATGAAACCCCTTTCAGATGAAACTAAGCAGCAAGAGGTGCTCCCACTGCCAGTTACTACAGGCCCCTGCCAAATGTAACACAGAGGCATCAGGATTTCACAGGTTATTCCTAGTTGGAAGGGACCCCAAGGATCACCTAGTCCAAGTCCCAAGCGAGCACCTACCTGGGGATCGAACCCACAACCCTGGAGCCACGGGCACCATGCTCCGCCCATTCAAGCCTCCGATCGTCTGGGCCATGTCACTGAGATCCTCATCCGGTCTTTTCTTAAACACTTCCAGGGATGGTGACTCCACCACCTCCCTGGGCAGACCATTCCAATGAGGAATCACTCTCTCTGTGAAAAAGCTCTTCCTAACATTTGGCCTAAACCACCCCCGGTGCAGCTTAAGGCCATGTCCTCTTGTTCTGGTGCTGGCAGCCTGAGAGAAGAGATCTACACCCACCTTACTACAACCTCCTTTCAGGTAGTTGTAAACAGCAATGAGGTCACCTCTGAGCATCCTCTTCTCCAGGATGAACAACCCCAACTCTCACAGTCGCTNGCCAGCTGGATGTGGCACCATTTACCAACACTCTCTGAGCTCGTCCATCCAACCAGTTCCTAACCCAGCACAGGATGCTCCTGTCCAAGCCACGGGCTGAGAGTTTCTCCTGAAGTTTACCATGGGAAACCATGTCAAACGCTTTGCTAAGATCCAAGTACACAACAGCCACAGCCTTTCTCTAACACTAGTACTGGATTCTCAGTACTAGTGGTTCAAGCCACCAGAACCACTCATGGCCCTGCACTACAGTCTAACAGACACATGACATTGATGCCCTAGCATACAAATATCTGAGAAGACACTAGGTGCAAAGCATGTTTCATGGAATTTGCCTTCCTTCTTAAAATGTGTGTGTTCATATTTAAAGAGAAGAAAACAAACATTGCTGTCATGACTAGAGACCACAGCTATTGCTCAGCATAATCTTGTTTCAGGCTATTAAGAGGAGATCTTAGAAATGCTGTTTTCATGCACTGGTAAAATAGAGAGCAGGATGTCAGGACAAGTGCTTACTGCTGCATTTCCTGTTTGTTATTACAGTGAATCCTCTCTGTATCGCGACTTCTCCTTCACGACCTCGCGCATTTGCGATTTGAATTTATCGCAGTTTTGATTCCACCATTTGCAAATTTATGCCGTTCGCACATGCATGGTGCCTCTGCTCCACCGAGAGGCGGTGCCGGAGCTCCCTGTGGGACGGCGCTGGCCCGGCCCTACGGGGAGGGCCGGGAGTCCCGCTGTCCCGTTACTCTAAGCACAGCTGGGGAACTGACGCCCCTGCGGGCGCATATTACTGTTTCTGTGGCTACAGGNCGTTTGTATGAAAAATAGCATACTCGAAGTTGGGGTTGGTAACAGCAAAGCACTGGGTGTGGTAGCAGAGCTCAAATCTCTCAGTATGGTGGTAAAAATGTTGGCGTGGGCTGCAGGAAGCCCTTGGGAGGCCACGGGACCCTTGCACGTAAGTTCCTGCCTACCAGAGCAAGGCACCTTCAGGCATGTTCCCCCAGGCTATCGGTCAGCTGCCTGTGAGGACTCCTGTTGTTGAAGAGGCAACTGGCAGTGGTGCAGAGCTACTTGAGATTGCTCTCTCCGAGTGCAGGGCACAGCCAGTACCTCCCAGTTAGTCTGTACAATGGTGTGCCTGCCAGGAGCTCAGCTCTGACTCCTCTCCTACTATCAGTTTAAACTCTAGAAAGGAAACATTTTCTGATCTTTCACAAAAATGTGGTTAACTGTTCCAGTAGCCTATAGTATATTAAACACAAAAGGCAGATTAAGCTATTATGATACCTGTTTACTAATGATAATTAAAGACAGCTTTAGAAGTTGTATGTAAGCTGTGGTTTAGCAAAACTGGAATAACTATATAAACAATATTTCTTCACTTTAGTTATGATATAGAAAATAAGGGGACTTGAAAAGCACTGAAGGTGAGAAGATTTAGAAGCAGACTCTGGGTTTTCTGTAGGCAGTGTTTATTAAGATTGCTTTATCACAAATGGCCAGTAGCTGAATGTATCATCTCATACAGGAGATAGTTTAATTCAAAGTTATTTAATATGAACAGCAATACTAATTACCTTTACAGCTGTAGAGTATTTGAAATTAAAGGCACCAGAACTTTCCAGAGACATTAAAATGCTTCTGTATTAGTGATGAGAGAGAAAGAAAGAAGATTATGGGAAAGGCTCTGGCTCACATGGGGATTGTAGGAATTGATGTTCGACCATATTGAAAATTATACCTGCAGATGCTCTGAGATCTTCCTTGAAATACTCTTGAATTTTGTCAGGTAGGATTTCTTTCCTAACAGTCTGCCCACCTATACACATCCTGTATCATAAATCTTCAGTTCTGAAAGTTAATGTTTTTTCTCTTTTGCTTATTATCCACATAATCACACAGTTAATGACTTCTGCATCACTGTTGCCCATGATTTCTGTATGCCATTGACTCTGTTCCACTGCTCGGTGCTCATTGGGTTCCATGTTTACCTGTATAAGAAAAATTCCTCTCTGCCACTGCAAGTTCACAGTTTCTTTGCAGCAGGTTTCTCTCAGCATCACAGTTGCCAGCCCATGGCTAGGGATCAAGAAGCATCAGAGCTTAAATTTCATCATATGGTAATAAAAGTGCTTTCTTTGGCCGAGTGCCTACCCGCTGCAGCTGGGCCTTTGCTGAAATGGACGCAGTGCAGTACAGTCCTGGTTTAAATAAAGTCCTGGGCCCTTCAGTAGTATACACTAATACAGTTCTGTTTGTGCCCAGGAGGGGCAAGACAGTCCTTTGAGCCCTTTATAGCCTAGTGATCAGTGTAATGAGCAAGCTGACTCTCTGTGTACTCTCTGCGTACTACAGAGCAGCTGACAAGATGAGCTCATTAGCTCTTTCATATTAAAAAATGCCATCAACTATCTGACATGAACTCTCCTTTCTTGCAATACAGGTGAACTTGAAAGAAGAAATAAACCAAAAACCCCTACAACCTATCTTCCTTAGCCATCTTAATACAGACCTGTTGTATGATGCCTCACTTTGCTTTAGTGTGGATGCAGCGTATGCCAGGCAAAGGATTTTTCTTGGATAAAGTTATGGTACCTTCGTCAGCAATGGAAATGGGGATAGCAGTGACTCTTTCAACTATTGAAGGTGAAAAATAAAAAAGACACAAAAGAGACAGCAGTGACAGAACTTTGTCACAAGGTCCTGAAAATTGCTGCAAACAAATGCATAAGTGGAATTTTAAAGCCTGATGGATGGTTCGTGGCTTAGCATGGGGGACTTAATCCTGCATTGGAGGACCTCCCTTGTTATACTTGGCCAACATACACCAATGAGCCTGAGAGGCACAATGGGCTTGTCAGATCTCTGTATGGCATCGCAGTCCCTGGCACAGTCACTCTCCGTATGCATTTGGGAATCCTGTCAGCACCAGACAGTATTGGGTATATGCTGAGTGGCAGAGTGGGTGTATCATGAGGTGGGCAGAGTCTGGCCCCTACTTTGAGGATGACATTTTGAGAGGTGCAGACTACCCCCTGGAACGGGCAGGCAGTCACACCATTTCAGGCTCCACAGGGCTGACGAAGCTGTGCATCACTTTGTCTTAGCTGAGCTTAATGTGGTATCACTCTGAAGGGCTCACTTTCCCAGAGGTTGTATGTCCATGCAACTGCCTCATGAAAACAGATATCATCTGAATGCCAACTGTCCCTAAAATGTATTTATGAGACTTGTGTAATTAAACATTCACAACTTCACCTGAAATACATGGATCAAAATGCAAGATGTAATTACAAAGCATGATGGTCATGATGCGGCTAAAACAGATATGATCCGAGAGTGACAGATCTCCAGCCTTCTACCCTTCTATTAAGATCTTTCCCTCCCTAGAGGTTAGGAACTGAGGAGTGGGGGGACTAAACTTGCTATGTGCTGCCTTATTACATAAGTGGGCAGCAGCTACACTACTGTTCATGGCAACCAGGACGCCCTCCTCCTGTGTGCTGGGACATTGGGGCTTTCCGTGACAAGGCATTTACTCACCAAGAACCAATAAGAAGGTAGGAAATCTCTGGAGAACCTGCTCACTGCATGAACTACTGTTTTCATTAGCTTCATGAATAACAGATGAAATACAAGATGAAGACAAGAGCAGAGAGCCTTATCAGTTGAAATGTCATCCATAGTTAAGAGACACAGTGTTCTTATTTGGGCTTCTCTCTCCTTTCTGGAATCCCAAACTGTTGGTAAAAAAAAAGCCTTGAGAGCAAAATTAGGACTTACTTGAAGGACTGTTAACAGCGTGAGTGGAAATAGGTGAATTAGGAGCACTTTTCCCTTGTTCAAAGGGTGGAATGCAGCTCAGAGCAGTACGTCCAAGACATTTCTTGAATAGTTTGGGGTGGAACTGTTTATACCTCTTCATAACTTCACCTTGGACAGATTTGAGGTTATTCTTACAAAAGCAAATTGGATGAATCTGAGTATTGGAATCTCATCCTGCACCAGAGGAGGGGACATTGCCTCTGCTTCCAGCTCCTTTACATACGCATCTCTGGGAAGTATCAACACAGATGTGTGAATACTGAGGATGGTGAAGAATTCAGCCACATCTGGCACTGCTGACTGCATCTGAACCAGGGAAAAAAGCAGGAGTAGGGCATGAGCACTGACTCTAGCTTCTGAGCTACAGTCATCAATGTCACCACACCATTACATTTTGAGCATGCTGACCGGCATGATTTTGGCCCGTGACAGTTAGCGAGTCCCCACTTGGCAGTGAACTAGAAAGAGCATAAGCTGGCGAGAATGTAACCCTGTTTCAAAGACTACAAAAATTTAGCAGTGCAAGCAACAACCTGACACCTCAATTGGCCTCAGAGTTTGTAAATGGTCTCTAGGATGTGTTATTTATTTGTGTAGAGGGCTGCTCAGGGCCTGAGCGGAGACTGTGGCCACAGCAGGCCTGGAACACAGGTTGGTCTCTTATCTATACAAAATGTCCTGCTAGAGCTGGAAGGAGGCTTTTATGTCATTTAGCTTTTGCTTCAGTGGACAAGCTCAAGGTGTGATGCTTGAGGGCTGCCGCCGCAGCCACTGGTTTCAAGGGTCCATCCGCCCCATGGCGCTGCTCCCATCAGATCTGTGTAAAACACAGGGCTCTTGCAAGCAACTGAACCCTGCTTTCTTCACAATAACTCTTATGGGTGTGAAAACAGAGAGCCGTGGCTGAGAGGCAAGCTGCCATGGGGCAGGCAGCATGGACAGCTCACTCTATCCCCTCCCAGCACCCTGCCAGGCAACTCTGCTTTCCTCTTCTGTCAAGACAAAATGAGGAGTTAATCTGGCAGGTAGACCCAGCCTGAGTTGCATGATCCAAGTTCAGATTGAGTAAATGCACTTGGATGATGAGAACCTCATGGCAGGGCGTGCCCTAGTTTCAGTCAAAGGTGGAACATTATTAAGAACCATTTACACCCAGAGAAACACCCACTTTTGAAATCGCTGATGCCAGTAACACATGCTTTGCATTTAACTTGCTCAGTGAAATGGGAAGTCAGCGGCAGAACACAGAGGTTCTAATTTGCTTGCTGCCAGCACAGTGATTAATGAGTTTCAAAACACCCCATCAGCCAATTATGACGGATACTAACGCTTATAGGAGTCTCTGGCTGGATCCTTGTTACTCAGATTTAGTGCTCAGACCAGTTAGACCATAAATTATTTTCTCTCTGGGAGAAAGAACAAGCTTCTCCAAGATAAGCAACTAGAGTTTTTTGTTTCGTAGAGACCAGCTGCAGGAGCAGGGGTGCAGTACATTTTGTACTGCTTGCCTATTAACATGCAATTATAAATGATCGCTCCGCACCACAGGCCACCCTTCTTCGGGTGGGTGGAGGAAAGGCTGGGGGAAAAAAACCTAACCCTTAATTTAAGAAGCATGCTACAGCAGCGAGTCCAAACTGTGTACCTTCACAAAATGGGCATGTTGTACTGTATAATTAGTTATAAAAAAACCCAAACCCAACCCTGATCCATCTGCAATATTACAAGTGTTTATGGTGATTTTAAATGAGGCAGAGATTTTATCTTCCCCTCATGAAACCACGGACGAAGAGTATGGTGTGGTACCTATACCTCACTTGTTAGTTAGCTTATATTTAATGTAACCTATTTTAAACCCAGTTTAAATATAAAATGAGCAACAGGAATTCTGTACCCCAGAGTGAACAAAAACAGGTGGAAAGCCATTTTCAGGTTTCCTGTATTTGCATATCCTCTTTAAATTTTAAGTTTTGGACATAAATTAACTCATATGCACCTTGAAAAAGAAGAGACTCTCTCTCTTCGGTTACCTGTTGCACAGACACAGTGGTTGCCAGTGCAGGAATCTCCCCAGTATCCAGACAGAGAAGAGTGTGAGAAGCCAGTCCCCAGCCACAGCAGAAGAAGAAGTGCAAGGACTCCTGTGGCTGGCATGCACCAAATAATTATTCTAACAGAAGAATAATATGCAAAAATATTTGATCAAATTAGTTTTTATTACAGTGAAGTGGAGCATGGTGGCTGGGGCACAATGAGATTTCCACACAAGATCAGATCATCAATCCACCCTTCTTAGATACCTGCCTCTGGCTGTACAGAGAATAGCTTTAAAACTAGTGTGCTGCTGCTCACCTAGGACCCTGTATTGAATTATACTCATTTACAACTCCCCAGAGGAGCTTGGTGACTGCCTTTGGCAACAGAAAGGAAGTAAAGAATGAACCACTGCTGAGTTTCTGCCCATGAGCATGAGCAAATTCATCTCCTCCAATAAAGTCCTATTCTCTTACCTTCTGAAGAGTCCTAGATTCAGGTTTTGCCAGGATATCCACTACTCCTCAGCAATACTATCACAGAAGCAATAGGACCATCCCTGAAATGTTTGAACCAAGTGCTCCTGCCCCAGTTTCGTGGCCTCGATCCATATGTGTGGATCACTTCTAGCACCAGCAATGACACATCTCATTTATCTAATATAAAATCACTAGTTGCAGAACCATCCCATAGGATTGTCAGCTTTTCTATAATCTCCGGGAATGGGGAGTGGAGCAGAGAGCAAGAGGTGGTGACAGCAGAATATCTGAGGCCTGCTATAGCTAAAGGCTGTGAAACTTCTGCATTATCGAATCACTCTGTTCTCTCTTCTAGATCTTCTAATAAATGCCATCCAAGTCCTGCTGCAGAGACAGCTGGAGGCAGGGACAATAGCTGGCAGTAGGGCTTGAGAAACACCTCTCTTCTTGGGTATGGGTCTTTCTGGCCATCAGTCCCATTTGTCCCAAGAGTCTTCTTGCAAGTTTACACGTGTGGGTGGGACTTCATGGAAATTAAAAGGTGGAAATTTTCTGAACAAGAAGCCAAATGCTGCTTATGGACTAGGTATAAGTAAGGATGAAAAAGGACTCTCCCTCAGTAATGATGTTGCCCAAGCCAATGTTACTCTCCAAAATATACACACGAATGGGAAACATAATGTTCTCTCCTCAGGACCTGCTCACTTTTCCTCAGCCCTGTCCCAGCTTGGGTGTCATACACGAATGGGTATTGCAGGCGCTGAGAAAGAATAAAGGCTACAATTCCCTTATTCCCTGCAGCCGTGAGGATCCAGGGACAAAGTCACCTGGACTTGTTTAGTGCAATGTTAACTGGCCAGCTCCAGCTTAGGAACTCTGCTGTCCCAGGTAAACAGCACCCTTCAGAGACAGATGCTCTCTGGGGACATCTTGCCACAACATGGTGACTGGTCTTCTTTCTAAACTCTGACCCATATCATCACCATTCCAACACTGGCTACTGGAAACTTCCCTTTAGTAAGAGGGAGGACATACTCCTAATAGCACATCAGTGGTCTTCTTAACAGGGCAGCCAGTGCTTACTCCTTTTTTTGCTAATGTCTCTTCATAAGACTTCTGCTGTCTCCTAGCTGAAGCTGGGTGTCAAAGACACACAGGTTTGAGCCTGTGGAATGAATTTATGTCATACCACATGAGAACAGGCCTTGTCGTGCCTTGCCTCACCCTACAGCTTTCCCCCAGTGCTCTAGTGAGCTGAGCTACTGAGGCAGCTCACCCAAAGCCCGGGACCTGTGGAGTCTTTGGACATATGCTGCTGTAAGCAACCTATGTACTCCAAGATCATAGCTGTCACAAAATGCAGATGAAAAACAGGACATTTGCCTCTTCTAATGGTCTTCTGTCCATCACCTGTGCATTTCCCTCCTCTCTTCCCCTCATCCTGATAGCACATGACATGGTTAAATGATGAATGGGCTGAATGGAAGGGATATTAAAAGAAATTGAAATAAAAATATGAACGTGACTTTTCCTGACAGTATTCAATTCTCAGCTCTGGCAGAGAGCGAGGACCAATAATTATTTCAGCTACTGAAATTCAGACAGTCAGTACAGAGCCTTGTGGGAATCAGGAATCCAGCAGCATCTATTATAACAGGTAAACAAAAGGAAGATACATTGGATTCTACCTCCATAAAAAGCTGTCCAGAAAAGATGGCAAAGTTCACCTTTTCTCAGGATCTGCTGGGATGGATGCCAGTGCTGATGTAATCACTAGGCTATCTTTTAGTGTCCTCTTCATGTAATCCACATTTTTCTGTGGGTCAAGAATTATAATGGCCAAGTGTTACTAATGGATCAATCAGTTTAGGGCCATGTAGCTTTGTTTAGAGCTTTTGTCAGAAGTCATAAATCACAGCCCAAATTTAGTTAATTCTCTCAGTTAGGAGCATTTTTCTGTCTTTCAGTGGGCACAGTAACAGCTGAACAGCCCGAACAAAATGTGTCAAAATTCTTTTTCTCCTCTATACAAAAAGATCAATCTCCTCTTTTTCACAAGACTCCTCAAAGATTAAATTCTGAAATAATTTTCTCATCAAAGTGAATTTCAAGAATGTCTCTGTAGTGTAGTCCCAAACCAAATACAGAGATTCCTCATCTCAGTACACCCCTTTAAACCAGAAAAATCTTGTAAAAACCCCCATCTATTGATTCTTATCCAAGAGCAGTAAGACTCATTTCCCTTCCAACAGAGGTAGCAAAATCTTCATTTGGCTCAGTGACTTGATCTGAGCTGGCATTTTACCCTTCAGCTTATCAGTCTGTATAGATTTCTCCATTTGTTGCACTTGTGAAAGAAATATATTTAGTAGGCAATCACAACAACGAACTTGAAATTTTGGTATTTGTGACCACAATTGCTTTCTTTCGCACCTACCTTTAAAGTCTAGCTGGGTTATGCACAATCAGCTGAAAACAGTATTCTTTCTCTTGCTCCCGTTTGTCCTACTAGGGACATACACCCCGCCCCCACCCCCGACCCCATCCCGATCTAGTTACATCCAACCCTTTGTTAAAGACAAAATTACTGCAGGACACTTTGAAGGTACTGAGACTGTCAACCAGAGTCTGGATGTTCCTGATACATAGAAACCTAATAGGGGAGGATATGTTTCAACAAAAATAGTAACTTTAGCAAGGTAGTACTTTTTCCCTGTGTTTCACCTTCTGTGTCAGGGAGCTGAAACATCCAGCTCTGTGTAGACTGTAGGCACCAGCTGGTTTTCCACTGCTTTTCTGCAGTCTTTGAAGTCCTGGCCCACCACTGTGATACCAAAAAATGAAATAATAAGCTTGGGTTTAAATAACAGATACATTTTATACATGGAGTCAAATACTTGTGGACATACCTAATCTGGAAGAAATGAGTATATGGTGCAGAGGTGCCCAGTGGGTGGTGGGTACTGCTGGTGGTAGGCTACAGTCACTGACGACATACTGCGAATGGACAGGCGGTGAGTTAGAGCTGAAATCCCTCTCAGCAAGAAAGCAGACTGAAAGATAAACCTTAACCTAATTATTTCCTCACACAGTATTCTTCAAAAATCATTCCCATTATCATTTTGCCTTAGAGCTTCTCCCATATGTGCTACCACTCAGATTTAATTTGAATATGTATTGCAATGATAAAACATTTGGCTAGTTCTTTTCTGTACCTTTGTCAGTTAAGTCCAGATGACTTCTTCCTGTCAAAAATCTTGTGAAAATCTGGCTCTAAGTTAGATTTGCGTACAATCCTGTCCCCAAGCATTCCTTTTAAACTTGAGGTAATAAATAACACATCACCAATGGAAAAGAATATCTTACTTACAAAAGCATAACACATATTTAGTATGCCCATTAAAATGCAATAAAGAGACTCTTTTACACATAAAAGAGTGATAAGTCAGTGCTACTCCTGTGATCAGGGTGCAATAATCCCGAGATAGGTGTATTCTAAACATGGTACTTGCCATTCACCTTAAACCTCATTGATTGTTGCTTTCAGACATCCTGTTGTTTTGTATCCGGCATACATCAAAGCAAGTGACACCCACATGAACTCAAAAAGCCATTAAAATCCCACATAATTTCCCTTCAAAGAGCATTTATGGAAATAGCAAGATCTATAAGCCATTAGAGAAAGGCAAGAATAGATTCCGTTAGAATTGTTTTTCATCCCTTTCACTTGTCAACCTCAGAAATTTGCAGGATGCCTTTCTGCTATAGAAAATTTGCTTAATGAATCATCTGGAAAAAAGGTACAAATGTTTACTATGAACCCTTGAGAGAATTTTAACTGTTTCTTCTGAACATCAATATTATTTTTATACGTAAATAAATTTGTTATTTACTTTGTTGGCATACTATTGTTGGCAAAATCAAAAAAATAAAGCTGCTTTGCACAGCTGCTTAGCTTAGCTCATCTCAATGCAATGTGGTGAAACTGAAGATCCTCAGTCATATGTCTGAGAAAGGGGATGTTTTTACATTGTGTGGCTTTGGTAGGAACTTGCTCACCAACCGTGAGCTGGCTCCCTGTCAGCCAACCTGCCCCAAGGAGAGGTGTGATCCTCAACACCCTGTCCTCATTCTCCACCAAAGTTCAGTTCCTTGAGCTGAGTGGTTTCAAGAGCTCCTTCAGTTTGAAAGGAGGGCATATTTGTGCTTTCTTCTGCAGTTCTTCCATGTGGGAGGTGCCTTGCTACATTAATCTGCTAACAAGGTATCTGCCTGTTTAAGTAACCACCAAGAAATGCCATCGATGCTTTATAAACTTGACAGAGAAATCTTGTGTAATAAGCTTCTTATAGCAAATTTTTCCCCCTGAAATGTGGTCTAGTCCATTGTAAGCAAAACAAAAATAGCAGAGCCTGCAGTTGTCCTTCACTGCTTAGATACTTATTCACCTATCAGCGTCTGTGGGAAAGAGGCCATGAGGCCATGAGATAGGTATGAGGAAGCCCTAAGAAAACTTGCTCTTCTTTCCTTACACCACAAACATTTCACCACAAACATTTCAGGCCTGATAATTCATTTCAACCCAAACATCAGGAAAACACCTTTAATCAGGCAATTAGGAGTCCTCTGGCACATCTGCCTTATACACTCTGTCGATAGCTGAGGTTAACGCCACAGGGCAACCAGTCACGAGACTTCATTGCAATTGGCAGAATGATGAATGCTTACGCAGCATATTGACTCTAAATAGAGCTGACTGAAACAGTTCAGTAGAAATGTTTATTCATCTAAAAAATAAATAGTTTCAGATGAAAGGAAACTATTTACAAATGAAGTCAAGTTTGTTAAAGTTTCACACACACCTCCCACCTTCTCCCTCCTGGCCGGTGAAAGGCTTTGGGAAAGTAAGGGAAGTTATTCTGTTATCTTTTGAAACAAGATTTGCTAAATAGGACTGACCCACATTCATTTTGCAAGAATAAAAACTGCCCTGCATGAAATAAAACATTTTGTTTGGGGCTAGACAAAGTGTTCCATTGAGTCTTAAATACATTTTGCACAAGGCTCCTTTCTGTGTCAAATCTAAAGCATTTTCATGCTGCCTTGACACAAAATTACTAATTTTTTGCACAGTTCCAAAGGTCTGGGATCTATCTAGCAACTAGGAAACATTGAAATAATTACTGTTATTGAGAGGGCTTGGAGCTACTTCTCATACTTTGAGAAATCCCCTTGTAATAAAAACTGCTGCCAGGCAAAATTCATCAGGCAGCATTAGGAGAACTTGGGATAAATTTTGAGTATGTTCAGGTCAGATTTCAAGTTCAGTCTGAGAAGCCTGTGGCTGTAACTAGCAGGAACTGTCAGCTTTGAAAGTACGTATTTCCTTTTGGGTTGTAGAGTGCTGGGACTAGCTATTCAGACACAGAGCTGCAGAGCTGCAGTTACAAGGCGTGCTGGGTTTGCTGCGGCCATTTTTTACTGGCAACAGGGTGGTGGGTTATGGAGGAGGTTTTTCTTCGAGAAGTTGCTGAAAACATCCCTCCTAGCTAGCAGAGCAACGCCTGCCAGCTCCTGGCTGGACCCACTGCTGGCCAAGGCCAGGCCAATCAGGAGAGATAGAGGCACCTCTCTGAAAACATATTTAAGAAAGAAAAAAAAAATAGCAGCAAAAAGATGGTTGCCGGAGTGGAGCTGTGAGAAATTGTAAAAGCAATGCAGGCACCAAGGCCAGGGCCAAAGGAGGAGGAGGAGATGTTCCAGGTGTCTCCTTGCAGCTTGTGGAAACGACCGTGGTGAAGCAGGCTGTCCCCTTGCAGCCCATGGAATGGAGAGAGCACAGGGATGCAGAGATTCACCTGTGGCCCATGGAGTGAGGAGCCCACGCTGGATCGGGAGGATGCTTCAGGGAGGCTGCAGACATGTTGGAGCCCACATTTGGAGCAGAGTCCTAGGAAAGACGTGTAGCCCGTGGAGGAGGAGTCCACACTGTGTAGCAGTGTGGTAGTACACTGTACTGTAACAGTACCTGGTTGGATCTGTGTGCTTTGGAATGGGATCCACGCTGAAGCAGCACAGCCAGTGCTCAAAGAACTGCACCCTGTGGGGTGACCACCAGGCAGCAGAGTATGGAAGAGCTGTTGCCCCTTGGATCAGACTTGTGCTGGGAAGGGTTATTAAAGACTTTCTCCTGTGGGAGGGATCCCATGGAATGCAGGGGAATGGCCTCCTTTCCCTGAGCAGTGGCAGAGAAACACCAACTGCTTGGCTTTACCCCACTCCTGTTCCCCCTCTGTCTCCTGGAAGAAAAAAGGGAATGTGGTATCTGTTGGAAGAGAAGGAGGGGTGGGGGAAGAAGGTTGCCTTTAAGATGATGCTTCTCACATTAAGCTATGATCTTGTTAGAAATAAATCCTTTACATTTCCCATCTTGGAACTTTTTTTGCCTGCAACAGTAAAGGTTTCTAATAGTCCTCATTCCTGTTGTAGCAAAAACCCTTCAATTTTTTCCTTTTCCTCTCACTCCCCCTGTTTGTATGGTGGGGAGAGAATGAGGTGAGAGGGAGGTTGTGGGTGAATCTCTGGCATCCAGTCAGAGACACAAACCACGACACAAGGACTGAAGTTTGTTTCCCCATACTGAACTCCCTAACATATGGCCTAAAAGTAAATATGCACATTAAATGTTTCTCCCTAAAGGGAGAAAACTCCATCTGAACAAGGCCTTTCAGCATGACACTTCTATAATTTAGTTCCTCTTTTATATGTAGGTCATATTAAAATACACATCTACATAATTCTGAAAACATTTGAACTTCTCCCCAGGTAGCATCACTGATTCAGGTGGCACCTTTAGGTATAAACCACAAAAAGCTCTTTGTGAGATGATGGCTCCAAAGACACATTGTGAAAGAAAGTCTGAAAAAGGTCCAGCACACTGTCAGCATTCTCAGATTCAAAAGCTTTCTTCTGCCATTGGTCTTGCTGTGCAGACTCCTACATTCCTAGTGCAGACTAACACCCTATAGAAACAACAAAGATTGTGCATGAGTGAAGATTATGTAAAATTACAGAAAAGGACCTTGTATAATTCATGCTTTTCTTCTTGGTACATGTGTGGGAAAAACCAGCAAAGTATATGCTGCCCTGTTCAGCACAGCTTAGCAAATAGCTGATTTTTTTCAGATCCATAATTTAAAAAAATTAAAAGAAGAGGGGAAAATTAATTCAACTTATAGCATATGGAAAATGTTCAAGGATTTTTGTGAAGCAAAATTTCTAAAACTAGTTTATTTATACTGTAATTTTTTGTTCACTTTTGATATAGGCAAAAGCTATGTTATAGGCCTATATAAGCCTTATTTGACTTAATCCTTTTAATTCCTTAAAATGGAATCGGTTGTTAATTAAAACTGTACTCCAGAATGAACAACAGAATATTTAATTTAAAAATACCAGAATGAAATGCATTAACTTTTTTTCTAATTCTCTATTTAAAAAGAAATTGTTTGATATTTTCCCCCCAAAAGTCACAGAAATTAAAAAATGCTTTTGGTGAATGTATGTAAAAAAATTCCTATAAGTTAAATTGTCTTCTGTGGTTTAAATATATTTCATCAAACTGTTGTGGCTCATTTTAAGTGTCCTCACTGGGCAGTCAGATGTGTTTGATTTATTTTCTTTACCATAAATGTTTCAGACATCCTAAGGGCCCTGCTGAACTGTCTATGGCCTGTCATTAATTATGGGTCAGATGGAAAATGGCAAGATAACAAATACTTTTTATTTCACCAAGAAGAGAAACACAGAGGATATCTTATAGAAGAGCAAAACTCAGATCCTAGATAAGGAGTTCCTGCTGAGCAGGACCTCCACACATAAGAAGACAGACAGATTTGAACTTGAGAGATTCAGGGTGCAGAAGCTAGTAAGGCCACCCAAAAGTGCTCAGTGGGGAAGTGTAACACCTGCACCTGCACAGCATTTTCCCCGCCTGTAAGGAGCAGCACAAGCAGACACAGTGTTGTTTGGGATGGCAGAGGAACTTGCACCACCTGGTGCTGCACCTGTGGTAGGACAGAAACCACTTCAAGCACTTTTGTCACAGTCCAGCAGTGAAGACCTTTTACCCTGCCAAAGTTTCCTAGGTGCAGGGTTTTCCCAGGCTGGCACAGGTCTGTCCTGGAGAGTTAGCCTTGCCATACCATTGCAATAGTGATGGGAAGCTTTACCAGCCAGAGTGAAGGAAGGTATTAATGCCCCATGGCTGGATGCTGGGATTACGGCCAGAGGTAAAAAACTACACAAGCTAGTTGACTGAAGCTCCCAGCTCCCTCCCAGCCTAAAGCAGGCATCCTGTATGTAGATATGGACTCCAGAATGGCCATCATTACAGCTAATGCTGCGTTAACTCTGCAGTGTAGGAAAGCTGATTCCTTCTCCAGACCTCAGACTGACTCTGCTCTGCTGTTGGAGGCTACAGTCACACCATGTCTTCCATGGGTAGGGCTGTCATACTTTGTCCAGGGTACAGGCCTCTCTGTATAGCCACAGAGACACATGGCTTATGGGCATACAGTTAGCCTGTCATGTGAGTTGGTGCTCAGTTCCCAAGGTAGAAAATACTCTAGGTGTCTGATTTCATGAAATTCACATAGTGTCCACAACAGTGGCATTGTGACTGTTGCCCACAGCATCCATTTACAGATCTCTTCAGAGGTCGCATACAGCCAGAAAGTAAATAGAGACAAATAAACCCCAACAACAGAAACAAAAAAGCCAAAACACAAATTAAAAAAAAAACACTTAAAAAAAATAGCTGAAATCCACTTAGAAGTTAGATATTGTCTTGTGACATAATGTATGGGATCATACAAATTCAGCTCATGGCCTCAGGGAGCCACTAAAAAGCCCGTGGGGTGAAAAATTAGGTTTCCCAAGTTTGTTGCTTAGCACAATGCAGTAATTCATGTGCAGTTAAGATGTGCAGTGCGTGTTTCTGATTCACTTAGGTGTCAATCAGAAATAATTGCTGCAGTCAATGAAGCTATGCCTGTGTAACAGATACATGAGAGTGTAGCACTGCAAGTCTCTCAGCTTACCCTGGCAGGAGAAAGCAGCTTTGTATTATTGACAGTAATTTAATATTCTGTGCATTTTTAGAAACACAGGTTTTGTGGCAAAATTGTAATAGCTGGAATAATTCTGCATTTTTAAATTTCTTTTTATGAAACAGAATCTTGTATTCTAAATCTGAAACTGCCTTTGACTTTTTTCTACCAATGGTGGTTCCACTTCAGAGAAAGCAGCTCTTTGCATGTATCAGGAATGTTGTCTAGCCTAACTCCATGTTTACTAATTTAATTTGTGAGGGGCTGTAAGAAACAAAACCTTCTCACTCTTGGATGTTATCACTAGTCCTCAGGGAAAATCTTCTCCTGCCAGAGCAAACATGTCTATTTTCATGCAGTTCATGGCCTCCATAATCTCTGGTTCCATATGGGCTTAACCTGACACAGAATATGCAGCTACACATCCTTTTTAGGGGTCCAGTGTGACTTGTTTAAACATGAGGCATTATTAATTGTGTCAGGATACTTGTGCTGGAGTCACACTGACAAAACAGGGAAGGTACTGCAGACATTATTGCCCTGCACAAAAAAAATTATTCATCAGCACACCCTAATGAGCCCTTTTAAATTGAGCTTAGCCTGATAAAATGGATGTTGAATTGACCTGATGTAACAGATTCAGTGTTGAGAAGGAGCAGTCAATTCTGAAACTTGAGGAAAACTATGGAGGCAATACAGACTACTGTCAATCTAGGAAACAATATTGATGAAAACCAATTTTTCCTCCTACACTCGTAAAATGTTCATAGTCTTTAATTTTTTTCTTCTACTAGTCAGTATGGATTAACAGTCCTTGCACACATTTGGAGTATTTTATAGAGGAGATCTACCAGCATTTCAAAAATATTTACATTAAGTGCTGGACAGTAGCTGATTTTCATAGAACATATTTCATTTGGCCACACTGCAGTTACAGATTGTCAAGAGTGCTATTATCAGCCAATAACTGCACATCATTTTACTTCCTTGCTGCATCTTACTGCAAGCCAAATGCTGACGTTCCTGCATAGATGTAATTCCTCCTGCAATGACTGATGAAGAGTGATGAAGCTCTGCAATGAAGGTATCCATGGGATTAAATTCAAGCAGAGTTCAGAGTGATTTCAGATGATGAGAATTAAATTAAGTGACACTCATAAAACAAATCTCTTCAGAGAAGGTGTGCCTGTTTTTCAGGATATTGCATGTCTTCCTAATTACAGGACCACTGATTTCATCAATGTATTGTCACTGTATTGCATTGATTGGTAGGAACCATTATCCAGCAATTAGAAAAAAGGACATAATCAGATTACTAGTTTCTGTACATGTGGCTTTAATAAGCTATTAATAATAATCAGGCCATATAGATGTCAAAGCACTTTTCAGTTGAAGTCGATATAGGAAAATACTACGAACTGTGTTGACGTTACATTTTGAAGCCATGCAGCATTCTGATCCACTGCTGAGCTGCAGCCTGTGCAATGCTTTCAATGTCAGGGCACTAAATTGTTTTCTGCTTCAGAAATTAGAGCCAGAGGCTGTAGCAAATAATACCCTGAGTAGAAGCCTGTCTTTGAAAGCATGCAAAACTGACTTGTTTTCATCTTCCTTTCCTAAGTATTACAGAGATTAGGAGAGGAAAGGTTATAGTTCAATTCTGCACGTTATCTAGTGGCATTCTTTCACATCTCTGTATCCAAGACCCTCAATCAGGCTGGACCTCTTTTAGACACTAGCAGCTGTTGGTCCTGCTCCTGGGTCATTTGTGAGATAGCCTTGCTAGGCTTGCTAACCTTGCTAAGCTGGATTCCTGTTTTAGGCACTTTATTTTCTTATATAGTTGTACATTGCTATATAATGTAAAAACACACTTCAATATAAAGTGACAAAATATCATTACAAAACAAAAAATTCTCATATTCCCATTGGCTAACTAAGCCTAGTTTTTTCACTTTGAAGAGTACATAATATGCTTCACCGTCTGCCTTTCCTTATCAGGTTTCCCCTTTCATTCAGATGAAAATTTCTTGTTTTGCATTCTCTGCTTGTTCTTGTGCCTTATCTGTGTCCAACTTGATTGACTAGAAAAGCTCCCAGAAACATCCATGTCATTTGGTTAAGACTCTGTCTCTTCTTCCTCTAAAATGCAAGTAGATGGTGTGGTTTTTTCCTAATTTTGATATGGTTGGTTTAAAATCATAGTCTATGGATTGTGCAGGTGATGCAGGTTGCTGATAGCACACCCAGAGCGAAGGAGGTGCTGTCCCCACACAATTAATGAACAGTACTATGATCAGTAGCCATAGCCTGCTTATATGACTGAGGTATAAAACCGCTACATTTCATAATGGCTCATGGTAAGCACATAATGCACCTATTCAATACATATGTTTATTAGAGATGACAAGAAATATTTCAAGACTGGAGTTCACCTGTGCCTTGTTTTCTCATCAAGAAATGCTTTTACTGTCAGTTTGACTTAGCAATGGGTGTAGGTATACTTTTTGTACTGAACCAAACTGAGTAGCAGCCAAGCCCGAATCTTGAAGACCTGGCTCCAACCAGCAAGGAACACACAGAAATATATTGGGATTCTCAAGACTTTGATGAGGAAGGTTAACGTTTCAGAGTGTGCAAGGTGAGGTCTGGCAGTGGCTTGTCCCCAGCCAGCTCCCTGTTTCATTTTACAATTAGCTAAATCACGCCTGGGACATTTTTTTATTTCTTCTTAAATGAATATTTAGTTTCTAAGTGCTTGGTACACTAGTTACTAAGGAAAGAAACATGCACTTTTTAAAGAAGTATTCATGCCCTCCCAAATGACCTCCAGCTTTAAGTTTCTCAGTGAAAGCTGTTTTTTACGCTTTGTTCTTACAGACCCTGTAATTTCAGAATCTTGTGGTCACAAGGAGACCCTTAAGTCACCCCACACATCCAAACACCAAAACCCACGCTCCCTCTGCTGCTGAAGAAAGCTATTTCCTCAACGATAGTTTGATGGGTCTTGGCAGGCTCCCTTTGCTCACCAGTTCCACAAAAAACGTTTATTTGCATTAAATCACAGGTGAGTATTGGCCAGGTGCTGAAGTAGCAAACATGGCTTGGGACAAAACCTGTCTTCCAGAGGGTCACTGATTTTCTCTAGTTCTTTCAGTGGTTAATTACCTTCACTGTTAAAAATATGCACTTTGCACTTGATTTCCAGCCATTGGTTCATGTTTTACTGTTCTCTGCCAAATAATCATCATTTTAATGCCTGCAAAAGGAGAAAATATTTTGCAATTAAATAGCCTTGGTAACGAAGCATTTGGATAATTTCTATGTCTCCTTTTTTGTAGTCTACGAAGTTTTAATACTATATCTGTCAAAAAAATGTTGACCCAACACCTGACAACTCTGTTATATGACTCAGCTTCATGAGTCATCCATTCTCTGTTTTTCAACCTTCAGACTGTTTATTCCCCTTTTTGCCTTTTCCACATTATTGCTAAGAATTTTGTTATACCTACCCAGCAAGTGGTCTGATTCCAGTCTACACGTGGTTTTTTCTATTATGTTTCTATTTGTCCCATTGTCTTCTATGCTGTGCTGTAAACAGCTACTCATTAGTACCACTTACTGTCTATTTTCTGTGTGTGATATATTGTTTTGTTACTTCTAATTTCACTCTCTTTGCAGATGAGCCAAGCAGGTTTGTTAGCCAGAGCTCTGTATCTCTGGAGTGCAAAAATGTGGCTTTCTGGATAGCTAATTAGTTCTCTTTTTCTCTCTTTATACTTTTCCTCCCAATTAATTTCGGTGGTAATTTTCTTTAACTTTGGAAAACTAGCCCCTTAGAAGAAGCAAACTGCAACCATCTTTTATCTGCTCACAGTGAATGCAATCAGGTGCTGATCACCCATCCCTAGGCAACCAGTCCTTCCAGACAAGCGATTAATTCATCTTCACCCATCCTAATGAGATCCAGAGGAGGGTTGTCTCATAGTGAGTGCAATACCCCTCCTGAGGTCTGTGGAAATTATCGCCTGTAATTTTGAGAAATCCTAATATCGTCTGGCTCCAGGCTTCACGGAAGGTGTCAGCAGCCTCGTCACACCAGAGCATGCGCCCTTCATTAATTAATGCCTCCCTGCTGAAGCACATGGGAAAATCCTGCAGGAGATGGTTTTTATTATCAGCCTGATATACATACTACATTTCCAGCCGAAAGCAACACCTAGGCTTATGGCTAATGACCAAACTGTGTTTGCTGCTGATGAACGTGTAGGTGCGTGCAGCAGTGGTGAACTGGTGCAGGGCATGGTTCACTGGCTAGCTAAGTCACTTTGAGGCTTGGGCACTTCTCCAGATGTCACACACTTCACTTCCAGTAATTAGATCACTGTGACAGTTCTGTACAAGAGGCTGAGCCTGTGCAGCCTGACTCCACTCCAGGAATTCAGCTTCCAGAGAACCCCTGTGACACCCTTCCCATCCTGCAGCACAGTCACTGCTGCCCTCAGCTTGTCCCTGAGAAATCATAGTGCAAACAGAACTCTGTTATACACTGGAAAAATCAGTTTTTCTAGAAGAATAGAGTCCCTGGAAGGTTTTTTACCCCTTCACCAGAACAAGGCAATGTATTTTTTCCACCTATTGATAAAACCATCATGGCATTTGCAGCTGTGAGGATATCTATCTATGTATTTTCTGCACTCCGCATCATCGTCTTTTTTCTATTTTTCTTAAAGATATGCACTGCTCGCAACTAACTTTTCTCCCCCACTTTTTACCAGTATCCTTTTTATGCACATCCCGGTGTTGAATTACTTGTGCTCAGCAGAAAGGTTGCTCAGTCCTTCTTTAAAACAGCTTTCTTTTCAACCTGTTCAGCAGGAAGCCTATCTTCACTCCTTAGCCAATTCCAAGGGGGAGAGAGGTAGTGAATAATTCATTAGAATATTCCTTTTCCTTCCACCAACACACTGATTCACAAAAGATAAAAATCTCCTTCTACTTGACTGTGAGTTTCTCCTAGTCTTGAAGAGTTAAATTAGCACTGATCATAAAATGCTCATACATATTCCAGATGCAGCAAGGACCCATCCGAGGCACTGATAGTCTTAAGATGTGCTGGCATATGCTCACATTTGGTAACAAAATAAAAGGCTGTCTACTCCGAACAGAAGGATGGGAGAAAAGTGGATTGCTTGAGCGGGCTGGGAAGCGGCAGCACTGACATTCAGCACAGAGACTTGTCAGGATTTCTGGAGGTCTTTGTTCTGTTACAGACTCTGCACATAAGCTTGGGCAAGTACTGGACTCACCTTGTCATCCTATTTCTTTCCCTATCCTAAACATCTGTCCCACAGGACATGGGGGGGATCTGGTTTTGGTAAGCTTTTGTGGGATCCTTTGCAATATGTAAATATTTCATTGTTGTAAGGAATACAAAGAAGGGTGAAAAAAATAACATGAAATGTTAGTCTGTAGAAGCCTTTTATGAAGTATCTGCCTTAGATGACAAAGCACAGGGCCACGCATTCAAGCCAAGGTGAACACGTCTGAAGAATAACCTCTTCCATTATGCAGAAAGAGATGCAAGCAGCTGTCTCAGCTGATACTTTTCTTCCCTTTGAAGCCTTTTCAAGAAAGGCAGAAGAGAATTGGAGGCTTATTATAAATTGGGCTCAGCTCTGTGTCTGTTACTGTTAGTGTCACAACTCTTTGCAAGGGATGCACAGTGAAAAAACACAGGGACAGGATAGATATGCAGACATAGAGCCTTGATTTGTTGTCCTCATCCCCAATGACCTGCAACTTCAAGACTTCGGGAGTAAAAAGAAATGGTCATGTGTTTGCTAACCTCCAATAGACTCATCTTCCATGAGCTTGTCTAATTTTTTTGTCAAGGACATCATTAAGTGATGAGTTCCACAAATGAGTGGAACTCATCCCACTCAGTTGAGTGACCTGATGATTTTACAGTCTCCTGTAATGTTCTCCCTGCAGCCATCCCTTTTCTAGGCTAGGAGCCCTCTTATACTTAATATGTCTTCACTTGCATACAACGGATCATCTCATCTTCCCTTGCTGCAATCTTCCCGGTTCTGCCATGGCTGATGGGGCTGTCAAATGTACACTCAGTTTAAAAAATGCAAGTACACTCTGGATTTATTCAGGACAGTAATCATGGGTTGTGATTTCTTATCTTTTTCCTTTCTTTCTTGTTCCTTATGCTCTATTTATTTTCTTGACCTCTCCAAATATTGAGCTGCCATTTCGAGAAGGCTCTCTCTCTGCCCTCAAGATCTCACTTCTGAAAGGTAGAAATAATCTGAAGTCAATTGTAAGGCACACAGAATTACAGAATCACACACAGAATCACAGAATTTAGAAGGTTGGAAAAGGCCATAGAGACCACTGAGTCCAACCTATTATCTATTACCTAAACTATTGCCAACTTATTACCTAATGCACCATCCGATTATCTAAATCATGTCACTAAGCACATCATCCAATCTTTTTCTTTTCTCCAGGGTCTGCGATTGCACCACCTTCTTGAACAGTCCATTCCACTGAGAAATCACTCTTTCTGTGAAAAACTTCTTCTAAATATCTTGTCTAAACCTCCCCTGGTGCAGCTTAGGACTGTGTCCTCTTGTTCTGTCACTGGTAGCCTGAGAGAAGAGACCTACACCTACCTTCCTACAACCTCCTTTCAGGAAGTTGTAGAGAGCAATAAGGTCTCCCCTGAGCCTCTTCTTCTCCAGGCTGAACAACCCCAGCTCCCGCAGTCGCTCCCCACAGGGCTTGTCCTCCAGACCCTTCAACATTCTTGTCACCCTTCTCTGGACCCTTTCAAGTAGTTCAACATCCTTTTTATACTGGGGAGACCAGGACTGGACACAGTACTCAAGATGTGGTCTAACCAGCACCGACTAGATGATCCTTGTGGGTCCCTTCCAACTCATAGTATTCTGTGATTCTGTGATTCTGAGTACAGGGGAAGAATAACTTCCCTAGTCCTACTGACCACACCGTTCCTGATACAGGCCAGGATGCCATTGGCCCTCTTAGCTACCTGGGCACACTACTGGCTCATATTAAGTTTTCTGTCAACCATTACTCCTAAATCCCTCTCCATTTCACCACTCTCCAGCCACTCAACCCCCATCCGACAGTGATGCATGGGGTTGTTATGTCCAAAGTGAAGAACTCAGTATTTGGACTTGTTAAATCTCATATTGTTAGAATCAGTCTATCCCTCTAGTCTGTCAAGGTCCCTCTAAAGGACCCGTCTACCCTCTGGCAGTTCAACATTTGCCCCCAGCTTGGTATCATCTGCAAACTTGCTAATGATGGACTCAACTCCCTCGTCCAAATAATCAATAAAGATGTTGCACAGTGTTGGGCCAAGCACTGATCCCTGTGGGACCCCACTAGTGACCGGCTGCCAGCTGGATGTGGTACCATTTACCAACACTCTCTGGGTTCGTCCATCCAACCAATTCTTAACCCAGCACAGGATGCTCCTGTCCAAGCCACGGGCTGAGAGTTTCTCCTGAAGTTTTCCATGGGAGACAGTGTCAAAGACTTTACTGAAGTTGATGTGCGGAAAAAAAACCCATCGCTCATAAGAGTTCTGAGATAGGTATGTTTATTAGTAGTGCTGCGAAGCAAGGGGGATAAATCCTTACCAAACTTGCTTGCTTACTGCTGTTTTGGCAGTGTCTTAAATGTTACAGAGCTCTACATATTCAACAAGTGAGTTACAATATTCAACAGATGAATTACAATACTCAACAGGTGAGCTACATATGCATAAGTGTTCATTACTAGACAATAGTTTTCGGGTAATAGGTGGTATTCATGTAGATCAGTTCCAGAAACTCATTAACATAAAACCCACCTAGTCTTCACCCAAACCCACCTAGTCTCTACTCAAACCCCACCTAGTTTTTGCCTGAGGGTCCTTTATGGAAGGGCATTGACTTAACCTTTACTTTGGTGGTTGACATGATTAAATCAGCCCATTTCCAACACCCTCTTGGCAATCTTTGAGTTATGGGTGCAGATTCTTTGCTAATTGGTGTAATACAGAGTCAACCTCAATCCCATTGTTCGAAATCTCCATGTGTTCACAAGTCAAAGTCCAGGTACACAACATCCGCAGCCTTTCCCTCCTCAACCACATGAGTCACCTGTTCATAAAAGGAGATCAGGTTGGTGCTCTTGTGCACTTGTGTGCTCTCTCTTATGCACTAATTTACATTTATCAGCACTGAATATTTCAGCACAATAAAGGAAAAATGAAAAGAAAACACTGGCGATGTGGCTGTGTGCAAAAGTGTATCTACTAAACCAAGTAAAAGTCATGTGAGAGTCCCTTAACATCCAGCCTGTCTTAAACACCATAGCCACCTGTCTGAAGGTACACTTATGCATGACGGCAGATTTTGTAATTACACAAAGAGAGACTGGGGTTGCCAAGCCAGGCTCCTGGCCTACATGAACTTCTTACCTGTCAGGAATATGAGCCAGCAATGTGCCCAGGTGGCCAAGAGGGCCAATGGCATCCTGGCCTGTATTAGGAACAGTGTGGTCATTTGGACCAGGGAAGTTATCCTTCCCCTGTACTCGGTGATGGTCAGACCACATCTTGAATGCTGTGTCCAGTTCTGGGCTCCCCAGTTTAAGAAGGATGTTGAGCTGCTTGAGAGGTTCCAGAGAAGACCAACAAGGATGGTCAAAGGACTGGAGGACAAGCCCTATGGGGAGCAGCTACGGGAGCTGGGGTTGTTCAGCCTGGAGAAGAGGAGACTCAGAGGTGACCTCATTGCTGTTTACAACTACCTGAAAGGAGGTTGCAGTCGGGTGGGTGTGAACCTCTTCTCTCAGGCTGATGACACCAGAACAAGAAGACATAGCCTCAAACTACACCAGGATAGGTTTAGGCTGGATGTTAGGAAGAGCTTTTTCACAGAGAGAGTGATCTCTCATTGGAATGGTCTGCCCAGGGAGTCACCATCCCTGGAGGTGTTTAAGACAAGACTCGATGAGGAGCTCAGTGACATGGTCTAGACAGTGGGAGGCTTGGATGGATGGACCGTGGTGCCCGTGGTTCCACACTTGTGGGTCTGATCCCTGGGTGGGCATTCGCTTGGGAGTTGGACTAGATGATCCTGTGGGTCCCTTCCAACTCAGAATAACCTGTGAACCTGTGAACCTGTGAATTAGGACCATGTGCAGAGTCAGCAGTCCCTGAGGCATTCCCCAGGAACCTGCACTGTGACCGGGAGATATCTGGGCTAGCTGTTGGCACACACTGAGGAAAAGGTTACGTCTTAAATCATAACTCTCAGGAGCTCAGACATCTATTTCCAGACTGCAGGGAAGTCAATCTGTCAGACCAGGATTCACAGTCTGTAATTCTCATTTGTGTTAGATAGTTAAGTGTTCCTTCCAACAGGACAGCTGGGAGAGGGATGGAGGAGGAGCGCTAGTCTTTTCTGCAAAATCATGCCTGGGGCAGAGTGCCCCCACCTTACTTCACAGAGGGGAAGAGAAATATACCACCCATACGGTCAGCAGGAGCTATGGATTCAGTCCATCTCCAGCCTGGGAGAGTGAGCCCAGCCTCATGATCACCAAGCTTGTGGGCAGTTCAAGAAAGGAACATCCCTTATTCTTCCAGATGGGAGTTGAAATCACCATCTGTCTTTCACATTGACTGGCATTTTCTCTTCCTCAAGTTTCTTCGTTAGGATTTTTGAGTCAAATTAGACTCATAAAACTTTTTTCTTGCTTTATAATGAATTTGTACATTTTCAGGTCAGAAACTTTCTCTCTTGCATAATGTTCAGCACAAATGATGAGCACTCTGTTCATAGTTACTGTTAAAATTATATCATTAGAACTTGTATTACATCTTGGCAAAGTCTCTTCCCCTTTTCATGTACAAAGAGATGTGATTAACTTCTGCTTTTCCACACTTGGATTGAAGGGTTTTGTGGGCTTTGTCAGCAGTTAACATAATTCATGGGAAACCAGAATACTATCTTGAGGCTAAATGTTCCTCATTTATTTCCACAATGGGGCAATGGTTTGATCAGGGTACAGCAAAGCATGCCAGAATCATAAGCCTTTCTGTGCCATAGCTCCATAGGAGAGATGAAATCAGTCACAATCCGCTCCATTTTATGTAAAATAAAGCTCTAAGCAAGTTGCCACTGAGGCTTTTGGCTGGACCAAGTTTAGGCATCTTTGTGTAAATGTTAATTGCCAGCTGTTGGTGACTGGAAAGTTACCAGGTGTCGGAGACCAGCTCCTAATGAGGACGTTTGAGTAGACGGACCACTGCTCTTGAGGCAAGTGGCAAAGTTTATTGCTTACATGATCATATTTATAGCAAAAAGGCTTATACAAGTTCTGTTAATGATTACTTTAACATTAAACAGGTATTTAGTATAAACAATACATGATTTATCTAGCGTCCCTGGTTCCTTGTTTAATCTATGTTCTTAATCGGTTCATTTCACTGGGGTAGGTATGTTCTGCCAATAGAGTTTTTACAAGACGTTCGTTCTTTAAGACCGTCTTTTGCTGGACTTTTGTTCTTGCTTTTCCGACCCTTTCAGGCCAGCTCATGTAAGGAAGTCGACCCTTTCAGGCCGGTTCGTGTAAGGAAGTCGACCCTTTCAGGCCGGTTCGTGTAAGGAACTCGACCCTTTCAGGCCGGTTCGTGTAAGGAACTCGACCCTTTCAGGCCGGTTCGTGTATGGAACTCGACCCTTTCAGGCCGGTTCGTGTATGGAACTCGTCCCTTCTAGGCCGGCTTCCTACAACCAGGGACAGAGGGACTGTAGTGTTGAAATACGGTTTCTACTAAATAATTATGTCAAATCTGTTTAGTGCCTCGCAACAGACTTGTGAGTTCTTCTGTCTAGAGCACCTGCACATGGAAATGACCTCGAAATAACATAAATACAATATACGTGACACTCAGACTGTCTATTCCATCCTTACAGTGGGAGGCAATGATAAATAGGAGCTATCTCTACAGCAGTGGTAAATGATAGCTTAACCCACTCATGTTCATAGACATTCACATTTGATTTACAACAAGTTTGGCTGCAGAACACTGAGGTTTCTGAATCAGGCTGTAGCATCCCATGCAGTGCTATGTGCTTCAGCATTTTGAATAATAGCGTAACCATCTCAGCTCTTCAACATCTGGGATATTTGCAGTATTGCAAACAGCAGATTTTCAATTATTGAGTATGTTTCCAGATAGTCAGCTCCATAATTGTGTAACAGATGAAAGAGTATTTTACTCTTAGAGAGAACACAAAACCCAAAAGCCAGTACAGTTGGGTCTCTTATATCATGGACCCATGACC
Organism: Pitta sordida; assembly: GCA_013390025.1. Taxonomy (NCBI): domain Eukaryota; kingdom Metazoa; phylum Chordata; class Aves; order Passeriformes; family Pittidae; genus Pitta; species Pitta sordida. The sequence continues at coordinate 120,087 of WEKX01024714.1, forward strand.
TTAATCTGGTTCCGCAAAGCCCTACTTCCGCATTGAATGGCAGCTCATTAATATGCAAATTTGCCCCACACCCCCCACGTGGCCCCCTGGCGATGTCTCAGCACTGTGTTGCTGTGTATCAGTGTTTGTGTCAGCCCTTCCTGATGCCTGCAGCCACTCCACACTGGGAAAAACCCCTTTTCAGTTTGGCCAGGGACATGGCTGTGGGGAGCTGCCCACACCACTGTCCCGGTGTCTCTCAGGGTGGGTATACCTGGACTCTCCATACTCGGGGTAAATGAGTATGTCTTGGAGNCGCCGCTGCTGCTGAGGGGGAACGTGGCTGCTGCCGCAGCGACCACTGTGTGAGATCTACCTCTTCCATCCAACCAATCAGAACCTCTAGTAACAGAAATAAAAGGAGGGTAGTGGTTGTCGGGGACTCCCTTCTGAGGGGAACAGAAGGGCCTACCTGTCAACCGGACCCATCCCACAGGAAGGTCTGCTGCCCCCCTGGGGCTTGGGTACGGGATATTACTGAGAGGTTGCCAAAACTAATCCAACCTTCAGATTATTACCCCCTGCTGGTCATCCAGGCCGGTAGTGATGAGATCAACGAGAAGGGATTCAGAGAAATTAGGGAGGAATTTAAGGAACCTGGCCATTTGATCAGCAGGGCAGGAATACAGGTAGTCTTTTGCTCTGTTCCTGTAATGGAAGGATTGGACTCTGAGAGCTATAGGAGGATTCTTACTCTTAATAAATAGCTTAAGGGCTGGCGCCACCAGAAAAACATTGGGTTCTATGATCATGGGGTGTCCTTCACCAAACCAGGGTTGATAGACCCTGGGGGGCAGAATATATCAAAGAGGGGCAAAAGGGTTTTGGCCCGAGGGCTGGCAAGACTCATTGACAGGGTTTTAAACTAGGTTTGAAGGGGGAAGGGGATCCGACAGTCACTTGAGGGGACACTGAAACTGGTAAAATTGAGCCAAAAACATATTCAGCAACACAACTTAAGTGCATGCATACCAATGCACGCAGCCTGGGTAACAAACAGGAGGAACCGGAGTATGTTANTAACAAACAGGAAGAACCGGAGTATGTTACAGAGCACCAGGTCAGGAGGAAGAAGCAGACTTATTGCTCTTTAAGCAACTA
>WEKX01024715.1:0-14180 GCA_013390025.1 Pitta sordida
TTTTTTTTCCTTCAAAAACTTCATCAGTAAGAATCTGGTGAATGGTTTTATTTACAGTTTAGATGAATACTGTAATGCACATGGGAAAAATGCAAAAAATCAGAGAGTATCTTCAAATAATTAAAGAAAATACATAATATAGAAAGTACAAAATGAGAGGAGGGTTTATCTGTGTTTAAGAACTAGTTTTGGATTAAAAACTTTGGCCTCTTCCCAAGGAACAAGCGATAGGAGAAGAGGGAATGGCCTCAAGCTGTGCCAGGGGAGGCTCAGGTTGGAGCTGAGGAGGAATTTGTCCCTGGGAAGGGTGGGGAGGCCTTGGCAGGGGCTGCCCAGGGAGGTTTGGAGTGCCCATCCCTGCAGGTGCCCAAGGAAGGACTGGCCGTGTCCCTCAGGGACAAGGTGGGGATGGGGCACAGCTTGGAGTCCGTGATCCTGCAGCTCTTTTCCAACCTCAATGATTCTGTGATTCTCTGACCCTATAATGTCTCTTATTCAGGTATTCCAGTTTGGAAACTACATATATGTACATCTAGTTGCATATGAGAAAGTCAGTGAAATTTTAACTGCAGGGGATCTTCTAATAATCTTATCAACAGGAAACTAGATTTTAGTTTAATTTTTTACTTTAAAAATCAAGTTCCACCTTGTACTCAGCAATGTGAGGTTTTTAAACATTTAAAATAATTTCATTTTACTCCTAGAGGAATCTAATGCTGAATGATTCGGTATAATTCAAATTATCTTGATGAGATGGCCTTCGGTCTTTCTTGTGTGTTATATTTTGTTATTGCAAAGGGAATAGTTTCAATGGCATTGGTTTTATAGTACTTGCTTTCAGATCAAGAAACATTTTGAAGTAATGAGTCCATGGACAACTTGGGCAGGATTCCTACCAGCTTTTCGCTGACACTTTAACTGAAGGCCTTGCTATTATTGATTCAGTTTTTAAAAAGCCTACAATAAAAATAGAACAAATAGCTTGGGTAGATGAGGGTGGAAAGCCAGCTGGAACAGGCAGGAAAAATTAAGTTCTAGCAGTTTAATAGTGAAATATTAAAGCAGTGTTGAGGGGCTGCAGAACACAGAGCACCACGAGCCAGGTCAGGACAGTTCCGCCCTCCAGAACTGAACTTTACCAAATTGTTTTGACTTGGAGGGTGCCCTAAAAATAAGTCTATTATTCCACGAGGCATATTTTTGTGCTTTTCCTGTCCATCCTGATTGTATTTGTTGTGAAACACTTCCAGGGTTTGACTGTACTGTTATCCCAATTTAACAGAGGGAGTTTGAGCCCTGAGACACCACAAATGTGACAGTGCTCAGGCACCGGCGGGGGTTTCTCTGGGAGCTGTGCCCCTCAGGGCTCCAAGGATCTGACCAAGGGTAGACAAGGCTCAGCTTTATAGATGTTTAGGTGCCTAAAATTAGAAATAGAGGTTTAGCAGTTCTAAGGTCCATTTTGTCTTAAAGAAATCCCAATTTCTCTATATCCGTCGATATATCCAATTTCTACATATCCTGTGTCTGATTTCTAACTCATGAATTTGGGATCCACAGGAGTAGAGAAGAAATAAGGCTTGAAGTGTTGCCCTGGCTTTCCCCATCCACCCTGAAAACACCCTTGTGAGCTGGGTTACACTCCACCTGAGAAGACCAAACCACTTTTTCCCTTAAATAACTGACTATTGCATCAAGGTGCAGATCTGAAGTGTAGGACGAACTTTTCAGCCAGGACTTCTGGTTTTATTGGCTCTTTTCCTCACTTACCTCTATCCAGAGCCAACATAAAACCTGAAAATGCCCTGAGCAAGCCTCTTATCCTCATGGGATTTCCTGCTCAGCTTGATTGAGGAAGTTTGGATAAATATTTATCCAGCCCAAACTTTTGAACTCACCTGTTGTCTCTGCAAGGAGAGAGATTTAAAGACTCGGGTATTGAGGCAAACCTGAAGAAACAACACGTTGATCTGAGGCATTTTGAACTAACAAATTAGCTTTTCCTTCTAGCCCACCTCATCAGCCACGTGGGAAGAGCCCAGGAGCATGTGGTGACCCACCAGGAAGAGGTGGTTTGCTTGGAAGAAAGGAGCAATGACTGAGCACGACAAATGGTGGTTCGTGGTAACTCATGTCCTGCTCTTCCTCTGCTGCCCACACACTCTCCTCACTCCTCTTGTAGGAGTTTCCAAATCCGAAGATGAGGTGCCTCATCTAGACTGGCACAAAAATCACCCAGACTTTCACAGACAACGGATTTCTGGCACTTTTTGTCTGATGGGATTTAGTGAGGGGGTCGGACCAGCACCAAGGATGGTTCAAATGTGGGGAAGGGGCAACAAAGAGAAAAGAGGGGCTGAAAAATTGGAAAACCTCTTTGCATGGCCACGACCAGGGCAGAAAACTCAGCTGCTGGAGCCTCTCTGTACCTTGCTGGGAAAGAGTGTTTGTTGCCATCGTTTGGGCCCGGATCCCCTGTGGCCTCTCTGCTAAATGGATGAATAGAAGGAAACCTGTTTAAAGAAAGGTATTTATGTTTTCAAGTCAAGCGTGCAAAGCTGGGGAATGCCCATGCAACTTAAATTCTCCCCTTTGCTCTGCTGGTCTGTGTTCCAGACTGGGATAGGAATCCACAGAGCTTTAGCAAAACAGAACAGGAATTAAGATCTGAATTGTTGTGTATTTGCACAGTGTGAAATGCACCTTTCAGAGTTTATGCTCATATTACACTCTCCTCCTCACGCTACAGCTGATTTCAAGGTCACCATTTAGCCATGAATGTTGATTTTGGGGATATGTGGGACAAGCACATTTGAATATTCACATTCACTTATAATTCGGGCAGTTTGCCAAACTTTTCCAGAAGAAAGAAGCGGAAAGCTTTAACTGAGGATTTTTAATAATAATAATAATAATAATATATAATTCAGTTACAACTAAACAAATTTAATGGGATAGAGAAAGAGAATTCCTCATGTAGGTGCCTCACCCCATGTCATTGCAGAGGGCTCTGCTAACAGAAGAACTTATCTGAAAGTTAAAAAAAAGCATTCACAACCATTTATATATATATTATATATATATACACACACATTTATATACAGCTGTTGCCATCTCCCTCATAGTAAATATAGAGAAAGATATATGAGTGCAACAGGTTCATGGATTTGGGGAACAATGCAAGTCTGTGAAATCCTTTAGTCTCCGGCAAAGTGAAAAAAACACAACAAAATCACATCTAACTTGCCCTTTTAAATGTAAAACAGCTGTTGCCTACTGGCACTGCCTGAATTGCTACATCCTCACCCACTTGACAGCAGAATTCCAGCCTCTGGTTTCTCGTGGCTGTATATAATGATATTATTAATATCTGTTAATGGCATTTAAATCCCTGTTTACCCAGGATTTTGTTTTGCTCGATGTGTTCTCTGGGAATTTGAGGCAGGCAGGGTTTGGGGAGTAAACCACTCACCCCATGTGTTGTTTCCCCCCAGGAAAAGGGGAGGAAGTTAACCTGGCATCAGCTGGGCTGTGGGATATCCCTGCAGGTGTATTGGACCAGCTTGCTGAGTTGCATCATTCCTGCGAGCAGCATCCCTGGGAATTTGGGCTCAGAAGAATGATAACCACGGGTTGTCACATTAACCCTTCCAGTGCTGCAGTGACTTCCCTTTCCCTGCTGCTGTTTGCATCCACTTCTGGGAATCCCATCAAATCCCATCAAACGCCAGCACCACAGACTTCACACCCACACTTTTTCCTCCCTGTGTTAAAGGTACCTGATTCCTCTGCTCAAATCAGCACCGTCTGTGCTTTGTGCACGGGAAACCAGAACAGAAAGGCACCAAAACAAACCCAGGATAAGTCATCAAAGGGAAAGAGTGTTGGCAAGTTTGGTGGTGAGGGATTTCGGCTGCTGCAGCTCAGTGTGTTACAACTTTAGTGCGAATTTATTTCAGATGAGTTTCAGGCTCCCTTTTGCCAACAGGAAAGGGATGATCAATAATGTTGACCTTTTCATTCTTCTTCCTCTTTTCTTGGCATTATAGAACCATTCATAGCCTTATTTATTTAGGAAATAAGGCCTTTTTGGGAACTTTGATCAGCTTGGCTGAAGTTTCTTCAAAGATTAACTGACTTCTTTAGAAGTCAATCAGTTTCCTCTTGGGCAGGTATTTGCTCACCACGTAACTGGGTGTCGAGTGCTGTGGAGTTATAAAGTTTGCTGGGCTCAGCTGTAGATTTCCTTAACACACTCTGCTGACATCACTGAGTCTCCTCTCGGACTCTTTTATTTTTTTTTTTTCCCCTCTCTTTCTCCCTCCCTCCCTCTCCTCCCTCCCTCTCTCCAGTTTCTTTACTCAGGTAATTCCAACTCAGGCTTATTTCAACTTGTTTTTGACTGACAGTGAGGGAAGGGAGACTCTCTGAGGGTTTTGTCTTGTGCTGGTTTTTTTTTTTCCTCTTTTGTATTTTTTTTTAAACATGCACCCATGCTTTATTGAGAAGCCATCCAACCTTTCATAAAAAAAAAAGATTGTTTGACTTGTCATGACGATAACATCTAGTAAGGAATCTGAACATTGCTCTTTTACAGGTAAGAGGCATTTGTCAAAAATGCATAAATGCTTAGCAGTGCTTTGGAAGCTGTGTGGAACTGGAAGCTAAAAGTAGGTTATTTTCCTATTTTTTTCTTTTATTTTAGTAGTAGTTTAAGGACTGTAAATTTAAAATGTTTACAAGTTTATGCCTTCTTGTGAATTTTGGGGTACAGGCAGTTCAGCGATAAAGCAAAAGCTGTCACGGTTTGGTCTTTCCACTGATGTAAATTACTGGGGGAGGGGGTTGGGATGCATGTGGTTGATATTTTTATATGCTGGGGAGGGGGACAGACATTGGACCTGTCTTTGTAACTCTTTGTCTGCCAGGGATTTTTTCCTGTAGAAACCCAGAGAGCTGGACAAGGTGTCAGGAGCAAAATTTCCAGTCAGCTCTTGCTCGTTTTTTCAGCGCAGAAATTAGTTTGGCATAGTGGGAAATCTTGTCTGGCACTTTATCCTGCCCCTGTTACCTGTCTGTGTGAGAAAAGAGAATGTACGTTCTTTTGTGGCAGGTATAAAGGATGTCAACATGTCTGAGTTGGAGAACTTTCAGGCACTGTCTTCCAACTTTTGCCTGTGTCTTCACACGACTTGTTTACAGCAGGTCTGAGTTTTTCTCATTAATCACAACCTAAACCTGTGGTGTAAATTCCCCTCTACTTCAGTGGGGCTCATTTTTTGCCTCCCCTTTTTATTTTCACGTTGGGATCCTGCTGGAATGAGATTTTCCGATAAGTTCTTTTTATTCCTCCACGACGTGCTGGTTGTAAAAAGGAACAAAGCTGGTTTTCCTTTGTGAACCAAGAGTATCTACATTACTTTTTAACTAACCTTGTTCCCTTACTTGCCTTTGGCCATATTGTATTTAGAGGCATTTTTGGGCTCTGATCACAGTGTACCTGTCTGCCAAGTTTGTGTTCTGTGATATTATTACCTGTGATATATTTATATTTTTTAATTGGGAGGGAAAGGAGGCAATTTGCTGCTAAAGAAATGTCTTTATTTCCTCGCTTGTAAAATGTCACTACGCTCTCTGCTCTGTCTAATAACCAGCTCAGAGGAGGGAGGAAAGAAGCCTGGATTATGACACAGTGTTGGTTGTGCAGCACAAACTGGCCTTGCTTTTAAAAAGCAGAGTGTAGACCAGACCAAAAACTTCCCCAGGAATTTCAGCCCAGCAAAAGACGCATGGCCTGGAGACAAAAACAGCAGCAGATGACTTGGGCTTCAGTCTTCCAGCCTACATTCAATAATTCGGCCCTGTTACTTTTTATAGAATTCCAACTGAAAACAAACAGCTCGTTTTTATCCTGGCTCCTTGTGCAACGAAGCAAACAGCCCCAATTGCAGCTGAATTTTGTATTTGTCCAGGTTTCATTAAAGAAGTCTGGAATATCAGTCCTGCCTCCTCTCCCCTTCCCCTCTCCTAAGACACACAGTCCATAGACACGGGCTGTGTTCTTTGGGAGCAGGTAGAGGCCAAAGCTGTGAGGGACCAAGAAAAACAGAAGTGTAACTGTTTTGAACCTCAGAACATTTTGAAATAAGCTTTGATTCGTTTTGCTTCCAGGAAAGCAGATTCTGGGGTGATTTTTGTTCGTTTACTTGTTTTAATGGAGGGAGAATTCTTTATATTATAGGCTGTAATGTGTAAGAAAATTAGGAAAAAAGTATTTGTCGGTGTATCAAACACTTAAAATCAACTTTGTCAGTCCAAATGAATTCACTAAATGACAAACATCTGAAGGATTCTTCCCTGCTGAGCTGTCTTTCCTCCCTTGGGATGGCAGAACATTCATGAATGACTTACTACAGGATCATTTCAGCCTTCAGTGTGTTTGCTAATGTGGCAAATATCTCGGTGTAGATATGGCAAATGGCTTGATAAAAATTCTTGTGCATGGTCCTGGAGGAAACAAGGCACTGCCAAAAAAAGCAGCTCCCTTGAAGCCCCTGTTCACTCACCACTTTTCTGTCCTGAATGGTGTGAAATGCACACGGAGAGCAACAAAAACCAGTGGATCCAGCTCCAAGCAGAGCATCTCTGCCTCCTCCTGAGCTTGAACTGTGTTTGTGTGACTGGCACAGTCTGAGGTTCACACAAGTCAGGCAGTGGTTGGGCAGAAAGGGAGCAAACAATGACTTGAATACTCTGGGTACCGTCTTCCTTCACTGGAAAAATATTGCTTGGACATAAAGAGGGGAGGGGAATTCTGGGGATGACAAATCTGCAGGTATTTATACCCACTGGGGAGAAAGGTGTTGGGCAGATTTCCTCTTCCAGCAGAGCCTTTTGCAAAGCTTTGACAGGTCCTGGTGAAAGGTTGAAAGTGAACTGCTGGGACATGAGTGGGACCCAGCATGTCTCTGACTGTAAAGATTCCCTCTGGCTGCAGAAGATCCTTGGAGGTACTGGGGAAGCCTTGCAAGGTTTTAGACACCAAGGCTCAGGAATCCTTGCTGAGATCTGGGTTGGATCACTTTGCAGCTGGTGGTGGTGCTCAAGTCAAGCTTCCAAGACCGCAGACACATCCAAGTGAGGCGCTGCATGGGGCAAAAAATCATTTATTTTTTTTTTTTTAGGTTGGACTTGATGATCTCTATGGTCTTTTCCAACCTTATTAATTCTGTGATACTGATTCTGTGATTTTTGATCTGTTCCACACCCCTTCCCTCCCTGCTCTGTGTCTGTGAGGCAGATCTGCCTTTCTGTGGCCTCCCAGGGGGGCTTCTGCATTGAGGAATTTCTTCTCCCCCTTTTTTCAAAGTAGCCCCTGAGATTTCATTTGACCTTCAGGGCCTCCAGATTTTCCCCCGTTGTTCAAGGTGGAGGGAAGGTTTAAAGCTTGTGAGCTGCAGTTTGGGACCTTTTAAACCCACACTTGGCTCCTTTCTGCTTTGTTTGTCTCATGGAGGTTGTCAGGTAGAGTTGCCTGTGCTTAGAGAGCCACCTTCTCTTTGTAACTCAAAAGGGATAAAATAAAATACATTTTTAATTAGATTAATTTGATTTGCAGTGCTTTAACTGAGGTGTTTCACTGTTGATCACATCACAGTTTACAGGAAAACTCTCTGGTTTTACATGATGAACTTTTTCTTATCAACAATTAGCACTTTTACACTGAGACTATATGATAAAAATGTTTATCTGTGTAATATATTACCATAATCTGTGGTGAAGCAATATAACAGTGCATCTACTTAGGTGATTGAAAAGGTAAATTCTTAGCATGAAGTGATGAAAAGAAAAGGGAAAAATGTATTGTGATCAAAATTTCCCCTTTTTCTCACTGGAATTGCACAGCCTGACAAGAAATGTATAATGAAATAGCTGTAAATAGATAAAATAAAAAGAATAAAATAAAAATTAAAATAAATAGAATAAAATAGAGGTTCACAACACCATGGCCAGCAAATAAATTCTTCCTGCTTAAATGATTTCAATTTCACACAATATTTTCCAAAGAAAATGTCAATCAGAAACGCGTTTCTGCGATTTTCTGACCCTGCCTCAGAAGTTCTCCAAAGTATCTCCTTGTTGATCCCACTCCAAGCTGCCTGTCCTTACTTCTGGAAACTTCCACACCAGTTGTCCTTTTCTGAACCCCTTCCAGACTCTCACCCGAGCAAACAGGCTTCAGTTTCCTGCTGCCTTATCCAGAAATAAAGTTTCCTGAAAGTTTCCTTCCTCAAACACTCCAACACCAAACCCATCAACAGTCCCCTCTCTCCACCATGAAAAGCCAAACCACAGCCCTGTCCAGCAGTGATGGATAAAAGGATGGGGAGGAGACGAGCAGAGATGTGTTTTCTGTGATTTTAGAGCTTCATTCACATCCCCAGGGGTAGAGCAGCATACGGGAGGAGGTGCCTGAGTGATACACATGCAATTCTGATTAATTTTCTTAGGCAAATGTCAAAACACTCTCACAAAAATAGGATGGAGAGGCAACATTTTATTTTATCCCCATAATGAGTTTGGTTTGTTGTCATACTTGGTGGCCTCTGTGGCACATGGTAGTTGGTCTCTTGGCTGTTCCCAACTTAGTGGTTGTAGATCAAAGCTCCTTTTTCCCTAAGATTGGGCAGAAAGTCAATTGTTTCAAGAAGGGACTCTGTTTATGAGTCATGAATTAACACAGCGAATGTCCATTACCTGCTGTGGAATGTGCTGTGCAAAAGGTGCTGAGAGCTTTTGTCAAGGCACAAAAAAAGTCAGACTGAAATGGCCTGGAGTGTAAAATGCTTCCACGAGACCAGAAGTGCATAAACAGAGCAAGGGCAGGTGTGGGAAAGCCAATAATGTGATTTTAATCTATGTATAAGGGACAAACAAAAGGTTTCAGGTCTGGCTTTTGTTCACACTGTGGCCCTTTTACATCACACGATGAGCTCCAAGTTCAGATCTGTCTGTTTTCATTGGTGAGAACAGATTTCAACAAGTTAAAGTCATAAAATGATGCCTGTACTTCAGTTAGTGTTGCAGAGGTCTAAAGGTCTGTCACACTGCTAGGAATCCTAATAATATATCTTTTCTTCCCTCATACCTTTGCTCTTCTTGAGCTAATTATGGCAAAACACTTCAGGCTGCAATCCTCACTCCCCGTCCTCAGGACAGGTGACGACATTCCTGGGGCTTCACCCCAAGTCCTGAGGACTGCCTGGCCCTTGACGTTCATTCCAAGTTCATTCTATTGTTAAAAAACCCCACAAATGACTACCCAAACCCCAAACCTCCATCAAAAAATCCAAAATAGTATAAGTAAACCCAGGATATTCCAACTCAAAACACACACATGTAACGTGATTTACCTGTGTAAGCCTCGTGCTTCCAGGAATGCAGGAGACGCCTTCACATACACTGGAAAAGCGGATTTTCTATACAATAAATAGACTCAGTAGCTTTCAAAAACACCACTCTGGATATTCAGGAAGGACAGGACAAGGACGAGGAGGGACAATTTCAGATCTGATCTCAGGTTCTCAGGCACTGCGGGGACATGGGCACATCCATGGATTAGAGGAAGAGGTTGATTGTGTGGAGGTGTCCTTCTGACTCCACTGGCTGTTTTAAAAGGTCAGCTCAGACCAGGCCGAAACCTTTTAGAGAACTAACCTGGACCAAGATGATCAGAGGGATGGAGCAGCTCTGCTGGGAGGAAAGGCTGGGAGAGCTGGGAATGTTCAGCCTGGAGAGGAGAAGCTTTGGGGTGACCTCAGTGTGGCCTTCCAGTGCTTGAAGGGGATATATGAGAAGGAGATAAACTATTTCCAAGAGCCTGGAGCAACAGGAAAGGGGGGAATGGCTTCAAACTGACAGAGAGTAGGGTTAGAAGGGATATTAGGAAGAAATTCTTCCATGTGAGGGTGGAGAGGCTCTGGCAGAAGTTGCCCAGAGAAGCTGTGGCTGCTCCATCCCTGGAAGTGTCCAAGGCCAGGTTGGATGGAACTCTGAGAAATCTGGTGTAGTTAAAGGTGTCCCTGCCCATGTTAGGGGGTTGGAATGAGATGATCTTTAATCTCCCTTCCAACCCAAACCTTTCTATATTTCTATATTTCTATGATTCTACTCTAAAAAGCAACACTCAGGGTGCTCTGGGTGTGCAGTAGGCAGAGCCATCCTGGAAAACGAGGGTCTCCAAGAAAGCAAATCACTTGTTAGCCAAGCTGATACTTTCCTGTAGTCCATAATCAGAACAAGCTACATCTCACCATGTGGTAGGTGTTGAACACACTGTGCTGTCAGATGAATAAAGCAAAGGAAAACTTCAAATCTGCTGGAATTTTTTCCAGCTCTAAGAGCTCTAAGTGAGGCACGATGGGACACACAGGAGGAACTTGCCAATGATGGGGATATTGTTGAAGTTGTGATATGTCTCAAAATAGGTATTTTTTCAGGATATGGGGAAGAGGGGAATTTCATTTATGTCAAATAGGAAGCTTTTGTGGATTAGCACCAGAGAAATCTAAAGGAGGAAATAAGCAAAAAATTACCAGGGATTGATTTGATGAGATAAAGGGATGAGGTGCCAACAATGAGCAAAAGAAAGCAGAGCTATATGGGGGCCAGGGCTGTGAGATTTATGGGGATCAAAATCTTAAAGAGGTGTTTGCATTAATGAAGGGGAAAAGAAAATCACCAAAATAGCAGGGAGGAAACAAGGGTTTTACCCTAGAATTCAGAGTGATTTGGAACACATGAGAAGGACTCTGAGCTGGGGTTGCATTGGGAAATTTTTAATTAATAAACTGAACCCCTGGACTTCAAGAAAAGATGGATTTTGGAGATGCCGTGGCATCAAACTTCCTGCAGACAAGAAATCTGGAGCAGGCAGCAAGTGTAGCGGTGGAAGTGTAATTCAGAAAGGAAATGCTTTTCCTTTGGGAAAGGCTGGGCTTGTCAACTTGTCACCAGAACAGGGAATAAAGAAGTTTTCTGCTCTGTCTTGGAGCTGCCACCTGACTGGGGGAGCCACAGCCTCTGGACTTTCAGCAATGCCACTATCTTAACCCCATCTGAAATGTGCTGCTGCAATTTCAAATACTCAGAGTCCTGCTTAGCTACTTTTTGCAACCACTTATCTTCAGCAATTACCCACAAAATACAAATTCCCTTCAACAGCACTAAAATAGAACACAAACAGCACTAAAATAACACGTCCAGGTTTACTAGTTACACATTTCCCATCAAGTGTGGGTTTCAATGAAAACAGAGGCTTGATGAAATTAAATATTACAGGAAAAGTACAGAGGGGTTGGAGATCAAAAAAGTTTGATTTTTTTTTCCACTGAAGGAATGATCTCTTGTGGGAGATGGAGTTGATTTCCTCATTCCCCAGTTATTCTTTATGCCTGGATTTCTCAGCCAGGCTGTATTTCCATTGATGGATCAAGCCTTGTTAAAAGGCGACAGAAAATAATCGGGGAACGGTGGTATGAATTTCTTGTTCCCATAAATCAGGCTGCTTGGAAAACATCAAAGTGACTTCTGAAATTCACAGCATCTGTAAAACTTACCAAAAAAAAAAAAAACAAACCAAAAACCCAACCCAACAAGGTAAAAATTGCTGAATGTTGTAGAATTTTAAAAGTAAGTTCGTGGCGTTCTGGACGTAGACGGAAAATATCCTCGGCAGGACAGGAACAATGTTCCATTCAGTCTGATTACTCCAGTGATCAAAGCTAGACCTTCTCAAGTTCCCAACTGCAAAAGATTGCAGAGATGACACGGGCTCATAAAGGAACAGCCATAAAGATAAGGGGTGTGCAAATAAACAAGCCAAACAGCCTCCTTTGAGCACAAGGAAAAGCAGCGTGAGATTTTTCTCTTGCTTGGGCACATTGTCCCTGGTTTTTATGGAGGTTCCCAAGAAACTGTAAGGCAAAGAAAAATGCATGGTTATGACCCCAAATCCCAAGAGGCTGTGTTCTCCAAGTGTCACTTGTCACTCAACCAGGAAACTCGTGGTCTCTACAGAAACAGTAGGCTGAGACTTTACAGCCAAAAATCCTTATGAGCCCCAAGTGCAGGCTTAGATGAGAGATCTAATGAATTCATGTGAGTTTGACAGAGCAGCTCAGACTGCAAGAGTCTGAAAACAATCTTGAAATGGAATAAAAGGTCCATTTTGACTTTGTGGAAGCTGAATGTCGCGACCTGTCGTCTCAAGGAACGTGCTGTTCCTCGTCTCATTCAAATTAGACACACACAGATATGAATGCAAACATCAAAACAAAGAGAAAGGTTACTTTTGATATGAGCAAAAACTAAAATGAACCTTTTTTAAAGGATCTTTTTCCAGAAAAGTTGAAATTTTTTTGTCCTGTTTTGTTTGTTTGTTTTGGTATTTTTGGTTTGGCGAGAAAACCCAAAAAACCTTGATGTGCCCCAGTACACTCCTGCTATTTCCTCCCTTTCAGAAGCCACAGCCTGTGCAGCAGAACGAGGGGTCTGTGTCATGGAAATTGGCAGGGGTTGAGTAATTTGGGAGAGAAATGAGGAAAACATTCTTTTCCCTTGGATTCCTTGGGAGAGCATGTGGAAGACAGACAACCCTGGGCTGTGCGACCTCCCAGTCAAAAAACTCAGGAAAGAGCTTTTTTTTAAAAAAAAAAAAGTAATTTTTATATTCCAAGTTTTACACATATATGAGTGACAACGAGCTTCTGTACAATGTTGGCATTCTGCTGATGGAAAGGGTAAATAATTAACCAAGCACATCTGAATTTCCATCACCTCCCAGTGAAGGGATACAAACCAGCCCATGTCTTTAAATCCACGGGCTAATTTCAGCTTAACTTGGCAGGTGAACAGAGGCTTCAGAAATTACATTCCAACAAGCTCCATGGAACTGGGAGCTCTGGAAGTCAGAGAAGCTTTGTTAATGCCCTCACCGAGAAAAGCAAATCAAGGGGGGCCCAGAGAGAAGACAATCCCCATGGAGGCAAGTGCAAGGAAAAGACTTGGGATGGAGGTTTTGTGCTGTTACAGCCCTGGGGTCACTCTGGAGGTGCAACAACAAGAGGGAACAGAGCTTTGATGGCTCTTTCCCCATGGTCTGGAGGCTCCTGCCACCCCCTGAGCCTCACAGCAGCCCACACACAGGGAGGGAAGGTGTGGGTGGAAAGGTGGAATTCCTGCAGCCTCTCCTCTGCCAGGCTGCTCTGGGGGGCAAGAGGAACCCTTTGCTCTTGTTCCACCACTTTTCACCAAGTTCAGGCTCAGGCTGGATGGGGCTTGGAGCAACCTGGGATAGTGGAAGGTGTCCCTGCCCATGGCAGGGGGTGGAATGGGATGATTTTAAGGCCCCTTTCATCCCAAACCATTTTGTGATTCCATGAAGTTGCTGGTAGTACAAAATACTCTATTAAAGGGAACTCTTCCACTTAAAACTCCTCAATGTTTCTCATCTTTAATCTTTGGTTCCCTTTCAGCCCTCCCCCAAAATCCCAGTGCATTCAGGAGTGTTAAGTTCTTCACATAAGCAGAACAGAATTATACCGACCACCAGCTTTTGTTACTTCATAATTATTAATTTTTATTGTATAATGATTAATTTTTAAATCTCCTTAGCACCCCACAATCACAGCTCTGAGTCCCAAGCAAGCACTGGGGCTTGGACCCCATCCACCTCAAGAACAGGGTGTTCCCATGGACAACACTGGGATTCTCTTGTGTTCCTGCTCTGAAATAACAGGTATAGCTAAATTCCTCCTTCTCATCTACATGGTTCTCCCCCTAAAATGTGCAGAAGTGGAAAAAAAGGGGCATTTTTCCACTCGTTGCAAGGAGAGTATGAAAGCTTGGCACACAAGTGAGCCATGTACTGGAATTTGGGTGGGTCTAGGAAAAAGCACAGACTTCAGTGGAAAACATATATGGGTGTGTGTGTATGTGTGAGAAAAAGCCTTTTAAACCTTAAATTAACCACATCCATGGATTGGTCAGGAATAAAAGACGGAGCAAGCTCTCCTGCAATAAAACTCTTGGGCAGTAGTGAGGGCAAACAACCCTTCACCAACTGGAAAGGGTCCCTGGCATTTCCAGTTCATCCCTGGCCACCTCAGAGAGGCAGGTGG
>WEKX01024715.1:21257-32783 GCA_013390025.1 Pitta sordida
GAGAAAGGAGCAGTGCAGCCTCTCTGGTTGGAGTGGTGCTCTGGAGAGTGGCTCATCCTTGCTCTGGGATGGGGAAGGCAGCAGGAGCTGTGTGAAAACACACTCACAGCAGTTGGGGCAGCTGGTTGGCAAAGGGCTAGTTCCTAAAAAAAAAAAAAAAAGGAATTAAGTACTTAAGAAGGACTTAGGTAGGCCTTAGTTGACTAAGTGAAAAACTATTTTGCAGAAAATCCCTGCCCAGCTTCTGTTTGGTGCTGGAATGTCCACAGGTGTCTTCCCTGCTGCCCCTCATTTTGCTGGGTGCCCAAGAGCTCTGTTTTTGGGCTTGTCACAGCACCCTGCACGGCACCAAAGGGAATATTTTATCCTGTGCCTAAGTGAGAACAAACAAAAATGAGGCATTCCTTGGCTTGCCTTCAGTCTTCTCCCAACATTCCCCCTGAGGAACTCAGTGCCATGGTCTAGGATAATGGGAGGCTCAGATGGGCAGAGCCTGGTGCCCAGGGCTCCGGTTGGGGGAGCGATCCCTGTGGGGGAGTCACTTGGGAGTTGGACTGGATGATCCTTGTGGGTCCCTTCCAACTCAGAATAACCTATGAACCTATGAACCTGTGATCTTCTCCAGCTCCCTCCTGCATAGCAAAGCTCCCAAAACCATGTGGCTGCTCCCAAATCTGATCACTGGAGGAGGTAGAAGTGAGATTCTTCCCTGAGTATGAGGCTTTGTTCCCACATTCCAACGCTTACAGGGGAGTTCACTGATGAGGAGCTGGGAAGACCTTGCACTTCCTAATGAAGCTGATCATGGTATGGATGAGGATTTATAAGGCTGGATGTCAGGAAGAGCTTTTTCCCAGAGAGAGTGATCCCTCAGTGGAATGGGCTGCCCAGGGAGGTGGTGGAGTCGCCATCCCTGGAGGTGTTTAAGGTCAGACTGGATGAGGAGCTCAGTGCCATGGTGTGGATGGTGGGAGGCTTGGCTGGATGGAGCGTGGTGCCCGTGGTTCCAGGGTTGTGGGGCTGATCCCTGGGTGGGCGTTCGCTTGGGAGTTGGACTCGATGATCCTGTGGGTCCCTTCCAACTCAGAATAACCTGTAAATCTGTGAAGGCTTTGCCATTGCTCTGTGGCCGAGCTGTTGTGGTGCTCAGCTGGGCATGGAGAGGGTGACCTTCAGTCTCTGCACTAAGATGTGCTGATGTGTTCACACCCTGGGCTACCAAAGAAAAGACACCAAAACTGTCTTAACATGAAGGCAGTAACATCTCCAAACATATTTTCTTGGCTGTGATTTTGGAAATTACTATTTTGTTTTGACTGACATATTAAGCAAACAAATGAATAAAGTGTGTTCACTTGTGACCAGGCTCAAGGAGAACTTCAGCCCAGAAGGTTGAAGATTTTCAAAATTTGACACCAGTGAAAACAGTCATCCCTGCCCATGGCAAGGGGGTGGAATTGGATGATATTAAAGGTCCCTTCTAACCCAAATCATCCTGTGATTCCATGATTCTGTGATATAATCACAGAATCACAGAATCACAGAATATTCTGAGTTGAAAGGGACCCACAAGGATCATCGAGTCCAACTCTTAATGGAGAGCTCAGGAGTAGGTGCTGTGAACCTATATCAAGATATCTGCTGAACATAAATCAGTATTTGTCTTGTCTGGTGGTGGTGTAAGCACAAGTAGTTTGGATCTTTGGATACACAGAGGGTGGAAAAAAGGAGAGGAATAGGACACTAAGGAAAATGGGGGAAAATAATGAGAGAGAACTTCATGGAAAAGTGAAATATCTCTTGGGGAAGGAAGGGTGGGATTTATCTGCTCAAACCCCCCACAGGCATCCTGGCAGGGAGGTGTGAAGAAATTGTGGCAGCAGCTGTAAAACAGGACAACACGAGGCTTTAAGCTCTTTGAAAGTCTAATCCTGGCTTAATATTGACTACCAACCTCAACTGGGAAAGGACACAATTCCAATCCTCCCTTAGCTCAGTTCCTTCTCTGTGGTGTTGCTGAGATGTTTAACGTTCCTACAACAGGTCAAAGATGTAACTGGAAGTGGAAGTACAAGGTCTGAGCTTGATAAGCTTCATGCAACAATAAATGTCCCTTTCAGCCTTGCAGAGCAGCAGCTTCCCAGAAACAGAGGATGAGATCTTGGAATCTTGTTTAGACCTGTCTGTGCAGAAAGAGCCAGGGATGGTTTGCACGGCAAGAATGAGGAAAGGGTTGGTGGGTGGGAAGAGCATCGCAGCACAGGCAGGTTTAAAATGCTTAAATGTGCCCACAAAGTGTTTGAAAAGAGTTTGAAGCAACAATGTGCCAGCAAGGGAGACATTCAGAAGGATTTTATGTTGGCCTGCTGAAGAAAAGCCGTGTGTTAAAATAAAAAAGCTGGACGGGTTTCTGGACAACCTTTCTCTTTTTTTCCCCAACAGTATTGTACATTGTATAAGCCATATTACTGAACACAAAAAGGAGAGGTTCAGAAACTGAGGGGTTTATTTGCTGCTTCTTAAAAGAACACGTTGGTGTCCATGAAGGTTCCTGGCCTGAGGGCTGTGCATGGCCAGGTCCCCCCTTCACCCTCAGAGCCCAGGACAGAGGCTGGAGGGCAGAGTTTTGGAAGGATGGATGCTCACTTGTGGTGTGTCAGTTGCTCAGACACTTGCAGGATGTACTTTTTCTCCACTAGGAGACCTGGGAAATCACTGGAAGCATCTTCATTAGCTTTCACTCCTCTTTTGCCTTTGTTCTTTGTTGTTTTTTATCTGTTTGCATCAGTGTAATCTGTGAAAATGCACCTTCCCCTTGGAAGCAACAAGAATCCTGTACAAATCTCCCTCAGAAATAACGCACCATGAGACTCCTCTAAATTTAATTCATCTTCCATGCCCAAATATCAGGAGAGACCGAGATGGATTTGGGTTTGCACTTCCTTTAACACTGGGCTGCCAATGGCTGTTGCCCTGGTGAAGCATCCTTTTGCAGCCACTGCTTCCCTGTTTTTATCTCTGCTCCCTGTATTCCATAACCCAGCGACAGAGCAGGATTCTGCTGGCTGACAGTTGTACAGCATAACCTGGTGCACAGCCCAGAGGGAGGAGGATGTTCATGCTAGGCAGAGCACTGAGAATTCAGGAATTCAGGAGGGACTTTTATAACCTACTGAACCACAGCAGACCTAGGAAGGATCTGAAGATTGTGCAGTTCTTTCCAATGTTTTCTTTCCTCCCCCCTGCTTGCCTTTTTTTTTTTTTCTTTTTTTAAACATGTCAAGCCTGCTGATGGTTTTTTTGCCGGTTGAAAAAACAGTTCAAGTTCTGCCCTGGGATCAGAGTGGCAGGGAAGCATGCGTGAGGATTTGCTCCAGTGGCAAAGCAGATCTGATTGGGAAAAAAAGAAAACAGCAGAGGCCATTCGAGCAAGTCATGCTCCTGTACACTTTTAGTCAGTGCTGGCTGCCAAAAGAGGTCTTGCACAAGCAAATCTGGCTCCATGCAAGAGGAACATTTTTGCATGTATGCAGGCTGGCTCTGACTCCTTGATAATGTGGTCTCTGGAAGCAGATTTAATGTGCTGGTTAGATCCCTGGCTGCTGGAATTACCTTCATATCAAGGTGTTCATGGTTGGTGGTTTGGTATGTAGCTCTATGTTTTATTGACTCTGTCTGCACTGAACTTCCTTAGCAGCATCTGCTCTGCTGGGGAGTCTCCTCTGGCTGTTCCAAAGGGCTGGTGAGGAAAGGAGGTAATTCATAGGACATTAGAGTGCTAGACAAGTCTGAGGTGATTTTATTTTCCTCCCTCGTGAAGTATGTTCCCTTAACTGTACTTCAATTCCCTTTTATTTGCAGCTACACTTTGATTTACAGTAATAAAAAAGTAATCTATCAGTGTAAAATCAATCAGG
This sequence comes from Pitta sordida, assembly GCA_013390025.1. Taxonomy (NCBI): domain Eukaryota; kingdom Metazoa; phylum Chordata; class Aves; order Passeriformes; family Pittidae; genus Pitta; species Pitta sordida. Next base: position 25,175 of record WEKX01024715.1, read on the forward strand.
GAACAGACAGTGGATGCTATTTTAATTTAAAAATGTATGTTAGATTATTATCCAGGCTTGTTTGCTTGTATTAACTTACTGTGGTAGACCTGCTTTCTGATTTAGAGTGTAAACCAAACACAGTGAAGCATTTTGGCTGAGGTGCTGGGGCTGGTTGTCAGGGCAAAGAATATAAAGCAGCTCTATAAAATATAAGATGGGATAATATGTTATAATATGGAGGGGTTTTTTTTACCCATACAGACACCCATGAATCATTTATTGTGGGATATAATATCGGTCACTTCACTCAGGAAGCAGTGGGGGAGTGGGGGCAGGGGAGAATCCTCCTCTGAAGCCCTTTTTAAAATAATTTTCCACGGATGATTTCATCAGAGTTTCTTCCCCCAGATGACTGGTGCTGGCTGCTGTCAGTGATAAGGGAGCTGCTCCAAGGCAATGTGACAGATCCTCCCCTCTTCCCGTATCAGAGGGGCAGGGAAGGGAAGTATTTCTGCAGGGAAAGGAAACCAAGTTGCATTTCCCTGGGGAGGAAAGGAGCACTAGAGGAATTTAGGATCACACAGGAAAAAGTGATGTGAGAGAAAAAAAAAAAAAAAAAGGAAGCAAATCAACATTAAAAAAACACCCGGTGACCAAAAAAAGCACCAGAAGTTGGCTGGGATCCATTTAAGGAAGTCACTGTAAAGCTGAGTAGCTTTGTCACACAGAGAAATGGAAATCCAGGGAGGACACAGAAGATGAGGGAGGAGCTCTGATACAGCCTCTGTCATCTGTGTTGGACTCCAAAACTACCTGCTCTGCCCCGCTGACCTCACATGTGGAGATCAACAGGGCACATGGGGACAGGAGAGAGGGATGGAGAGAAATGGCTTGGGTCGTGAGTCAAATCACAGTCTGGGGAACGCCAGACGTCACCCAGGGTGGCACCAAAGCTTTGCTTCTCAGTTTGAACCTGAAATGGCCAACTTTGCAGCTGTGCCTCTCTCTGTCGGTGCAGCCCAGGGAAAAAGGAGATTGTGCCTTGCAAACACCTCCCGCATTCCTGTTGTCTGGGGGGAACTCTGCTGCCATGGCATTCTGGTGTTATATCTGTGATGGTGTCCTGCAGCAGGTCTGCAGTTGTGCAAGGTTGCAGTGTCAGGACTTTCCTCATTCAGGGCTCCTGGACAAGGAAGAATGAATTCCAGTCCGAAGCAGAGACAGAGGAAAGAACTCTTCCCAGGCCCTTGTGTGGGTTGAACCTTATTTTGACTGTGAGGTGGTGAGGTACTGGTACAAATCGTCCAGGGAAGTTGTGGATGCCTCATCCCTGGAAGTGTTCAAGGCTGGACAGGGCTTGAAGCCACCTGATCTAGTGGAAGGTGTCCCTGCCCATGGCAGTGGGTTGGAATGAGAGGATCTTTAAGATCCCTTCCAACCCAAACCACTCTGCGATTCTCTGTTATTCCCACCGGATTCTGGCTGCTCCAGGTGACACATGGTCATGTCACTGATCTCCCAGACATGATGAGCTCTCCAGATGAGCTCCCATGAACCCGTGGACCTGGGCAATGCTGCAAACAAACCACTGTGGTGCCCATTGTACCAAGTCTAGAATACGATGGACGTATCAAAGGGGCAGAGCTGCCACTCCCGGCATCTCCATTGCATCCCAAACACCTGTCCTGACCATTTGTGCACAAGCCACTGTCCCTGTGCTGCCAGCTGGAGCCCACCAGCTGCAGCACCGAGGATGGAAGGTGGAGCCTTGGCTGTCTCCATCCCTGTGACCTCCAGGGGAGGAGGAGCCGGCAGCCCTGGGGAGTTGCTCCCAGGAGCAGGAGTTCAGGTAGGCTGGGCAAGGGGCTGGGATGGGGACATGGGGACGTGTCTCCAACACCGGATTAGAGAGGCCAGCTTTCTCCTGGCCTGGGAATCCGTGGCAGGAAAAACTTGTTCTGGCAATGTGGAAGTAATGGCTAAAAGAGATTGTGCTTGAGAGGGAGCAGTGCACTTCTTTCAGGGCAGATTTTTGCACATGTTTTATATCCGTGTCTTATCCAGGATGAGGCTTGGGCTGGGGAATGGAGCCTCTTCCCTAAGCAGGATGGATTTCCCTAACAGGTTTCCCATTACAGGTTCCTCGTATTTGCCTCACACTGGCAGTGGTGTTTGGTTTTGAGTTTGCCTAAAGTGCAGTTGCATGTACAGTCCTTCCCACCCCCACCCCTCCCACCCCCTACTCTCCAGCCCCCCCATTTCCTCCCGTTGTTCTTTTTCAGATCACTTGAAGGTTTTTTCCTGTTTATTATCCGGACGTGCTGCTCACTGTGTGTTGATTTGACTGTCACATAAGGAATCTCCTACTGGGATCATCAGTGCATTCCTTTCTCTTATATATAGATATAGATATATATTTAGTGTATATATATATGTGACAATGGCTCCCAGGCTATGGAAGAGAAATGCTGGTGATTAACCCAAAACTGGAGTGAGGTACAGTTGTTAATGAGAGCGAAGTTTAATTACCCTTTCCCAGAAAACCTGCAACAGTGTGATGAGTATACGTAGTCCCAAACAAAAATTCTCCTTAATTGACATAACAGGAAAGGTGCTTCAGTGAGCAATTATGCTGATGTCCTGGGCTGGCACATGTGTGTACCACAAATATATCTCGTACTTCCTGCAAAATTCTTTTAAGTAGCTATAAGGAAGACATTATTTTTTTTCTTTTTTCTTTTTTATTTTTTTCGGTGGCTCACGAGAACTAATCACTGACTTGAGGCTCTTTTTGAGGAAAACAATGGAACAAAACAATGCCTTTTTTGTAAGACCTGCCAAAGCACAAAGGATGCATGGGATGCTTTTTTTTCTTTGTTGCTTTTGTCAGCAGGAAGTTTTGTTGTTGGAAACGACTATAACATGCACTGTCCTTGCTCTACGTAATCGCTGTCTGGTCCCTGCAAGCTGGGTCTAGTTAAAGTGCCTCGTCCAACTGGCACAGGCAAAGCTCTGCTTTACTCTGTGGGCTTTGCTCAGCCCGGAGTGTCCACACACTCAACGCTCCATCCGGGCTGATGCAAAACAAACAAACTTCGGGAGGCGGGTGGTCCCATGATTTCTAGGCTCGAGCAGGTCAGGGCCCACCTTTAGATTGCTGACTTTGTGAATTGCCTCCTGGTTTTTAATTATTTTTTTTTTCCCCCTTAGCTTGAAAATCGTGCAGTGCAAGCAGCTTCAAAGAGAGGGTTGTGTTCAGGTGTAAATTCTCCTCTCCAAAAGCTCGGCTTTGATGTGCTCAGGTCTGCTTTGTTTCTCTGTTAGGTTAGTTGTAGGTTCATAACAAAGAGCCAGATCCGACTGAGTAAATCACTTGTGGAAGTTAATTGTTCACAGTGAAAGCTGGTCTGGCTCATTCTGCCTCGGTCGCAGGAAGAGACAGAGGTGGTGCTGGATCTACTCTCTGAACCAGGCGTTGACGCGACTTTTAATTCTGATCAGATGTCTCTCTTCAGGGCATTAAAGAAAACCTGCTCACTAATCAAAAAGAGCCTCTTCTCTAGAGAAACGTAAGGAAAAAAAATATTTAATGCCTTTTACAGAAATAAAGGATTAATATAAAAGTTGAGCTTTGTGGAATTCCTTTTGCAGGCTGCTCTAAATGAAACCTCCTTCTCCATACTTGGCAGGCACCAGAATCAAAGAATGACTTTTTATTTTTTTTCCCCCTGGAAAAAAATAGAATATCAAATTATTTGCAATGTCAGATACTGTATGATGATAGCTTTGTATTCCAGCTGTTTTTATTCACTGTGTGCTGTGTTTAGAGTATGTTTGTGCCTTCTCTCCATCAAATGCTTTTCAGAATCAGTTGTGTGCTCTGACTTCATTGAGTAACAGGCTTCTTTTACTCTCTCCTCAGGACTGAAGCAGTGAGAATGGAAACCACGAAGATCAACATGTCCCGTGTCCCTCTGGTTAACGGGGGCATCGACACTGCCATCCTCAAGGCACACAAACCCCGTGTGATGTCCAAAAGCGGCCACAGCAACGTGAGGATAGACAAGGTCGATGGCATTTATCTGCTCTACCTTCAGGACCTGTGGACTACAGTTATAGACATGAAGTGGAGGTACAAACTCACCCTGTTTGCTGCTACTTTTGTCATGACTTGGTTCCTCTTTGGGGTTATCTACTATGCCATTGCGTTCCTTCACGGCGATTTGGAAATGAACAAGTTCTCCTCGAAACGCGAGCCCTGCGTCAAGAACGTGGACTCCCTGACTGGGGCATTCCTCTTCTCCCTGGAGTCACAGACAACCATTGGCTATGGATTTCGTTTCATTACGGAGGAGTGTCCTCACGCCATTTTCTTGCTCGTGGCCCAGCTGGTCATCACCACCTTGATCGAAATCTTCATCACAGGCACCTTTCTGGCCAAAATTGCAAGACCTAAAAAAAGGGCAGAGACTATCAAATTCAGCCACTGTGCCGTCATCACTAAGCACAACGGAGAACTTTGCCTGGTGATCAGGGTGGCAAACATGAGGAAGAGCCTTCTGATACAGTGCCAGCTGTCTGGGAAGCTGCTCCAGACATACGAAACCAAAGAGGGGGAGCGGATTCTGCTGAACCAAGCCAGCGTCAAATTCAACGTTGACTCCTCCTCAGAGAGTCCGTTTCTCATTTTGCCTTTAACCTTCTATCATATTTTGGACGAAAGCAGCCCTTTGAGAGATCTCACACCTCAGAACCTCAAGGAGAAGGACTTTGAGCTTGTGGTTCTCCTGAACGCCACGGTGGAGTCCACCAGTGCTGTCTGCCAAAGCAGGACTTCCTACATCCCTGAGGAGATCCACTGGGGCTATGAGTTCGTGCCTGTGGTTTCCCTCTCTCCAAATGGAAAGTACGTTGCGGATTTCAGCCAGTTTGAGAAGATCAGGAGAAGCACAGATTCTACCTTTTACAGTGTGGACTCTGAAAAACAAAAACTAGAGGAGAAATACAGGCAGGAGGATCAGAGAGAGAGGGAACTGAGAACAATGTTGTTGCAGCAGAGCAATGTTTGATTGAATGGACGAACTGTTCTGATTAATCCTTTTTAGCAAACTGAACAACCATACTCTCTGTGCTGTGTGTCTGCTCTGAAACCAGCAGGGAAGTCCTTTTCAGCAAGTAGCTTTGGGGTGTAGTAAAACTCTCTCTTTGGCTGAGTGGTTAATCAAGTATTTTGTAATTAGGCAGGATTTCTTTGCTCACGATCAAGGATTTGTAGAAAGTCTCTGCCTTATACCACCACTAAAAGCAGACGCAGCGCTTTCCATTTGGAAAGTGAAACTGGATGCACTGTGCTGATTCCTTCAGATATTTATTTTGACGTGGTTTTACTGTGAACACACATTTGCAGAGCCAGCACACAGCACTGCTCCTTTAAAATATGTATATTTAAAATGTATATTCTTGTACCAGGTATTGCCTCCCTGGGGATTCCTGGCACTGAAAGTAAGTTGAGTGGTGAGAAAAATGGTTGGATGTGGGAAGAGCCTGAAGGGAGGGGTTAAACTCCTTAAATCTTGTAGGAGGGTGACAGAGAAGTGCTGGGTGGTGAGGAAGAGAACTCGCTCTCTGTCTCTGCTGCTCAGAGCTTGTTTTGTGATTGTTTTATGATCACTCACTCTTTTAACCTTGCTAATGCCTGATTTATCTATAATAGCAAAAAGGGGAGATGAGGGTGAGATGCACAGAATCATAACAATAATCAGCTAAGGTTGCAGCTGGCTTTGAGACACCTGTTTGTTACCCAGTGTAAATAGTTTGTAACAGCAGCATAACAGCACAGTTCTACAGATTGCTTGCTTTGCTACGGACCTTATTTAATTCTGGTTAAAAGAAAGCTGTGTAATGTCTGTAGACAACATTTACTTTCCCTGGCAACCATAAAGGACAAGCATTCCTTTCATCCATTTCATTTTCGGTCTACTAAAACCATTCCATTAATAAAGGATTTTAGTTTGAGCAGTTCCTGATCTCTTTGTGGCTTGGGGGAGAGCGTGTAGATGCTGAGTGTTTGGTGCAGGTCTTTGCAGCCCAGGGACCCAGCAGGTCACTACAGTGCTCACACTGCAGGTAGAAAAACAGGCAGCAGTGGTGTCTGTTATATATGGGTCAGCTTTTTTAATGAGACTTCAAAATTATTTCTGACTCACATCACTTTGGCAGCTTTCTGAGTTCTAGAGATTTTTCTCCTCTAAAGCTTTGGCAAGAAAAAGCCGTTTAAATGTGAGTTCTGCATCTGTGGTCCAGGGCTTGGCCTGAGACCCGCCGAGCCTGGCAGTGATGAGGGGTCAGGGGGGTTGGAACTGGATGATCTTAAAGGTCTTTTTCAAACCAAAGCATTCAGTCATTTGATGACTCTGTGACTTTTGGCATCATTACACTTCCACTGATACTGTGCTGAGCTTCCCGGCACCGTGTGGCCTGGTGGAATGCAGCCCTGCAGTCTGACATGCAATATCCTGAATAAATTTAGTTTGCAGCCTAAAGGGGAGCACAGAAAGTGGAGCACTGAGGTGCCAGTGGCACCAGGAATGAATGCCAAGGAGAAGGAAGCACATACTGCAGGGATCTGGGAGTGTCTGTGTGATGGTGGTGGGAAGGGGGTACGTGAGAGGCCTAAAATTGCTCATTGATGTAAATGGTGGGTTCTCCTGGGTGGGAAATCAGACACAGAATCATAGAATCATGGAATGGTTTGGGTTGGAAAGAACCATCCATTTCCATCTCCTTGCCATGGCCAGGGACACCTTTCACTGTCCCAGGTGGCTCCAGCCTGGCCTTGGACACTTCCAGGGATCCAGGGGCAGCCACAGCTTCTCTGGGCAACCTGTGCAACATCCAAGCACTTGTTTGAAGACAGAGACCTCACCCAAGAATGTTCCCTACCCACTACATCGTGAGCAAGGTGTCTCAAGCCATTGCAACTGCTGGGCCTGCCCAGCACTCCTGGAAAGAACTTCCAGGTGGAGTTACAATGTGTTGCCACGCAGATTTTCATTTATGGAGGATGTCAATGTTTAAATTTTTTACTGCTAATTTCAATTTTTCAGTCACTTTTCCTGATTTCTTCTTTTGTTGCAAGGCAGCACGTGTTTGCTCCATGAATTTTTACAGTCACTTCATAGATCTGAGGTTTGTGTCCTGTGGCTCAAAGAACACTGCTTTGGGATGCTGAGGTGAAGGTGCACAGGTGTCTTAACCCTTCCTCTGCCAAGCCCCACCCTCCATGTTTTAATAGTCAAAAAGAATTCCAGTTCTTTCTTATCCAGGTAAAGAAACAGATTATTCCTAAAATAATGTTTGCAGATGTGTCTTGGCTATAAAACAACTTCACCANAAAAAGAAAGAAGAAAGTTGTTTCTCTACTATTACTGGGCAGGAGGTTGGAGTGAGGTGGGGGTCAGTCACTTCTGTCGTGTCTCAAGTGAAAGGATGGAAGAAAATGGGCTTAAGTTGCACTAGGGGAGGTTCAGATTATATTTTAGACAAAAAAAAAATTCAGTGCAAGAGTGGTCAGGCACTGGAATAAGTTGACCATGATGGTGGTGGAGTCATTGTCTCTGGAAGTGTT
>WEKX01024715.1:33263-135110 GCA_013390025.1 Pitta sordida
TTTGTTTGTGGTTTTTTTTTTAGAATATTATGAGCTGGAATGACTTGGTTCTTCTCCAGAAATACCCGATGATGGGCTGAGCCCTTTGCACACCATTCCCAAGGTTCAGTCAGTGTTTGCAGGGCTATTCCAGTCATTAGATTATCCTGAAGAATGAACATTTGAAGCAAAACCTTGGAAAGAAAAAAGAACATCACAGAAACAATTTTCTTTGAACTTTTGGAAGAGGAGAGAGGAGAGGAGAGGAGAGGANACAAAAAAAAATTCAGTGCAAGAGTGGTCAGGCACTGGAATAAGTTGACCATGATGGTGGTGGAGTCATTGTCTCTGGAAGTGTTCCAGAGGTGTCTGGATGTGGCCCTTGGAGATGTTTCAGGGGTGATTCTGGTGGTGGTGGGTGAGGGTGGAACTGGATGATCCTGAAGGTCTCTTCCAACCTTGATTCTGTAAAAACAATAGAAATCTTTGGCAAAATCAAGGCAAACCTTCATGAGTTAGTGAGAGACTACAGTAGCATCATGTATATACATTATCATAATATTTACTAATTTCAGCTTGAGAACAGAGCCTTACGCTGAAATGAGCTGAAGTTTTCCTTCCTGTTTTCGTGCAAATGTAACTTCTATCATTTTCTCTACAAATGAGCAAAGATTGTCCTGCTCACGTGGTGATTGTGGGGGTGAGACCCTTCTTGTCTGCCAGCTCCTTGTTCCAGGAATGTGAGGGCGGAGCATCCACAGCTCCAGCTGAGCAGGTCCCTGAATCACAAATGGAGGATTCTGTTTTGGGAACCACCTTCTAAAATGTACCAACCTTGTGAATCAATTTAAATGAAATATGAATGTAAAATTTCAGTGTCTAAAGAAAGCAACGGAATCCCATGTCCCTGCGTCCACTAGTGCATGAATACATCCATGAAGCAAATCCTCCATCCCAGGCACTCTTTAAAAGTCAGGCTTGTTAAAAATCCAGTCACTTACTTTTTAAAATTTACTGAGGAATATGAGATATTCATGCGTGAGTTATCAGTGAGCAAATCATTTTCAGAGTAATTTTAATTGTTTGAATTTTTACAGCAAGAAGCTGAGTGGGGACTTATTTCAGCTCACAGACTTTGCTTTGGCTTCAATAATTCATTGTTCTCCTTTTTTTTTTTTTCCTTTTTCTTTTTTTTCTGTAGAGGTAGGTGGTTGAAGAAGCATAATTTCACTTCTGTGACTTCCTTGCAGGGGCTGCTGGCTGACTGTGCCAGAGTAAAATCCATCATCCTTCACTAATATTTCACTTCATTTTCCATAGAGATGCCAATGCCCTGTGGAAAGCCAAGAATTTGACAGAGAGAACATAGTGGTCTCCAGAAAAATATAATTGTCTAATTTTGTGACTAGAATCAGGAGGGCAAATTAAGCCTAAAATACACTGGGGGAGGGGATGCAAACTGGAAAAACAGAGGAAAATCCCCCCAAATATGACCACATGACTGAATATTTGCTACCCCACCTCAACACCCCCAGATTTTCTGGGATGACTCAAAGGACTGGGAAAAGGGGATGCAAGTTTTGTGTTTGAGCAAATGCTCCTGGTGACTTCTGGATGCGTTTGCTCAGTGTCTGTCTGGTCACAGCCTGATCTCCTCAGGGAACAGGTAAGACCCTGTGATGACTCTGTCAAATCCCTGATGGAGAGAAGCTTAAAAAAGCATAGTGCACCTTCTCACTCTTGCTTGTTCACTGCTGTTAAACTGTTTGGCTGCGCAGCAGTCGTGTCCTGGTCGTCCTCATGGTGCTGGGATTCCATGAATTAAAGGAATGTTCCCCTGATTTGCCTTCTCAGCCTTCAGCAGATACTCTGCAAATATCAGATTGCCAGAGCAGAGCCCTTTTAATGCATTAGGTGCTGGGTGAACATCCTGTACCTGTGTGGCTTGAAAAAAACCTTGTGGAGCATTTCCAGGATGTCACATATTCCCTCAGCAGAGTCACTTTGGAGCTGCTCTGTCCTGTGTTAGCCCATGGCACAGAGGGAAGGGAATTCCACAAGTAGCACAACTTGCATGAGCTTTTGCATCCCCTCTTAATAACAAATTCCCCAGTGGCCACTGTGCACCTCAAAACATATTGTGTGTGTAAAATTAATTCCTTCTTTACCAGGCATTTATTCAGACAGACTGGGACGTGATGACTGACACTGGTTCTACTGAGAGGAGGAAAGTGTTTAAGGACAAAAGATTTATGGCTCTGACAGGCGTCTTGCCATCAATTTTTCAGAGTTGGATAAAGACCTGCTCCATCCAAGAGGAGAATGGAGCTTTACCTGGCACTGCCAAGGCTCCAGCTGAGCCACTCAAATGTGTGGCAGGCTCTGATGAAACCAAAACCAGCTCCTGGAGGCACATTGGAGCAGTTTGGTGACTGTCACACAAAAGTGTCCAAAGGTGCAGCAACATGAAGCTGTCCTTGGCCACCCTCACTGTATATCTGCTCTCTCTTGGGAGCTGCAAGCCTCAAGTTAAAATGCAGTAATTCTGAGTTTCTATACGTTAAAAAGATTTAACAGAGGTCAGATGGCTCCAGGACTCATTAATGGCCTTTGCAGTACAAATTAATCGCCTCCTATAGATCTATTTCAATGGTTTTCCCCTTCTCTTGCTCATCTGAAGCATCTAGTTACCCAGTGCTGGTGAGGATCATTATTTATTTGTCTTTCTTCTGAAACAAGGACGTATAGACTTGAATCATAAGCAGAGTATGATTTCACTTAACAACTGTGGTTAAGCAACAATCTTCGAGTTGGGTAACAGTTATTCATTCTTTACTCACTAAAATTGGTAAAATGCTCTGTGAAATGTCCCCTTTGCCGTGCTCCAAAAATGCGAAATTTCTCAAAATAAGTATCAAAGTCCAAGATCTGGGATGAATTAGATGATTCATGCTAAATGACCAATCTTGTCAGTTATCGGAAAAAAAATCCCCCAGCGGTTTATTTTCAGGAAAAAAAATGTATCTTAAAATCTGCCCTGGTGGTTGGCAATGTTCAGAAAGAACAATATATACCACAGCAGCCTATGAAAGGTGCTAAGTTTTAAGGCAGGATAGTTTTTCCTTGTAAAGCTGCTGACAAACACAGGTTTAGGCAAAGTTTCCTGCCCAAAACGTGCCCAGCTGATATTTCTGTGGCAGAATCACTTCAGCCTCAGAGCGGCAGCATCAGGTGTCTGGGGAAGGTCAGAATGGAGGTTAAGTGTAATTCCCACTGAGATCCCCAATGTCTTCTTTCCTGCTCTCATCCAGGAATTCATTTTTTGGCAGGATCTGTTCTGTACCAAGTGCCCTGAAACAGAAGTGAGTTACAAATGGCAGCACCACAAGCTTTGTGTGAACATGAAACATCTCTAAAAGCTGCAGATTTGGGTGCGTATCGTGACAAAAAACAAGGAAAGTGCTTTCCCAAAAAGAAATAAATACCTTTTCCGTGTGTAGCACTTCAGAACTCAGACTTGCATTCCACTCCAAATAAGTTACACCTAAGGAGAAGGCAAGTTGTGTTTTCTTTCTAGAAATTTGCCCTAAATCCATTTTTCACTTGTTCCAGTGTGAATAGGACAGCTGATGTTTTCTCCTTCAACCAGCTTGAAAGACATTCAAAACTAATGTTTTGAAAACCAGAAATGGTTGAGCCTCCTGATACGTTGGGAAAAAAAAAGTTTACTCAGCTGTGAAATGTGTATTAATGAAACACTGATTGCTTTACCCAGGCAATTTTATTTAGACTAACCTCACAAACCCGGGCAAATCTTTCATTCTGAGAGGAAATAAGCAAGCTGGTAGACTTCTTCCATTCCCTGCTTCTCCAGAAAAAAAAGAGAACTTGTCTTCACATGGAATTATTCCAGCACGATCATTCAACAACTCCAAGTAACTCAGTTTGGAGTCACAGTGCATGTGGGTGCTGGGAGACTGGAATGTGGGTGTCCTTCCCTGCCTCGACTTCACTGAACTTTCATGGCCAATTCCATCAGGAATAAAAAAGAAATAATCACGTTGCCACATGACTTACTCCATTCTACCGCTCTAAATTTACAGCTCCTCTTGTTCCAGATGCATTTATTTGCATGTGCAGACAAGTCCCAGACTGCGAGGAATGGCTCCAGTTTCGCTCATGGAAATGGTCCTTCCCAGGGATTCTTGCTGGGTGTTAATGTCACTGAAATCCAGAGGCCAAATTCTTGGCTCCACGGTTCCCTTTTCTGCAGGATCCTGGCGTTGCAAAGAGGCCATAAAGCTGATCCAAGCAACCAGCTGAACCTTTTCTCTGGCACAGGGAGAGGGATAGTCAGGACCAGGCTATTTCCACTGGAAAAATGAGCTCCATTTCGCTCAAGAAACGAATGAGCTGCAATGAAATTTTACTACCCCCATAATAAGCCCATTATCAAGATTGCGACAAAAAAATGAAAAAAAAAAAAAAGCTTTAGACTTCCATTAGTTTCATGGTAACCCTGAGGAACTGCAGCCAGATCTCATTCTGGTTCGTGGTGATCAGTTGGTGTCAGATACAGGTTTGTTTAAACATTATATTTTACAGCCCTGAATTTGGCTTTTTTAGCTGGAATTTGAACTTAGACTTCGTTGCTAATCCATGGTCAGTGACTGAGCTGGTGTTTCACAAGTTTGTCTGTGAACTTTCATGTTCTGAAAGTGTCTATTTTTAAACCTCCCATCTGATACCACCGTCCCATTAGCAAATACTCAGCTCATACCTGGATACAGCTGCTAAATAACTGTAACTCTGCCTGTTTGGCTTTTGCTCCTCTGCAGAACAGGAGGTTCTTTAGTGCTTCATTAGAACAGTCAAGGTGATTTATTCTTCATGGCTGGGAAGCTGTGGCACAGAATTCCAAAACAGAACGGGTAACCAAGCAGGTCAAAGCTGGAGGTGTCAATACCAGGTGTCAAAGCTGGAGAGCTGAGTTTTAGTTCAGTGAGGTCACAGTCAGGACACATTAGGCATGCAAATATTGTTCATAGATTTGATGCCTTGGCCTTCTTCTCTCAGAAACGTCTGTTGCGTTGATATGGACAAACAAAAAATTTCGTTTGCTCCCTCAGCCTGTCAATGGTAGAGGTGGGTTGTTGAGAGCTGAGGCTCAATCTCCAGCCCCAGGATGGACAGGACAGGGATCTCACTGGGAGCCACTCAAGTGGTGCAGCCTGAGCCTGTTCAGAAGTGCCATTGGAGGCATCTCACAAATAACTGGGAAGCAGAACCCATGAAGAGCTTTGTGTGTCATAGAATCATGGGATGGTTTGGGTTGGAAGGGACCTTAAAGTTCATCCAGACCCATCCCCTGCCATGGCTAGGGACACCTTCCACTATTCCAGGAGGCTCCAACCTGGCTTTGGACACTTCCAGGGATGGGGCAGCCACAGCTTCTCTGGGCACCCTGTGTCAGGGCTTCACCATCAGTACAATGGACTTTCTCTACATTTATTTATCCGTGTGATGACTGAAGCCACTGCATTGCTCACATGGAACTTCCCTACTCAGATTGGACAGTATTTGAGAAGAGCAAACTCAGCAAATTAGTGCTACTAAATAGTTAAAATGCATGGCCTTGTCCTCCACCACCCTTCTCCTACCTAACTTCTGCCAGAGAGCTTTCTTGGGAATATTATGCTCCCAGCCAGGTTTAGAGAACAGACAGCTGGTGCAGGGCAAGAATATGTTCACTTATAACCACATCTTTTCTGATGAAGCTTCATCTGAAATAGTTTCCATTTTCAGGCAGCTACTGAGTGATTTGAGGGGGTGATGGAATAACATTCTAGGAGCATTTAAACTACAAACAAGCTGAGGGGCTGGCACTGAGTGGAAATATTCTAAATGTGAAGAGCCCAGCTCCAAATGGGAGGTTGGGTGACAGAAATAGAGTGTTTGCAGCCAGTGATGCCCTCCCAGTCCCACTCCTGGGTCACTACGTGTCACCACACTGAATGTGTTTGCACATGGTGGTATAACCAATCCAGTGGTTGGCAAAACACACGGCACAGCCCATGGCAAGGACCCTTTCCATCAACTTCAGGGGACTCTGGGTCCACCCTGCAGGGCTGGCAATCCAAACTCACTGCTGGAATAAATGATGGCAGCTCCACGCAAGCCAATGTGAGTCTGGTTGCGTGTGCCAACTGTGAATCTGGTCCATAAACTTTATTCTGCAGCAATCAGAGGCTGCATAATTCATTCAGTGGCTCGTAAGGGAATTAAATTTTCATGGCCATCAGCATATCAGCCGTGTAATGCACCCAATTATGCTTTGATGATATGAAGTAGCTCTTTTCCACAACCACTTATTTAACTGCTTCCTCTTGTTGTTGTCGAAGTCATTATGGTTTGCTCACTCTCCTTATCTAAAATGCTGCCTAGTCTCTGAGACTTCTCACACAGTGGCAATGTAATAAAATTGAACGTATGATTGTGAGTCTGGTTTTCATTTACCCGGAGTGTTGATAGAGGAGAAATGAGATCACATGACTTGTAAAAGAGCAGGGTGGAAATCGCTCTGGACATTAGTAGCTCTAGTAAATGCAGCAGTAATTCTGAGCTGGCTCTACACTGGCCATTTTCAGTTCAGGCATTTGGATTCAGAGGAGACCTTCAAAGATGAATTTTGTCTTCTCTTTGCCAGGAAGTCCTGGGGTTAAATCCCTGGCTCAGTGATAGTCTCAAGAAAGTCGTGTAGGCTGTAATGGCCACATTTATGATCATAAGACCACACAGACAAAAATAATAAATAAAAGAACATTATGAAGGAGGGCCAGGTATTTCTTCCCCTTTCTGTTGATTTGTTTCAGTCCAAAGGCTGATTGCTCATTTTATTGCATTTTTTTTTCATATTAGCAACCCAACAAATGGCCAGCGACTGTGGATTGTGGCAAACAAAATGCTCCACAGCCTTCCATCTCCTTTTGGCCAGCTCAGTGAATAACCTAAATCCAGATAACAGATGTCAAGTAGGGTATAGCTTTTTATGAACACATAAAGTATATATGAAAATAATTTACTTTACATTTTGGCACGGGAAGGCAGTGAATGTAATCAGGGTCCCAAGAGCACTTACAAACCTTATGCTAATGTGTGTCTGGGCAGGAGGAATTTTGTGGTAGTGCAGAAAAATGTCACTTACAGGGAAGCAAAGAAATATGTCACCAATTTATTCTTGTTCTTACAAGCACCACCAGTGACCAGCGAGGAGAAAAACCCTGTCAAAAATGCTTATTGCACCTGCCTCCTTCTTCAGTTTGGAGATTTCTTCCCCCTCAGGCAACAGCCACCCCATAAAGAGTTAATCTGTCACTTGGCACTTCCAAGGGCTCCTTGATGGAGGAAGGAACAAGTTAGCGATGGGTGGAAATGTCTGATAACACCAATCAAAAGGTGACTCGTTGCTTTTCGTAAATACCATCAGCAGCAAGCTGGCAACAAGCTGTATGAAAAGCCGTGCTAGATTTTAATTAACACAGAGGAATTTATCAGAAAGAAATGATTCAGCCTGGCGATTCCTCGTTCATGTCTTCATGAAGGGGAAGGGCACATATTCCAGCATCATTTCCTTCTTTTCTGGGTATTACACTGCCTGGAACTGAGCTTGCTGGAACATCACAAGTGAAACTGCTGTCAAGCCTGTTAAGAGCTTCACAATTCCATCTGTAGTAACATCAGTGCATCCCAGGGAGGTTTTAGACTGGGGAGGTTCAAAATTTAGGGTAAAATCATATTTCACCTCTGTGGTGAACTGTGCTATCAACATTTCAGCCACCCATGAAGTGAGTTCCTAGATGGAAAAGCTTCCATGAGGTGGGTTTGGTGTGATGGCCACTCCTTCAGGAGCACAAAGGATGGGAACATGGATGGAATTTAAAGCATGATATTAAAGGTGGACACTGAATACTGATTGGGATAGGAGCAGTGACATAGTCAGAGTATCATGGAATGGTTTAAGTTGGAAGGAACCTTAAAGATATCTCATTCCAAACCCCCTGCCATGGACAGGGACACCCTTCATTATCCCAGATGATCCAAGCCCCATCCAACCTGACCTTGAACACTCCCAGGGAGTGTGTACCTGCAGTGTTCTGCTGGCTGCCATCACATGGGTGATTTAAACCCTACAAACACATTTTGGAATGCATGACTTGGTGCTTTGGTGCACATGTGGGGTCTTGCTACTGGCCCCACCATTTCACAACCCTATGATGGCATCAAACATCCACCTCAAGCCGTCACCTCATCAATCACAATCAATTCTCCCCTCTTACTGTTTTGCTCCAAGGGCAAGCATTACATCACACTGGCTTTGACAGCAGCAATAATCAGTTTTTGGGTTGAATGCAGCTCTCACAAGCCTTTCCAACTGCAGAGTGATGAGACCAGTGAACTCTCATCTGCTTAAGAAAAGCCCCCCGAGCACATAAAATATTTTTCATGCCTGTGACAAGTCTGTTGGAATTTCTAATCTGCAGCTCCCCCACAGCTGCAGGCACCCCTCCAAAATGGGTCTGTCTTGAGGTATTTATAACGTGTCTGTCACCAGGGTAGCCAAGCACCACATGGAAAGGCAGCACCCAGGTTTGCAGCTGATGCAGCTCGTCATCGTTTTGTCTCTCCCCCAGGTTCCCCACCCAGGCATTCACTCCAAAAGAGCTTATTACCAATATTTTCTCCCTCATGGGAAGAGTGGGCAAGCCTGGCACCTGCCTCCCTGCAGTGCATCATCCCCTTCACAAGGAAAAGTATTTTAAACAGGGT
Source organism: Pitta sordida (assembly GCA_013390025.1). NCBI lineage: Eukaryota > Metazoa > Chordata > Aves > Passeriformes > Pittidae > Pitta > Pitta sordida. The sequence goes on from WEKX01024715.1 coordinate 42,069, forward strand.
TTTAATTCTTATGTTCAACTGTTTGGGCTGATACACAACAGAATTTGGATGCTACAGCTAACAGGCACATTTCACTGAAGAGTATTTCTACTAGCTCTCCAAATTAACATTCAATGTCCAAACCCACTGATCTTGCCAGGGGAATACTTCACAAGGATCACAAACCAGTTCAGAGCGCGGCACTTGGTCCTACAAAGCCATGAACTGCTTTCCCCTATAATCTCCTTTCTGACCAGCTCTGAAGGTACTTCAGCCCGAACTAACTCTCTAATAGCCTGATCAGCCGTTTCCTTTTCATTTTGGCTGCAGTTTTCATTCCTTCCTTGTGTTCTGCTCAATATTTACTCAGAGGAGAGTAATCTTATCTGAGAGGTGAAGTTTCTGCTCTTCAGAGTAAACATACAGCTTGGCCTGACATGCCTACCTGTGAGGCAGCTGATAAAGGAAAATCACTCCCAAGCAGTTCTGGTTTGAGCCAGACCTGACCAAGGTAAAGGTAAAGACCTGGGACTCCAGAAAGCAGCCAAGGAATTCGAACATTTGTGCTGCCTAAATGGGATCTATGTCTGAAACAGTTGCTAGGCAAAGTCACCCAGGGCTTCCCAAACAAACCCCACTACTGGGTTTCATCTGTACTTGAGAGTTTTGCAAAATATGGTTGGGGAGAAAACGCTCAGAGGAGGCATTTAAGCTGCAAAGAGCTGAGAATTCCAAGGGCGACGGGCATTCCTGTGCCCACCCAACCAGTCACTGAGGCCACCTGGTAGGGCTCAGGTACAAGAACCTGCTGAGCTTCAGTGGCTGGGCAAAGCCTTTCTCCAAGCCCTCTGAACAGGGCAGAGTTTCCACACTCTGCTCCAGTTCACGAGGCAAACTCTCCTAGAGGCAGGCAATCCAAGGGATGGGGATATCCAACAGAAATCGCTGACACTCCGCTTCTTTTTCCTCCCTGGGGTTTAAACCCTGGACAAACCAGATCTTCAGGGGTTTAGCAGCAGCCCCCTCAGTGCTCCCTTCCAGCTCTGCCTTATTTGCTGAACCCTGTGGTTACGGGAGCTTATGGACACAGATTCTGACATTGATTCCCGTGTTTTCCCTAGAGAGCAGCCTCGTTGGCTTCCAAGGTATTACCCACAAAGCAAACAACTGCTTCCACTCATCTGGCCCTCAACAGCCCCGTTCCGTGCTTGCTTTTGCCCACACGCTGCTCCACAGAGACTATCACAAACCATGGAAAATTCTGAAATTCGCCTTAGGAATTCCTGCGTGTTTTGAGCGGGGGAGGGGGCTGGGGCTGCATCCAGAGTAAGTTTAGATTTGGTTTGTGGCTCGAAGCTGACCCCGGACTAGAGTTCACGTTGATAATTGAGGAGTGGAAAATTCATGGATTTGTCTGATGAGGATTCTTACCAAAACAGCTGCTGTCATCAGATTTGGGGCACACATGAAGCGGTGCAGGACATGGAATATCCCCTCAGCATCCATTAATTTCCATGGAATGTTTAGGAAACCTTGCAGTCATGCCCTAAAACCAGACTATGTGAGCCTTATGATTTTCTAATTCTTATGCTGAACATTATCCACTGAAGTGGCTTTGCTTGGGGGGATCAAACCCTTGGATATTCAAAAGTTATTGTGACTTCTAACCTCCTTGTGATACCTCGACTATGCCTGGCACTGGGATTTGTCCCAGCCTGGCTGGAAGGGGAGTGATCTTCCACTTCTACCTCCAACACACACTCAGAAAGAAGATGAGGTCTTCAAAGCTGAGGTCTTCAAAACTGGTGAGGGAGGCATCCCTCTTATCTTACAGAAGACACTTTTTGGCAAGAACAACCCAAGCTGTCCCCAGGCCAGCAGTCAGATGAATATGAATCAGGTCCTGGCTGATGTGCTCCAGCACTGCTAGAAACAAATCTGTTTGCTCTTTTATCAGTTCAGCACACAGCACCAGTTTTCCATTCATGCCATTGTTGATCCAAAAGGGAAAGAAGCCAAACCTTTCACTTTTCCACTGTTGTTAAAGCACAAGCATTTATTTGGAGACTCTGAGAACACAATTGTTTAGAGTCTTAAGTAAAATTCCTGTGCTGCCAAAGTTATCCATTCAGAAACCACGGATTAGCCCACTGAAGTTCCTAAAACTGGAATAAACATCATGAGACCTTAAACAAAACAAAACAAAAAAAATTCTTTTCTTTTCTTTTCTTTTCTTTTCTTTTCTTTTCTTTTCTTTTCTTTTCTTTTCTTTTCTTTTCTTTTCTTTTCTTTTCTTTTCNTCCCTTCCCTTCCCTTCCCTTCCCTTCCCTTCCCGGAGCTCCACATACATAACCAAGAGAACTAATAAAATCGAGCTTCATGCCATTCATTTAATTCCTTTTTGATTCACATCTGGCCATAGCAATTTTATGGCTACTTTTATTATTTGTTGTCTGTATTAAAGTAAAATTAAAAGGCTGTGGCCAAACTCAGGTTACACTGAGGACCTCAGAAGCTACAGGCTTAAAGGACAGGATGAACAAAGAGAGGAAGAAATAAGAGATTGCCTCTCCCTCCCCCTTCACAGACGGACACCATGTGGCACAAGGGATGGAGTGACTTTCCCACGCTGGCTCAGGAAGAGTCCAAAACTGAACCTGGCTGCTGATTCCCAGGCAACTGCCTTCTTTGCAAATCCTTCCTATCAACCCAAAGCCAAAGAAATGAGAGCAGCAACGCCCAGACACCGACCTGAGGCGGCCCAGCAGCAGCAGAGCTGTCACCAGGCTGTGCAGGGTAGTTTGGGATCCCTGCTGGGGCAGGGGCAGGGTGACAGGTCCCTGTTTGGGTGTCCCAGGGGCATTTCTGCAGCACAGCCCCTGCCAGGTGAGCTGTGAGCTCAGGGTGACTTTAAGACTTGTCCTAACACAGAGCACAGGGCAGCACTCAGTCACCCCCATCCTCCCAAGGGCTCCCTGCAGCTTCCAAGGTGATGACCAGCACTAAAGTACCTCGTTCTGCTCCAAGAGGAAACTAGACCATGAATGGCTTTGCTCACTGTGGCGTGACGGGAACAAAGTTCTTTAAAGTCAACACATTAAAGAGAAATATCTCACACCTGGCAGGAATATCTCTTTGATCAAACAAAAATTGGTTTGCCTATAAACTTCCTGTGTATTAAGGAATCAGTTTGATTATCAGAACACAGGCTGGGGGTGCTGAAGCACTTTCCACGTACCTGGAAAACTATCTAATGTAAATAAACTTTATGGCTCCCAACTGTATATTATTAGGCAATAAACTTAATGACTTTATGAAGGTTATTAAGACAAACTGTATAAACTGTGTCAGGGTCCAGGGATAGGTATTGCATGTTTCAATATAAATTATTCTGGAGAAAACAAAAAGGGGGAAGTAACCTACCAGATTTCTGGATAAGGTGATTTAAGGTTATATCAAAAGATAGCAAGCAGTGCTGTGGGGTTCAGAGGTCTGGCCTTCAGTGCATTGAAAATTATATATTAATGAAGTTTGGGATCAAAAGATTATGGAATTAAACCCCCTTTCAGGTGGGAGGGAAGAGGATGGGTAACCACAAACCTTAGCCTCTGCAAAGGAAAAGGATGGGAGGGGGCTCCCCAGGAGCAGGGAAGGGCCAAGCCTGAGGAAGGGGCTAAAATCAGGGTTTGTCTTGTTTCTTTTCTCTGAAGTGGATTTGATTTGAGGAAGAGTCCTTGGCTTTGGCAGGTTGTGTCTGTTGGTGACAAGCACCAGCACTGGGACCAAAGCTATAAGTTGGACTAGATGATCTCTGAGGTGTTTTCCAGCCTGTGGATACTGGGAAAGTCAGAGTGGCTGACATAAAACAAGCCCAGCTGGGCCAAGTGGTGTGGGCAGGGCAGAAAGAGCCTCAAACTTCAGCTGGCAGTGCCTGGGGACCTGGAGGAACCTGGGGACCCTGGGGGATACCTCCCCCTGCACAGGGAGCCAGGGTATGAGAGGAGTTCAGAGAGCCTGGGTCTGAGTCAGAGGGATTGTTCGTCTGTCAACTCTTGCAAGTAATGGGCCTGTACTGAAAAAAATTCCTCTTCTGGAAGCATCTCATGGCCCAACTCATTTTCTCTGTTGCCCTGTACCTCAACATGGTCCTGTCCCTGCCAGGGTGGCTCCAGTGGCTGTGCTGGTCCCTGTCACACGATGGCTGTGGCTTGGTAGTGGCACAGCTTCACCAGCAGCCCTTCTCCTCACCACCAGCCCCATGGTTCTGTGTCTTGAGAGAAGAAAGAAGGTTTGCTGTTTATTTTGGATAGTGTTTACCCCCCAATTTTGTTATTGCAGGACATACACAAAGGATAACCTTTGTTAGTTTTTCTCTGACCCCTGCTCAGATATGTTTCCAGGGCTGATGTCAGTCTGGCCAGCTCCAAATGCAGGTGCCCTTTCCTTCCTGCTCTGCTCTCTCCTTTCCCGTGGTTACTCAAGTAAAATAAATTTTTTGCGACAGACTTTGCCTTTGCAGCATCTTTCAATTTGGTAAGAGGGCTCCTGTTTAAAGGCCAAATCCTGCTGCTCTATGGATGTGTTCCCTGGGCTTCGATAGGAGCTACAATTATGTAATTTGGTTTTATGTGTAAGTGGGCAGACACTCTAAAAGCCTGTTCAATTCTCCCAGAAAGGCTCAGTAGGGGTTGGCATAGGCTGGCTGACAGAGGGCAAGGAATCCTGTGTGCACACATTTCTGATCCAGGGTAGAATCACACAATCTTAGAATGGCCTGGGCTGGAAGGAGCCTTAAGGATTGTCTCATTCCAGCCCCCTGCCATGGGTAGGGACACCTTCTGCCATCCCAGGTGGCTCCAAGCCCTGTCCAACCTGGCCTTGGACACTCCCAGGGATGGGGCAGCCACAGCTTTCCTGGGCAACCTGTGCCAGGGCCTCCCCACCCTCACAGCGAAAATTTTTTCCCTTATTATCTAATATCACAGAATCACAGAATCAGTAAGGTTGGAAAAGACCTTAGAGATCTTCAGGTCCAACCTATCCCCTATTACCTAATCTAATCTAGTCAAACCTGTTACCTAACCTAACCTAACCTGTTGCCATCCTGCTACCAACACACCATCCTACCTATAACACACTACCCTAATATCTAGGTCATGTCACCAAGTACATCATCCAACCTTTTCTTAAAGACCTCTAGGGACGGTGACTCCACCACCTCCTTGGGCAGCCCATTCCACTGAGAGATCACCCTCTCTGGGATAAAGTTCCTTCTAATGTCGAGCCTAAATCTCCCCTGACGCAGTTTAAGGCTGTGTCCTCTTGTTCTATCACTTGCAGCCAGAGAGAAGAGACATTCCTCTCTCAGTCTGAAGCCTTTCCCCCTTGTCCTGTCACTGTATCCTCTTTTAAATACATGGAGCTTTGACTGAAATGGCCACAGAGTGTGCCAGGCAGTGGCTCAGCTCCACACAGGGGTGTGAGCACACCGGCTGCTTTGGTGGCCTTTTCCTCCTGTGCTGAAGGTGTCACTGCTCGGAGGGACAGTCCTGGCAGGAGGAATGTCCAGGAGGCCCTGGAGCAGATGACACACCATGCCAGGCTGGGCTCTGAGGGCACCATTTCTGTGTTGTTTTATGGGTTTCAAAGACTGGGGTGGCCCAGGAAGAAATAAAACACGAGTGCATCTGCAGCAATTTGATGATGTGTCCTTGACCTCCAGTTCTCCATTCACAGCTCCACCCTTTCCCATTCTGCCCTGACAGAGCATTGGCATTTCCCAGGGGAGCATTAGGGCCAACTAAAGATGCCAGATTTTTGGCCGTCTTTTCTTTAACATTTACATTTTGTTTAACAGGTCTTTGAGGTGTCCCACTGACGGGTAAGCATTGTTGTTCTTCAGACCAGAACGGCAGGTATAACCAGGGAAAAAAGCAATTTCATTGCCAAAGTGGAGGGTGAAGGTTGTGCTGGTCGGCCAAGGGCAGCTGTTGGAAGAGTTTGCAGGTCACTGTCACCAGTAACTTTCCCCATAAATTCAATATTCTTTTATTCAGGAGAAATGGAACTTTGGAAGCTGCTGCTGTTCCATGAAATCATCCCACACAGGAGTTGTGGGTTACCTCTGCCCTTGTCGCCCTTTAATACACACACAAAGAGGAATGAGGATATTGAAAAAACAAAGTGCATCCTAAAAACCCTGAAAGCACTAAATCAACAAACAACACTGCACGAGTAATTTTTCCTCTGGGAAAGGAAAACCAAACCACATGCATCATATACTTATTATGTGATATAATATACTCCCAGAGTCATAAAGAACTCCTGAGAAGATAAAAGCAGAATAATAAGAACAATCCCCAAACTGTGGATTGTAGAACATCCTGACCAGCTCTGTTCACTAAACTCTGAAAGACATTTCCATTCTGAAGCAGAGGATGGGCGAGATGCACAGGGAGGTATTTCTGGGTTGGTGTTTTGGTTTGTTGTTTTTTTAATCCAGATAAGAATCAAACCTTTGGTCAGCAGGAAAAGCTGAACAAGAGGGCTGTGGAGGGCATGGATGAGAAGCAAATCACACACAGAGGCACAAACACATGGTAAAGGCCACGGTCTTTGAAGCAGAGGTTAAAACAAAAAAATCTCACGGGGCTCACGACCTCCCTGAGGCTCGGTGCAGCCTGGGCACCAGCAGGAGAGAGAACTGAGGGATAGAGGCTTCCTGCTCCTCCAAGGCAACAGGATGAGAGTCCCAGCACGGCCCGTGCATGCCCCGTGCTCAGATAATGTCACTGCTGCAGCCTCTGAGCCCTCCCGTTTCCTTCGGCAAGTAAACACCTCTGCTTCCTCTAGATTCTCCCAACAGATATTTGGCAACGGAGCTTCTCAATTTCCTCATGTGAGATGAAGAAAATTCTAGGTTTTTCCCAGTTGCGCAAATCCCCCCCCGCGTTACCCCTCACAATTATAACCTTGGCATGCAGCAAGAAATGATATTTCCTCTTTCATCAGTGAAACCTTTGCACAAGGCTCCCCTGGCTCCTCAGCTGGCAGGAAAGGCACAAGAGAGGGCACAGAGTGCCATGGGTCAGTGCAGCCTTATCAGTAAATAAATACGAGCAGCAGGAGGATGTTTCTTGGCATTTACGCCGTTCACGCTCCTGATGACTCTGCGACAATTAGTTGCAGCCCACCTTCATTCACCTCTGCCCTTTTCTCCAAGAAGAGCTGGACACAGAGATTTCCAAGGCCTTTTTCGTACCAAACATAGAGCATCATGCCAGTAAATCTTACACAGCAAAGGAAAAGTGTAATTATATTTTTTGGAAGGTAGTGGTGAGCAATGTGCTGCAGGAATCACCGTAAATCATCAGCATCTCTCCTCCTTCCAGCTTGGACCGTGCAGTCCCTGCACAAGGAAATAATTCAGTGCCTCATTTCCCTCCCTGTCTGGGCAGGGAGGGGGATGTCAGCTCTCAGTGTTGCTCCGTTTCCCACGTGCTCAGCCCTGGTGCAGGACTCAGCCTCAGGGCTGGGACTCTGCTGTGACAACTCGTTTCTGGGTTAGGCACCTGCAGTTCCCTTTTCGTCCCCCAAGAACCTCGCAGGGTGAGAGAAGGACTCCACTTTATGAATAGCAAGGACAGGATGCTGAGCAGTTTTTAGCCTTTTGTGTATTGAATCCCTGCTCTGCACAATGGCATGTTTGGGAGCTCCCAGTCCCCCAGGAGGAAAACACACCGGAGGAAGCATTTCCTGCTGTGGGCAGTGGACAGCTGGTGTTGAAAGAGGGCGTCTGGAATGATGGAGAGGAGGCTATTTTGGGGCAGTTTTGGTAACATTATTTTACTCTTCTTGTCAACAGCATCGGTGGTTACCATAACACAAGCACAGAGGCGGATCAACAGGAGAAGGTGATGGCAGTGAAGGGCCTCAGGTCTGTAAGTGTGTCCCATACAGACACAGAGTCTTAATTCTTGTCACCTGGTAATCACATTTTCTGAGCAAGGATGGACATGATGAGCACAGAGGTGCCCCAAGTCCTCATGTATATAATGTACCATGCATGGACTGTGTCTCTGAAGGGCTGTGATTGCTGAGGGGGGTCACAGTGACAATGCAGAAGAAAGAGCATGGGGTGAAGTCAAGCCACTTGTACAACCCTGGAAGTGTCCAAGGCCAGGTTGGATCAGGCCTTGAGCAACCTGGTCTAGTGGGAGGTGTCCCTGCCCAGGGCAGGGGAGGTTGGGAAGATTGAAGTCCACTTTAGTACAGTCGTAAGTGTCCCCACCTGTCGTGTGGGAGACCCGGGTTCAATTCCCGCCAGGGAGACAGTGTTAAGAGTTGGACTCGATGATCCTTGTGGGTCCCTTCCAACTCAGAATATTCTGTGATTCTGTGATTCTGTGATCTTTAAGGTCTCTTCCAACCCTTAATATTCTATCATTCTTTGATTCTACTTCTGTGCTTCAGTCAGCTCTCAACAGAGAGGGGACTTCTTAGGCTGTATTTCCTGAAATGAAATGAGGGCAAATGGGAATAGAAAAGTCAGAATTCGGATGATTCTGGTGAAATTCTGAAAAGACAGGACCATGTCAATAGGTGGGGGGAGTATGAGAGGAAGAAACAAAGGAGTGGGCAAAGAAATTAATCTGCTGAGCTCTGAGGGGCACAGAATTGCAACAGCCAGAGCTGGGGGAGCTGCTCTGCTGGGAAATCTGACAGATGTGAAAAGAAATATGTACTAGTTTTTATTAACTGGTAACAAAATGTTTTATTACACTGAGCAAACCAAAAGGGAATGTATCTCATACAATTGCATGTTTCTAGCCAGTAACTACCTCCACAAAACCCTGTGGCACAATTTAATCCTGGCAGTAACATCGCTTATTTTTGGCAGAAGGGATTTGAAACAAAGGTGATACAAATATTAAAAAAAAAATATTCACTTTGAACAATCACACAGTTTCCATAAGTGAAACTGGCTGAAAAAAAACCCTAACAAATGAATATAAGTAAGAAAAAAATCTCTTTTAATTGACCTAATACTTTGTTGAATTCCTATCAAATTCAGTGAACTATTTCAACCAGAAAGGGTGGAGGAGAAGACAATGAGTAACCAACAAAATATTTAACTTCCAGATTCTCAAACAACAATATTTGGTTTTCCACTTTGATTTTGAGGGTAGCTTTCCAAAATAAATCTTTGTATAAATATATCTTTAAGATTAAGGCAGGTGGGCAAGTGTTTCTCTCTGAAGTCATTTGTTTGCCGTTCGGGGCAGCTTCAGTGGAGATGCAAAAAGTCATGGCTCACCAGAGCTCCTGCTCAAACCCCTGGCATGTCACGCACCACATTTTACAGGACAGCTGCACAGCCTCCTTTTGTCCCTCCAGCCCTGGCATCGTGACTGTTATCACTTCTCATGCCTCCAGCTGACAATGAACTGTACAACACAGAAGGATTTGTCCTTTGTGTGGCTGATGGTCTCGTCCATGACCACTCCAGCGTGTCCTTTATGTCCCTCTGCCTAAAGATGTCCAAGGAATGACTGGATGTGGCACTCAGTGCTTTGACTGACAAGCTGGTGATTGGTCACAGGTTGGACTTGATGAACTTGGAGGTCTTTTCCTGACTTACTGATGGTGTGATTTTGTCAGACTGCCATTCTCCTTGTGGATCATTTCCCTGTAACACAAGGTTCGTTGCCTTTATTCCTTTTCTTCGTAGAACTTCCTCCATTATTAGGGGAAAAAAACCCCAGGCAGCAAGCTGAATGTTTATTCAATTATTGGTCAAGAGTTGGCTCCTGTGGCTGAGGGCTTTGCTGTGAAATCCTTCTACAAGGATGCCAGAGAGCCAAGGAGCAGGTGGCAGCTCTTGAACAATAGTCAATTACACTTTTTAGGCAAATATTTGCCCATGTGTCCAGACAATAATGTCTTGTGGAAATGTGTTTGCACAATGTCCTTGACAAAGGTTCATCTATTAACCTGGACACAATCGGGTACAGCTCTGGAACAGATTTTAAAACATGAACTCCTCAGTTCAAGCAGCAACAAAATGTCATGGATCCAACTCTGAACAAAGTAATCAGCCCAAATTACCTTCATATTGGGGGAATAAAAAAAAAGCCTCTTATGTGTGACTTACTTTTAACCTATAAAAGCATCCCATGTGTGCTGGGATCTGTGACTCAGTTCCCACAATTTCAGGGTGCTTCCAGTAGAGCCTTGGCCAGGACACTCAGGAATGGAGTTTCCAGAGCCCCTGCAGGGCACCTACATTGTGTTGGGCCACCACAGCTGAGCTTTGCCTGTGCCCAGTGCTGCTGGGAACCCAGTGGTTGTCTCAGCATGGCACTGCCACCAAGCTCACGTGCTGGGACTGTGGTGAATGAATGGCTTTGCTTGGTCCCACAATGATCCCACACATGTGGCTTCCACCTGCCACAGGCAGGGGATGACTCCGCCCGAGAGCTACTGAGGGTCATCCTTGTTCCTCCCCAACCTGGATGTGAGTGGAAACAATGAAGGACAAGGCCCATGACAGCCTCTTGTGTGGAGCTGGTGCCACTGATTCCAGTCCTCCTGGGGATGGCAGGGACAGCAGAGCCTGATTTTTACTCCACAAAGGGTATTTTGGGTGATATATGGGGTGTTACAGAATACCACTGCGTGGTTAGTTCTCACAGGACTAAGCAAATAACATTTATCCCAATAATGCCCAAGCTTGAAGTGTAGACTGCTGAAATTCCTGTATTTCTCTCTAGTTTTGGGGTCATAAAAAATGAATGTTCTGTAACAGGAGTGACAGCCAGGAGCATTTGGGAAATGTTAGTTTAGTCCTTTGGGTTACAAATAATCATTCACAAGCTGCTCCTCTTCCCGTCCCCTGAATCCCTTAATGTGTCCCAGTATTTTCTGAATGTTTTGGCTGAAAATGTTCCAGTCTCTGCTTTGCACACACCACATGTTCACCTCATCTCAGTGGTGATTCAGGATCCACGAGGTGTGTGAGTCACCTCAGGGATGTGGGATTGTTTCTTATTCCCTCACTGACGTGTGGGCACTTTTACAGGGGAGAACATAATATTTGCTATAGACAGTAAACAGATAAAGGAACTGAAGAGCAACAAACACAGTAGTGGCTGAAAATTTGGAAGAAACACACCTTTGTGTTAAAAGTAATGAAAGCAGCAGAATTCCTGTAGTTCTTTTGAGGTATTAATGAAAAATTAAGAACCTGGGTGAAATCTTGAGGCTTGTGCTACTCAAGGAGGTCAGGCAAGATAAGCAACAGGTCCCTGCTGATCCCAAAAGTGAAGTCAGGAGAGACAACAATCTAAACTTGCCTTGTTTTTTTCAAAAACAATATTCCTGACCCAATTGTTTAGGTTTTGTCCCTCTTGATGAATGATAAAAAAATCTCAAATTCCAAATCCAGCATTCCTGACGGTGAAACCACCCTCACAACCATTTCATTGTGATCGTTATCTCATCCCTCTTTCCCTACCCAAGGTGATTATTTTACTGTATCATTTCAGTGCTTATTTTTCCATAGGCTTTAAAAGCTCAAGATTTGAAAACCACTTTCCTAAAAGAAACTTTTCTGGGAAGCTAAAGCTCAGATTTACATTGTGAGCACCAAAGGAGATATTTAAGGACAACAGTTATGATGGATTGTGCTGAAAGACTCACTGCGGTATGTCCCTTTTTTTTCCCTTTTCAATCCTTCACGAGTTGTAAAGCAATGTTTCAACTCAAGGCACATTTGGCTTCCTCATGATGTCCCAGTTTTGACAACTGATGCATATAACTGAAGAGGGTTTAAGAAATAGGTAAGTATCAAACACTAGGATAGGTTTAAATTGCACTGAGAACATTCCCTGGGGTCATGGGAGAGGGACCAAAGCTGCTGAAGTGACCAAAACTGCCAAGGCATCTTGTGGCTCAAGACCACAGAGTTCAGCACAGGATAGTAGGATTTCATGTGCCTAATTCCTGGTGTCATCAAAGAAATACTCCCTGAAATGGTTTTTCTGACCTCATTATGGTGCTGGCACATGTTTTGACGAAAAAAAATCATTTGTTCAGAAGAGGAACTTTGAACAACCATAATCAATGGCTTATCAGAGAGTCACAGTGTCATTGAAGTTGGAAAAGAGCTCCAAGATCATCAAGTCCAACCTGTGCTCCATCCCCACCTTGTCTCCCAGCCCAGAGCACTGAGTGTCACGGCCAGTCCTTCCTTGGACACCTGCAGGGACGGGCACTCCAAACCTCCCTGGGCAGCCCCTGCCAAGGCCTCCTCACCCTTTCCAGGAACAAATTCCTCCTCAGCTCCAACCTGAGCCTCCCCTGGCACAGCCTGAGGCCCTTCCCTCTCCTCCTCTCCCTTGTTCCCTGTGAGAAGATCCTGACCAACCCCCCCCAAGCTCCTCCCTCCTGTCAGGGAGTTGGAGAGAATTCCAGGTGCCCCCTGAGCCTCCTTTTCTCCAGGCTGAGCCCCCCCAGCTCCCTCAGCCCCTTCCCAGCTCCCTTCCCTTCCCTGGACACGCTCCAGCCCCTCAGTGTCTTTCTTCCATGATTTCCAGAGCTGGGCACAGCCCTCAAGGTGAGGCCTCACCGGCACCAGCACAGAGAGACAATGACTTCCCTGGTCCCTCTGGCCTCACTATTTTTGATCCAGACTTCTGAAGAAGTAGCTAAAATATGTCCTCTGTTAATGACCCGTTCTCCAGAAGATGTATTTCACACCATGACTACAAAAAGCAGGGCACACACAAAGGCAAAAAATATTCATTCCCCCGGGCCAAAAGCTGCTTTCAGTTACACCCAAGAAACCACATCAAAGCCTTGTTGCCTGCGAGGTGCCAAAGGCCTCCTCCAAGCACCCCATCCCATTTGCTGCCGCTGACATCAGCGAGCACGGCAGGCACCCGCAGCTCCCCGGGGCAGCCCAGCACTTGCCAGATCATAGAATCACAGGATCATTACTGTTGGAAAAGACCTTTAAGATGAAGCTCTGATGCCCTGGAATGGCAACAGATACACACATGACAAATTCTGCACCCATGGCCAGCCCCGTCGGTGTCGGGACGAGCTGGACTCGCCCTTACAGGCTGCAGCAAATAGTCTCTTTGGCAGAGCAAGGCTTAACCCACTGCCTATCTTGGCACTACAAGTTGGCTCCTGTCCTTTGGGGATGATTAGTTTTGGTAATTAGCTTTGCTTTTTCGGCAGTTTCTGGGCAGTGGTACTGTTAATGGAAGTGAGTGGCGGGAGAAGCGGAACTGGGGTGGGAATGGCTGGCGAAGAGCTGAGCACCTCTGTGTGTCCTGACCCGAGACCACACGGCTCCCTCAGACCCTGGCGCCTCTGGAGAGGAGGCTGACAAACATGCACCATCCTGCCAAACCCCAGGACGGGCCTCAAATGTGCCCCGGGAAGGATCTCCTTCGAAGAGAGATCGCGCTAACCCATCGCTCCATCTAGTGACAGCACATCCTACAGCACTCGGATCCTTCTTTGGTTCCAAACCATCCTAAATATACTCTTTGCACTGTGCATTTCCACCATCAGGGGATGCTTTGTAAAGCATTGTTGTTGTTCGTTGGCAGGTTTTTTTTGAGTTGGCTTTGTTTTGTCCTGAGTTTACAAAAATCTGCCCTCCCAAAGGGTTGAGAGTGAATCCTGCCCTCCGGAGGGGCTACAGGTCAATCCGTCCTGGAGCGTTCCTCTCGTTCACATCTGTGTTACCATTTTAATTAGTAGTTGTGCTGTAACGCTGAATGGCAATTTTTAGGTGGCTGGACAGACACGAGTGGTAAAAGTGCCCTGCAAAGCACAGGAAAGGGAGTGGGCAGTGCTTACAACCGGGACATGTTAAAATAGGATAATGGTCAGGGACAGTAATGTGCTCAACAGAAACCTCCAAGCTGATGTACTTAGAAGAATATCTGCATTGCAAGAACATCACCTTCCCCAGGTCTGGCATGAGGGCTTTGCAGATCAGGGCTAAGTAGAGTCTTCAGCTGACTTTTACACTTGTGTTTTTAGCCACTCTTTAGTCCGTAGAAAAAGGAAACCTTTCTGGCTGCCAGCAGTAGGAATGACTGTGTGCTAACCTCTGCTCTCAAAAAACTGGAGGCATCAATTAGATATCCATCTTTCAGGAGACATCAACATTCTCAAAACAAGTTTTTGCCAGAAGTGTCACTGCTGAAATTGCTATTGCTAATAAACCTATTTTCTTGGGCAGTTGTGGCATCCCCAATTGTGGAGGTTGTGGAGCTGCCCAGGCAGGTGGGTTGCTTTGACAAGGTGCTGCCTTTGCTATTAAATGTACTGAGGCAGCACTTCCAGCCATGAAGTTCTGCTGTCTTTAGAAACCCTTCATCTGCACACTTTCACTTCTTTTCATTTATAGAGCTATGATCCTATCATTTTCTTTAATGAAAAGCAAAATTCCAGCTCTTCAGGTGATAGCTCTATTAGAGATGTTAATGAATACAGAAAGTCTATTATCTTGGAACAGAGATTGTTTTTCAGGCAAAAACTGATCGCTTTGCTGACAGACAAAAAGCTTCCTTCAATATGTTATAGAAATTGCAAGGAAAAATAATTTCACTGAAAGTTACTTTCATTAGTTTTATTCTTTTAATCATGGAAATATTTCTATAATTATCATTATGTAGAAACATTTGCATTAAAAGAACCCCTTAAAACGTGCTCGAAATTACCAGGCAGGCTGTCTATTCATAGGTTTATGGACTGTGTTGCTCAAATGAAAAAATAATTAACTTCTGAGTAAAAACCCTAATGGTGTCAATTTTGCTGCAGCAGATAATGTCAGTGTACAAGAAGATTAATCCAAATATTGCATATTTGGTTTTCTCATTGCCTTAGAAATAAAACAGGGAATGTAAAGAGAGGGAAAGAGGAATATTTTCGTCCCAATAAAAGACATCCCCTCCTGCTACACACTCTGAGCAGGTGGAAACTTGTTTTTCCCGTTGCTGTTGTTGCCCAAAATCTTGAGCCCCGTTTGAGATCTTCCCAGGGGATGATGTTCCAGAGGGACCATCCCCTGGTTATGGTACGGGCACTGATGTGGAGAGACCCGGTGGCATTTCTCACAGATTAAATATATATCCAGGTTCACTTTTAGTGAATCCTAGTGCCATCTTTTGGGGAAAATGGGAATATGCCTTGACCAGCAAATATGACCTGATACATTCGAGGAGAGCAGCTCTGGGCTCTGGGTGCACTGGCCTGGGGGATCCTTGTCCCCGGGGTGAGCACAGTATCCCCCACACCATAGGGACCTCCTGAGGGACAGGAAAAGTGCAGGATCTTTTCAGAAGGAGCAAGAACTGTACCTGCAGTGTGGAACAGCAGCAGCATAAAGTCAGGCATTGGCTGGAGCACCTTTGCAGCCCATGCTGCCTTTGTGTCCCACTCTCATGCACCTCTGTCTGTCCTTCAGCTAAGGGGGGACCAGGCTCAGCACCACAGATTTCCCTGATTCAGCCTGGGGAAAGGAGCACAGCCCAGACCTTCAAACAGGGAGCAGGTGAAACACAGAGAGTGTTCGAAAATGTCCCATGCTATCAACTGTCACCAGCCACAAAACTTGACAGAGATGAGGGGAGAGAGTCTGAATAAAATCTGTGTAGCACAATATATCCCTCAAAACACCTCTTTCAAACCACTTGGTAAAACCCTGCAGAGCACAAGTGTGGGAATGACAAGGTCATGGGGAGACCAAGGAGCATAAGGGGCATGGAAACTACGGTGGTGTGGGCACATAAACACTCACACAGCCTTCTGCTGGCACCTGAGGGGATCCCTGAGCTGTACCTGAGGTGTCAAACCCTCCCTCTGCAGCTGCAGGGAGGGGAGATGGGGATGGGGGGGCACACAGGGATGCTTGGTGGATCGGTGCCCGCAAAAGATCCAACCCACAGTTTTGCATCCCAAGATGAACCTTCACCACAGGACATGAGAAAGCAGGAGGTTTTGCCTTGGTGTCCCTTGGCATAGGTTGTGCTGGCAGCCTGAGAAGCTTTTATCCACATGCCAGACACTTGGGCTGCCAGTGTGGGTCTGGCAGTGGGTTTGGTGCCAGCCTGGCAGCCTCCCTTGTCCCCCGCTTTGCAGAAGCAAAGGAGCCCTGGTCTGTCCTGGGCACGCTGCCACCAATGTTGGTTTCACAGAATTATCAAGACTGGGAGAGACCTTCAAGCTCATCAGGTCCCACCCTCACTCAGCACCATCAGAATTACCCCTTATCCATGTCCCCAGGGGCCACATCCAGATGCCTCTGGAACACTCTCAGAGACAGTGACTCCACCACCTCCCTTAATAATGGGACTCTTATTCCAAGCCATGACCACTCTCGCAGCAAAATTTTTTTTCTAATCTCCAACCTGAACCAGCCCTGGGGCAGTTTCAGGCCATTCCCTCTCCTCCTTTCCCTTGGGCCATGGGACCACAGCCCGACACCCCTCACTGCCCCCTCCTGTCAGGGAGTTGGAGAGAGCAATGAGGTCCCCCCTGAGCCTCCTCTGCTCCAGATAAACGTCCCAGTCCCTCAGCTGCTCCTCTCAGGACAGGTTTTCCTGCCCCGTCCCCAGCTCTGTTCCCTTCTCTGGACATGCTCCTGCCCATCACTGTCCTTTTTGAAGTGAGTGGCCCAGAACTGGACACAACCCTCACGATGGGGCCTCAGCAGTGCCCAGCACAGAGGGACAATCACTTCCCTGGTCCTGCTGGCCACACTGTTCTTGATACAGGCCAAGACGACATTGGCCTTTTTGACCACCTGGGAACATTGCTGGCTCACATCCAGCCAGCTGTCAACTCTCTTTTACCCACCAGATCCTGTACTTTTTGAACAGACTTTTTATTTTGCTTGCTGAAGAGAAGAACGCTTCGTGCCTCGTGCACCCACAGCTCCACGAGCAACTTTGCCTGTAGGAACTGATCTGTTGGAACTGGTCTTGTCAGCAGGATGAGAGGACAGAAGTCTCAAGCTGCATCAGGGGAGGTTTAGGTTGGATGGTATGAGGAATTTCTTCACAGAACGGGTGATTAAACCAGAATGGGCTGCCCAAGGAAGTGATGGAGTCTCCATCCTGAAAGGAGCTCAAGAAAAGAATGGATGTGTCACTCAGTGCTCTGGTCTTGTCGACAAGGGGGTGATCAATCAGAGGTTGGACTATATTTTGCCAGGTGTTCTGGCTAAATCCAGCTGTTTTACCTCTTCCAATTTCCCTACTTCTACATTGTGCCAAAATTGAAGGGAGAGGGAAAGGCGTGTCAGACCCCAATGATTCTGTAATATATTTCTTCCTCTCGGCTCTGCTCAGGTGAGCCCCCACCTGCAGAGCTGCTCCAGCCCTGGGATCCAGTACAGGAAGGACATGGAGCTGCTGGAGAGAGTCCAGAGGAGGCCCCAGGATGAGCAGAGGGATGGAGCAGCTCTGCTGGGAGGAAAGGCTGGGAAGAATTCAGATTGATATCCTGGAAAAGAAAAGGTCAGCCCTCAGTGATCTAATTGTGGCCTTTCAGGACCTGAAAGGGCCAACAAGAAAGATGGAGAGAGACTCTTTCCAAGGGCCTGGAATGACAGGACAAGAGAAAATGGCTTCCAACTGAGAGTAGATTTAGATTAGATGTTAAGAAGAAATTTGTTACTGTGAATGTGGCAAGGCCTTGGAACAGGTTGCCCAGAGAAACTGTGGATTCCCCATCCATGGAACTGTTTAAGGCCAGGTTGGATGGAGCTCTGAACCACCTGGGATAGTGGATGGTGACCCTGCCCATGACAGGGGGTTGGAAGCAGATGATTTTTAGGTCCCTTCCACCCCAAACCATTCCAAGGTTCTGTTCTAATTGCAGCAAAACCTAACAGACATTTTTGGAAATAGATGACTGAGCCACAAACACCTCAGCTTTTGGACAAAGTAGGGAAATAGAAATGTAACAGTGACTAGGAGCACTTAGCATGTCTCAGCTCAAGGGCCCTCCCAGTAGTTTCAGTGGAACATCAAAAACATTAAAGTAGTGACAGGTTTCCCACCTCATCGACTGCTGTGATAAAACCTTTCACTTTTATCTGCAGTGAGCACGGAAAGGGAAAGCAGGATTTGGCACATAGTGGGAGACACACACAGTGTGAATGAAACTTTGCTGGTTTTTTGATATACAATTAAAATAACAAGAGTGAACAAAGCCCTTTGCAGAGTGCCAAGCCAGCACTTTGTACAGCTCATGACAAAACAACAGAGATATATGGTCTGATGCTTTTATACAGTCTGGAATGACTGATTATATACTATACATTTAGCATTGCAATACATTTAATTGTTGATGTAAGTGGTTAAAGAAATGAAAAATGCCTGTTAGCTCATTTTGCACAGCACTCACCAGCGATTGGAACTGGATATTACGTTCCCAGTGCAAATTACCAGCATTGGCAGGGCTATTTTACAGCTGTTCAGTCTGCATTGTAATGAAGTCGTGACATGAAATGTTTGTGGAAATGGTAATGAAATGTTAGCTGAAAATATATTAAAGTGGTAAGTGTAGAAAGAGAAGTGAAGTATAACATTTACAAACTCCACTGTCTCCTCGGCTCAGCTGTTGTTTTAGGCCAGATGTGCTGACCTGCCTCCTTCTACTGAATTGCACATCACAGTTGCTCTCCAGCAACTCCTCTGGGCTCAGTACTTTGAATTAAACCTGACCTTATTCTCTTTTCGAGGCCTTTTTTTTTTTTTTAATTCTTTTGAACCTCTAAATTCCCTAGGAGTGATGGTCTTATTTTTTTCCCGGCTTTCATCTCTTTTTCTGCAAACCTCTTGATAGCCAGCTGCTGTTTCCTTCACCACATCCCTCAGATCCACCTTTCACTCTCTGTGGCTGCACAGGAGAATAACCTGCTTGGGTTTCCCTGGGTATTGGAGCCTCCCTGGAATCCCCTGGCCACGTGCAATTCCCCTTTCCCTCAGGGTGAGGGGGTGTTGAATTAAGTCAACCCATATTTTTATTACTCTGGTTGGATGTCTGCTTACTGAAATCAGGTCTGATCTCCTGTCACCTTTGTCAAATGAGGTCTAACATTAGCACCAATTAATCCCTGCAAGGATGTCTTAAAACTCCATTTCTCCCCATTCCATAAATTGCTAAGAAGTGACTCAGTCTCATTGCACTTTGCAATCCCTCTGAGAGCACTACATAACTCTCTTTGTTCTTCTTTAATTCTGGATTTTGGCCTCCTTCTGCTATTTTTCCTCCCCCTTTGCAAGCCCAACCAATGATTTCCGTTCCTCCTTAGTTGCATGTCCCTTCTCCTGCCACCTCCTCCGCTTTAATTTTCCAGGAACAGCCAAGTGAACAACCTTTATTTTCACCCATTTTGAGAACCAAGCCCTGCCCTTCTTAGTCCTAATTTTTTGTCTTTCCCTTGGAAACTTGTGATGGAAGGTTTACAACTTTGTTATGACCAAACAGAGGCGCTTGGAAATTTTCCATAGATGGGAGCAGAAGCCATTCAGGGTAAGAGCAGACACTCCAGTCCCTTGGGATCCAGCCTATGAACTATCCGTCTGTGCCACAATATGAGCCCATCACAATGTCCAACCACCTTCTACACATTTCCTGGATTTATCCTCACAGCACTCTATAATTTAAAAAAAATTCCATTCTGCCTCCTTGAAGAAAGAGCTGAAGTGGAAAACGTTCAGGTAGTTTTGGTAGAAAATACAGAATTTCCCAGCATTTATTAGGCTTGTGTATTTAAAGATACGAGCACTTCAAAGCAGCATCTGTTAGTCATGACCTGCATTTCCTATACCCAGCACAATGGGATCCGACTCATGGCTGGGTCATCTGAATGCCGTGCTCGTCCCAGGAAACTGAAATGCATTGATGTGCCAGACAAGTGTTTCTGGGAACTAGACGGCATGGAGCGATTTTTGAATCATTAAACAAATAAATGGTTTTAATTTTTCCCTTTTTTTTTGTCTTGTATTTTGGCTGCACTAATGGAGGTGAACCCATTAGGGGAAAGGGACATTATTTCTAAAACTGACCATTTCAGTGGTCGCTGTGGTTGCAGATGGACTGGAGAGCTTCACAAGTGCTCCTGTGCTTTCCAGGAGGGTGGAGGAATGTGATCTTTGAAGCTCTATTTCAAACCTGGCAGCCCTGTGCCCTCGTCTCAGGTGGCCAAAGGATCCACACTGTGACACAAACTGGGAATTTTGCAAGTATATGTAAAAGAATTGAGTAAAAGTCATGCCTCAAACTTAAAATTTGCCTTTCATATCCCCTTAGGACTCCTTTCAAAGCCTAAAAGCACCGTGACAATCCTTTAGACCAAGAGTTTGCGCCTGGTTTTAGAACTCTGTAACCTTTTTGGTGTCTGGATGTGGCACTTGAGGAAATGGTTTAGGGCTGATTATGGTGATGCTGGATAATGGTGGGACTGGATGAGCTTGAAGGTCTCTTCCAATCCTGATGATTCTTCTGCAGAGAACATTTGAAGTTTCCAGCAGAAAGGAATGACACCTTAAAAATGATGAAAATTAGAAATGTATAGGCAGTTTTTGTAGCAATTTTGCTCATGATTATTGAGTATTAAATCCTAGATGGCAATAAGGAGACATCAGGCCATGTGCAGAAACAAGGGATAAAAAGGAAAAGAAGAAAAAAAAGAAGAAGAAAAGCCCATTAAGAATTATCAGAGAAGAAGAGGGATAGGTTTGTGAAGTGAAATACGTCTAAGCTTGGCAAACTCCCAGTCAAAGGGAGCGTGATAACAAACTACAAATATTTGGAAAGCTGTAAACATTGAGGCAGGCAAGGAACTGCAGAGAGTGATGCATGGGGACTGTTATCAGAAAAAACTGCAAAATACAAAAAATAGCAGGAAAACAATAAAAAAAACCCTTTGACAATGAGATGCATCAGCTTCTGTGTTACGGAAATGGGTGGAAACACCCTGGAGTTGAGATATTTTCAAAGATGGTTAAGGGAACATCAGTAAGTGTACAGTAGAAAATAATTATAGAGAGGAGGATGGATGGGGTTTCCCAAACAGACTTTGTCACCATTTCTAGGATTCTGCGTAAGTGGGATGTGCTCTTGGTCGCTGTACGGGTATTAGATGGTGAGTTGGACTAGATGATCCTTGTGGGTCCCTTCCAACTCATAATTTTCTGTGATTCTGTGATTCTGTGATTTTGTAAAATAGATAGAAGCCAATATTCTGGTGCACAACCCCCAAATTTTCTGACCTTGTTTTTGAAAAATCCTCACTTCAGAGGTTTAAAAGTAAATCTCAAGGCAATTTCTGGCTTTACCACCCACCCTGCCTGTTTTATTAGTGTTCTTGAAAATATGTGCCCTTTTAAACAATGATGGGAAGGGACCATACAAGAAAGAAAGAGAGGGACTTTTTTAGAAGAGCATGTCGTGTTGGGTAAGGATTGCTTCAGGAGGCAGGTCAGATTCAGTCCTGAATTAACCCTTTGGATGGATGAGGTGCAATTCAGGTAACCAGAAACTATTCTTGGGGCCATTCCCCTGATGTGACCAGAACTTGAGAAGATGGCAGAGAAAAAGCTCATGGGATCACGAGTCATATAATATAGGTAAAGTGGGTTTTGGTTGTTTTGGGTTCGTTTTTTTTAACCTTTCTGTAATGCCTCTGTAATTAAAAATTTAATTTAAAATTAGACCTTAGCTGGTGTAAGAAACAGTGTGAGGTAGAACTGAGTTTGCAGAAGAAAGTCTAAATGCTGGTGATCCCTGTGTCCCTGTGGGCAGTTTAGAAGTCTTGTGGCATCTGAGGTACCCAACTTGGATTCTTTGGAATGTGGGAAGTGCTGTGATAACATCTGCAACTGCACTGACGACTGACTTTAAAAGAAATCCAGTTTAAATAAAGGGCAAAATTAATTTTTTGTACAAGTGGGGATTATCAAGGCCAGGTTGTCTGTGCATCCAGGTGCTTAAATGTTCAGCCAAGGCCCTGAAAGTAGTGCCAGTGCAGCAGCAGTTGGGTCTCTCCATCCTTCACTCTCCTCTTCATCCTCAGGGTTCCAATATCCAGGTTTTCCAAGGCTCCTGGGAAGCCATGAGCTGCTCCTGGAGAAAGCTCTATGACAGATGGCCTGGCCTGGTTCTCCAGTGAGCCTCCATTGTCCTGCTGTAGGATTTTGCTCTTCTTCATGAGGGGATTCCATCAGGCCACCTGCTGTGACTCCAAACCTGTGCCAGGATTTGGACCTTTTCTTTCCATGTCAGGATGTTGTTCCCATTGCACAGGATGGACTCCAGGCAACACAGCCTGGGAAAACCTGCAGGCAGCTCTGTGAGCACTGGGGATGCTTTGGAGGCCTCTGGGCATGTCCTTGCCAGTTTAAATGAAGATAGTTGTTCTACCTGGATTTTAAAGTGTTTAACTGGTTCAAAAATACACTTACCATTTTGAGTTTGGAGCTGGAAGCACACATGAAGCAGACAGTGAGCATTTGTAGATGTAGTATTTCCAGTGAAAGGCAAATTATTTATCCTTATAATCAACACGTAGGTGTGCCTGCCACGACTTTCTAAAATAGTGACTAGCCTTTTCCAAGAGTGTGGTTTTTTCTGTTTTTTGAGAGATACAGACTTGCAATGATTATTTCCCAAATGATCACAAGGTCTCCCACATCAATAAAATAACCCTCTGCTCATAAACTGCCACCCAGACACTCATAACATGGGAGCCTGCAGTGCTCCCCAAAATGGATGTGCAGATCATGGCTTATAAAACATGAAACCACTCCCATTTTGTCTGAAAAAAAAGAGAGAACAGGATACAGAGTGATGAGGGATACAGAGTGATGAGGGATACAGAGTTCTGGGCTGTCTGGGGTCTCTGCAGTAAACTCATAAACGTCAGGACTGATTTTCCAGACCAGTCCTTCAGATGGGGTTGCGAAAAGATGTAGCCATGCCATTTTCTCGTAATTATGACTTTTGAGACACCAGATGTAGTTTTAGGGCCCAGGATACAGTTTGGAAAGCTCCTAAAGCTAGAAGAGTGAAAAAAAAAAGGTCTTTTAAACCTTTCAAACAGTCAAGGTGGACTGCAATGACAAATTACCAAGCTACCATACACTCCACTCTAAAGTGAGGAATGATGGAAAATATTCCTTATTCGCTTTATTTGCTAATAATGATACAGATTGTATTAAGAGGAAGGGGACGTGGTATTTCAATATATGATCCTGAGATGTTGCAGAATAACTTGATGGCAACAAAAGATTGTCTGAGGCTTAATGTTCTTCCTCTGAGGCCTCCTTTGCACTCATTTTCAATCTTGGTTGTGGAGCTGCCAAAGAATTGGGCATGGTTGGATCTCTGGGCAAATGAAGTTCAGGACAGAAATAACAAGGGAATGTTAAAGGTCTGCTTTAGCAGAACTGCCTGGAAAAGACACACAGCAAGTGCCCACTTCAGACTTTGGCTGCTCGGTCCTACATTTTCATGATTTTTCACAACCCAAAATTCCTGGCTGATTCGAACGTGGCGAGCAGCAGATCTGATACGGGTGTCAGGCACTGAAAATGCAAATACAAATGCAAACTACAGTGTCAATCTGAATTGCCATGCTAGGCCAAGCTTATTTTTATTACATACATTCTGCATTCTAAGTACTAATATGTTCATAATGTAAACATTAAGCATACAGAGTTAAAATTCAAGGCCACAATAGTTTTCGATTGTCCCTTTTTTTTTTTTTGGCTTGTTTTTGTGTGTGTGTGTGTCTTTGGTTGGCCGAGATCAACTCGTAGTGTATAAATGCATAAGTTATATAATAATTATATAAAAAGGAAAAAAAAAATAACATTGACTTGTATACTTCACTCTGACAAACGCACAGCGTTCGCGACTCGATAAGAAAAACGGGCGCCCGCCTAACAAAAATTCTCAGATGATTTCTGATCTTGGCAGTCAGGGGTTGTCTCTTGCCTTAACCAATAGAAAACAAACTCCCTTGGTAATGATGAGGTTCTAACTGGTAACTTTTAAATATCAGACACAATTCCAGTTTTACTTTTTTTTTTTTTTAAAAAAAAAAAAAGAGAGATGCATATTCTGATTTCTGAATTCTTCTGCTTTTCCCTTTTTTCCGACTTTTTTATTACTAGAAAATCAAGTCTTGTTCATCCTGCAATACTGGGAATGGTATAATACTGAGCAATATGTTTCACAAGTCCAAACAAGTGTTTCTTCATAGTCCCAACACTACTAAGTTTCCAGTCTTTTCAGTCTCTGCTGGTAAAGAAGTCTCCTTTCTCCCATCCTCACCACCTTCATCCTCCTCTTTCTCCTTCCTGCATCCTCTGTCAGGTGCAGGCCTCTGATCTACAATCATACACTTGCCCTTCAGCACATTCTCGTTTCCAATATTTGGCTCAGGGTTCCTGTAATACTGTCAAGGAATCTTAAAAGTTTGGGTTGTCTTCACAGTTTGAGTAGCTGATTGCCTCCGATGAATGGAACTCATCTGATTTAACTAAAACAATCCTGTTATACTCCAAATCAGCTTCCACACTAACCACTCTCTTCTGTTGATATGTTTCTATGTTTTAAATACAGATAGATTGCATTTTTTCCTATTTTTTCCTCCTTTTCCCCCCTCTTTTGTAATGATCCATATATTGTATGTTAGGTCACTATTGACTTATCCTTGAATTGCTGTAGTATAGTCCCAGTTTTGCACTAGCATGATATCAAACTTTACACACAAGCTTATCAACTTTTTAAGACCACCAGCTTCCGTAGGTTTTCCTTATCATTTCATGCTTTTCCCTACAATAGTCTATTGTTGTTTGGTCCACAGAGTCGATGCCCATATACATTACATTTTAGTATCTTAATACTTCTTGGATATTTCCTTTAAATCCCTACTACAAAGAGTCTTTTTGACATCTATTTTCACCGTGTTTGAGTTTTTTCCCAGCCAAAACCTTCCCCTGTCTCTTCAGGCACTTTTAATTCATGTACTCCCATAGAGTTCATTGCGATCCATCCGGGATTTATCCCAGCGAGAAGTGTCTTTGATTTTTCTGGCGTTTCTTTCCCCCCCACCAATTAGTAGTAGGTGCCAAGGTGAGAAGGCATATGAGCAGCTGGCAGCCTGGTGTTGGGGTAGATTCCTCCAGTTGGTGAATTCCAGTAGGGAGTTGGGGCGGCGAAAAAGCTCGACGATGTTACGGGCAAAGCAGGGGGGTGGGGAGCTACAAAGTTCATCTTCTGAGGGTGCGCGTGGTACGAGCTCATGTAGGGGAGGTCTGACGGGTATTTGTACATGGACGACTCGGGGGGGTGAGGCTGGAGAGCCTGAGCAATTCCGTGGAAGTCGAATTTGTAGGCGTAGCGCTTGCCATGGACCTTAGTCATGATGTTTTTGTCGTAGTAGTAGCGGAGCGCGCGGCTGAGTTTGTCATAGTTCATGTTGGGTTTGCTTTTCCGCTCCCCCCAGCGCCGGGCGACCTCGTCGGGGTCTGTCATCTTGAACTCCCCGTTGGTGCCCTCCCAGGTGATGCAGTTGGAGTTGGAGCTGTCCGAGAGGAGCTCCAGCAGGAACTGCCACAGCTGGATCTGCCCACTCCCTGCGCGGGGAAACAAAGCACAAATGTCAGAGCTGGTGACGGATAACGTCAAGACATCAATACTTCAGGCTCTACCAGGGGACCCCATATAGGAAATGTTGCAATGTTGGTTCCTAATTCTTACTCTGAACCATTCCCCTTTTTCCCAGGACTGTCTCATGAAATCCTAAAGAGCAGAGATAATTGTAACGTGCCGTGTTCTCCCTCATGTGAGTGGCGGAGTGTCATTACATGGAGATTTAATTGTTACCTCATGTCACTCAGCACAGACAATTGATGGGGAAATAATCCAATGCTCATTTAGGAAACTAATCTCTAAAGTTCAGGACAAACAGCTTTCACTTGCGTAACATTCCGCCTGTTCTCACAGCGTTGTGTTGCAACTAAATGTTCCCTGCTATGGAATAAACCTACACAAAATGGAGAAGTCTAGAGAGAGCTGGGCTTGTGCCAAACCATATCATCCATTTGCAGCATTTGGGGAAATGCAGAAAGGAAACCTATTAGCTTGCTGTTGCATTACATACAACCAAAGGGCAAAACACTTGCAAGACCAGTGAAAAGGTCCATAAAATACGTTCTTGTCATCATTCTGCTTCAAACGAGCGTTTGAAATTAAGACTTCAATTGTTGCTGTCGCAT
This sequence comes from Pitta sordida, assembly GCA_013390025.1. Classification (NCBI taxonomy): domain Eukaryota; kingdom Metazoa; phylum Chordata; class Aves; order Passeriformes; family Pittidae; genus Pitta; species Pitta sordida. The sequence continues at coordinate 68,369 of WEKX01024715.1, forward strand.
TTTTCTCACTCTCTGCCAATTTAACCTCGAAAAGAAAATAATTATTCTGCTGCGAACTTTGCAAAAGTGAGTTACAGCAGCAAAATTTGACTATTTTAGACAACTGAAGGCAGGTTTCAAAGGGCCTTGCCACTGATACTCGTGTTAAAAGCTTAGCATTTCTTAATAAAGCAGCACTGAAATGATGCAAAATAGAGCCGAAGCATCTTGCAAGGCAATCTGTTTCACAAGCACAATGTCAGCAGAATTTGCCAACCAGCCTCTATGTGCTAATTTCTAAGCACATCCCTGATCAGGAATGGGGTGAGTTTCTTTCACCCCCCTCCCCACCCCAAACCAGCTCTGTGGGTACAATAAACAAGCTTTTCTCCAGCAAGTTTATAGTAGTGATTACAATATCAAGCAAGAGTAGCATCTGAAATCCATTAGCAGTTTATACTTCAGTGCAACTGAAACCCATATTAATTTAAATTATATTTATCCAAACTGTCCTTAATGAATTTCTTCTGTTCCATTAACATGCGTTAAATAAACAAACAAACAGAAGAATCCGTGGTATGAGCAAGGCATGCAAGTTTGAATACACGAAACATAACAAGAGGATTAGTCTTTGAAAATCAATAAACAGTTCAGCACTGGACAAAACACAAATTTTTGAATAAGCAATCCAACATATGTTCTAACATAAACACTTGCCTTCCAAATGTAATATATAGTCCTATGAAAATAAATGGTTGCTGTCAATTTCCTTTTAATGAGAGAGTAATTTCACCGATTTATAAACACAGAAAACACGTTAAAGCACGGGAATGATGGTGGGTAGGAATTCCATATCCAAATGTTAGAAAGGCATCCCAATCCAGACCATGTTAGTGTCATCCACAGCAATGAAATCTACCAAATGGACACTTGATAAAGTTGAAAAAGCCATGATTTATGAACAAATTAAAGGGATGTAGGCCCCCATTTCCAGCTAAGATCAGTGCCGTCAAAATCACCTCCTCAGGCCATTTGGAAAATTCTATTTTTAACACTTACTTAATTACTTTCTTCTGCCACACAAAACTGTTTAGAAAGTCAGCTAATCTAGAACTGTGTTTGATGTCACTTGGGATAAAGTGAAAGGAGATGGGTCAGTATTTTGGCAGTTTCAGGCCTTGAAAAGCCGTACGACTCTTGTAGGAAGAAACACGGTCACTGAGGGTTGAGGAGAAAGTGGAAGGACAAATGCTGTGCCCTGTGACTGTTCAAGCAAGGGGAATAGGGACATACAGAGTCAATCCATTGTGGCAGATTCTGATCTGGATTATGGTGCTGTAGGGCCACAGTGTGTCCTGTGGACTTGCAGAAGCAACAGGGAGTTCTGCACAATTCCCAGAGTTAATAATTTAACCAGAAAGTCCCTTGACTTTAGTGAAAACATTATGGTCAAAGACTTGATGATCTCAGAGGTGTTTTCCAACCTAACTGATTCTGTGACTGTATTCTATGATACACAATGCATCCCATTGCCTTCCTGAAGTGGGAGAACATTTTTGAACTGTTTAACCCACTTATTCTTTGCAAATACATTATGTTTTCCTAGTTTTTTCCCTGTATATTTCCGCCTGCTTGGGTTATTCATCCCGCAACTTTGTGTTTGTCAAGGCCAGGACGGGGCTGTGTTGTGGATTACCAGAATCTGGGGCACATATGATGCAGATTGGTGAGAAACTCGTCCCCTTCTGGAGGAGCAACTGGAGGCCAGATGGGGTATTTTAATAAAATCCTGATGTTCAGGCAATTGAAGTGAACTCCAGCTTCAAAGGTTGGACTCAATGATTTTGGAGGTCTTTTCCAATCTTAATGATTCCATGATTCCTGTTTGGATGAGGAGTTCAAATACCTCTAATGAGGTACTTGACTGACTGAATGTAACCATTTTCAATAGCTCTCACAGAGAGCTCTATGAACTACTTCTCCAAGGAATAGCATGGGAAATCAGACACCCAGCTGACCTGCAGACACCCAAGTTAAGGTGCTCGACTTTCTATGTCTTAATCTGTGACCTCAGTCCCACCCTTGTGTAATTTAGGAATTTAATTCTGGGGCAAATTGGGTACCATCAGCTCCCACTGAAGAGTGGTAAAATCAGTCACATCATCTCCCAGCTCTGCTTTTGAAGCCACTAACAGTGAAGAGAATTCCTCCTAAACCAGGAAAATCCCTTCTCACCTGGATTTGCAAGTCGGCTGCTGGTCGGTCCAAGAATCTGATACGGATCTACAAAATGGTGAAAGAAAGATTTAAAATCACATAACAATTATGTCAAATAGTTTATTTTTTTATCTTTGTATGGGACAGTGCATTCTACCCAATGGGACAGCAGGTCCAACACCTAAACAATTCTTCTCTGCATCACGGTATTTGCATGTTTTCCTTTCAAGCTTGGTGTGCAAGGATATACATTTGCCTTTTGAATTAGTGTACACAAGTGTATATTCAGAATGCCAGGGCCCATAGCCATGGGCAGGCAATGGGGTGAGAGCCACCTCCACAAAGGACAGTGGCCTCTCTTCTTGTGAGGCCACATCCCCCCATGCCACTCTCAATACCTTCTGTGCCAACAGAACGTCCAGAGGAGTCATGAGAGTGCTTTGCTGGACCCTGGAAATGTGGCTGGGTCAATTGGATGAATGTCTTCATTGAAAGGGTTGGGAGGCCTTGGCAGGGGCTGCCCAGGGAGGTTTGGAGTGCCCATCCTTGCAGGTGTCCAAGGAAGGACTGGCTGTGGCACTCAGTGGTCTGGGCTGGGGGACAAGGTGGGGAGTGGGCTCAGGTTGGGCTCCATGGTCTTGGAGGTCTTTTCCAACCTAAATCTTTCTATGATTCTGAATTCTTCTTCATTGCTGGAATCCAATGTGGGATTACATGTATTTGCATTCCTGCAGTTGTGGTTTTCAGTAGAGCCTGTGTTAGCCACACAATGCCTGTGTCATCTCAATACCTTCCTCAAGCGAATCTCTCTGGAAATGAAAGTTTAGTTTGGCCTGAAGTATGACAGGAAAAAGGGAAAGCTGTGACAGCAGCATAAAAGCCTGACATCCCTGTCCCTGGGCTGCCTTGGCTCTGGACAGCTGCTCTCAAATGACCACTGGAAGATAATCAGGTTATATTCCTTATACACTTAAATAATCTGTGCAGCTCACACACAGCCAGTTAATGGTCCTAAGGACTTACATAAATCATCGGTACATTTCTAGAAAGATTCACATGGTTGGAAGGCAACATTAGATAAAACACTTCTGGGGTAAAATTCAGCGTAATCCTTCCCTGTATGAGTTAATGAGATGTAGCCATGAGCACAGACTTACTTAGCTATAACAAAAAAACAGAATAATGATTTAAAATCCATGTGATAAAAACTGGCTCTGAATCTCTTGAGCTAAGAATATCCTCTAAATCTCTTTTATTTCCTCCTTCTAACCTTATACTGTTAACAAAAGCAATAAACTCAAAACCTCTGTAGTGCTTTCCAGCTACCTGTGCAAAACACAGTTAAATCCACACTAAGAGATTAAATTCTACCCCACGAATTTGCTGCTTTGAAAACACAAAAGGCACCCGTTTGGCAAAACCATGAGTCTACAAACTCATAAACTTCTTTCTGCTAAGTTTCCCAATAAACTGAGAATCCCTCCAATATTCCTGTTGTATTTCAGGAGCCAAATTCAAATAAAGTTTCTGCATGTAGTAATTTATTTTCATTCCTTTGCTCAGGCACATTTCCCAGCTGCTGGCATTTCAACTACTGGGGAATATATGGTCTTTTGACATCCTTACCTTTTACCTTTGTACCTAAACTGTACAGAGGCACTTTTTTTTAACAGCATTTTTCACTCTGAAAGGTCGTCACTGCCATTAGACGTTACTAAAATTAATTTTCAGTGGCCAAGAGTGCCTTCAGCTCAGATGCAGCTGTTGAGCCAACTCCCACACATCTGGGGTTTTAGTGGGCAGCAGCTGGAGATCTCATTAGTGCAATTTGCCTCTGGTTGGGAGGTGAGAGCTGTCCTTGTCATCATGTTCAATACACCCCGTCACACCCAGGCACAACCCAAACAAAACGACACCCACCTAACTGAGGACGCTGGTCTTCTGTTTTGGGAACTGTTGAGGACGATGGTTGAGTAGCTGAAAATGGAAAAACCCATGTAGTTATTTTTCCAGTTGGGAAGCTGGACACCAAACCTATGAGAGATCACAGGCCTGGAACTCCTGCTGCTCACCGCTTTGGTTTGGAGATTCAGAAAATTACAAATTTTCGTGAGTTAGGTAAGAGCATAGAGATTTAGGGATTCTAGTGAATTAGTGAAAATTTAGTGAATTTTTAGTGAATTTTCGAATGATTAGTAGATTTCAAAATCACTCAAGAGGCCTGAGAGTTAAGGTTGAATATTAAGGGTGAAAAACGCCGTCCTGCAGTCCTTGAAGGTGAACAAAAGTGAGTGTTGGCCACAACAAGGGGAAAGGAATGAGCAACATCGGAGCTGATTGGCTGAGGGACTTCTGGCAAAGTGCATGTACATGACAAAATGTTGAAGGGATGAATATTCATGGAATGATTTGCATATGCATGAGACAAGCAGTTAAAAATGGGTGACAAATCTGGGCGGGCCTCTTTTGGCACCTGACAGGGCAGAGGGCACTGCTGTGCCTCTTTCCTTGGCTCTTGGGCCAAAAATAAACTTTTTTCCGCTTGCAAGCAAATTACATGGAGACTTCCACCTCATTTGCCTTAAATCATCTTCATGATGGACTCCAAAGGATTTAGACTTATAAGAGTATCTGGTGGTGGAATTAATGAACCCTGAGCACAAGGAAGGTTGGGGCACCACCCAGTGCTGCCCATAAACAGCTAAAAATCCTTCCAGGCAATGCACAAGTAAAACCCCTCAGATCTCAGTGCTAAGTCAGCTCCTATCAGTCCACTTTGGAGTCTAATCCAGGTTTCACCAGGTGGGGAGATACTTTTACCTTTTGACTGAGGGCTGGGGTGGGTGTGACTCGTCCATGCTGATCTCCTGGCTTGCTCATAAGGCAAATCTGAGAAGGAAAAAGACACTTATTAATGCAGGTGTGGCATAAAGTGCTTGTGTCCACCAAGGGCATGTTTCTAGGGGACTCTGGATGTGAAAAATTACTGGAATAGGAAAGATACTCCTTGTTAAAAACTTTATTGTCTCTAAAAGTAACAACACCACATAGCTCTTTAAAGATGCCTGTTAGATGTCCAAACTGCACTGAAATAGCTGGCACAAATAATATTTAAAGTATATATAGAGTTCACCACTTCCAAAGGCTCAGAGTACTGCCTTTAATGCCCTTCCTGAGCCCAGGACACCAGGGAATGACAGACACTGACGTCAGGAATAATCTGTGCCAGAATCTTGTAGGGAAAAGTCCCCCAGAAGGTCAGAGCTGATTTCATGCATCAACTGGGTACCACACCCTCTCATTTTCAGGATCTAAGAGTATTTTCTTTTAAGGAGATGGACTTTAGTTGATTCATTCCTTTCTGTTTCTTGGGACAAGCTCCTTAACTTACTTTAATTTCCCTTTCTTTCGTTTGCTCATTACTACTTTTTTATTTAAATGCTTTAGCATATAAAAAATGAAGAAACTAAACCATAAGAGCTTTCTTCATAAAGCAAATGCAGTAAATTCAAATACTTGGTTTACCCTTTGAAATCTCTGGCAGTTTCCAGTGCTTTTCTATGTCTCACTTTAGCACACTGGATAAAATTACTGCCAAAATCAGAATTCTGTGGTCTGTGCAGGATCTCAGGAAGGCAGCAGTACCCACCTGGTGGAACGAAATTAGTGTGGTTGTCTTGATTCTTAGCACTGCTTACGCTTTATTTTAGGCTTTATGTTTGAATATGAAACCAGTTCGGAGGTAAAGGAGCAGTCACAGACTGGCTCTGTGAAAGGCAGATGGAAATAAAGTGTAATGTGAAATTCCCAAGCAAAATGCCTCTAATTTATTTGGTCTGTGTGGCTAACGGAGCAGACTGGCACTGCCAGCGCTGGCATCTCCTGGAATTTTACACTCCAAAACCTTTGGGTTCGCTGAGAGACGCAATTTACCTTTGCACTGCATTTTCAAAACTAGTGATCTTGTATCCTTGATTTCTTGGGAACTATTCCACAGCCCTGTCTTTCAGAAACAACATCAATTGTAAAAAGTGCTCTCCCTTCTCTGAGCACAATTCTGGTGTGCAGGTGAATCACTGCAACACGCACATGTCCTCATCAGGTGGAGATCAACACTAGTATTAACTTTTTACTTTTACTCAGAGGCACCTCCTGGCCTCAAGATTTTACCATCTGGCAAGAAAAATAATTAGAATAACTCAGATCATATTTCCAGGGTGTTCTAAGTTCTGTCTGTACAGAAGGAGACAGGGCTCAGCTCTGAGCTGTTTGTATCTATCTTGCCCTGCCTTGCCTCACTGGTTCTCCACCTCCATGAAAGTCTTGCCAGGAAGAACCCAATGACATAAGAAACCTATTTTTGCTCTCCAGTTCTTCCATTCCCTGCCCAGAAAGAGGCTGTGCAGCTCCCCCCACAACCTGTCCTGTCCTGTCCTGTCCTGTNCTTTGCTGGGAATGCTCCTGTTTGCTGAGACATGTCGACAAACCCCCATCAGGTCTCCCTGAGCTCCCAGTACACTCATTGTATTTGCAGCTTTCAACTCTCTGAAACCCCGTGTTCTGTTGTAAAGGTGACTGAAGAAATTCTCCTTTGTCACTGCACTTCATGACAAGCCCTGCTCATTTCCCATTTTCTATTGTAGTGCCTTAACAATGGCAGTGCTTAATTACTTTCCCCAGAATTGCAGCCCAGAATTTGCCTAATTCCCCCTGGATATTATTTATTCCCCCCCCCTCCTCATTTTTGACCTTTTTCATGTCATCAAGTGACTGTCCCCAGGGTCTCCTGTTGCTCTCACATGAACGGGGCTTTGTTAGGGAAAAGCTTCGTTGCAGTCTGGTTGAAATGTGACATTTAACTCAAAGAATAAGCCAACAAACCAGCTTAAGAAAACTGGATTTCTGCAAAAAACTTGCAATAAAAACTCTGACTTTGAAAATGTCCATCTTCACTGGTAAAAGATAAAATAAAATCACACTTCCAAAATCACAGGATAGGGGATTTTTGTAGAAAATGTTTAGTTAGTATCCATTGATCTGCACAGAAGAACAGAGACACCCTATATCCAAACTGAAATTGTCACAAGTGACTTTGTAAACACAGGAAGATGTTGAAAAAAACCATTTTGATTCATAAGTGTCATTTCAAATGTGGTTTAGATAAAAATGAAGGAGTTCCCCATGTCTGATACGTGGTTTCCTTCAGAAAAATAATTGTATTTTATTTTTCCTTCGCAAGTCAGAATGAAACAATAATCAAAATCAGAGAATTTCTTGTGGGTAAAAAGCCCAGTTTTTGCTCATGTCCAGTGGAAATGCACCACAAAACAGACACATTCCAGCCTTTGCCTGGACTCCTCTCAGCTGGCACTGCTGTTTCCTGCAGGACACCCAGGTCTGGTGTTCCACGCTCACTTCCCTTGGGAACTCCTGAGAGTTTGGGGCGTCTGGATTTCCATTGTGTACTTGGGAATTGTTTCCATAGTTATGATTTGTGTTCTTGTCGATATTGCTGCCAGTCAAAACTCCTGGCTGCTCCCATAATCTGCATCCATGAGGGACACAGTCTGCTTAAATGTTTCATGAAAATGCCTAAATTTTTGTGGAATATTCTTTCTTCTGACCCTGACACAAAGCAGGTACCCTGTGACGCTCTTTATTTTGGCAATTATATCCTATTTCCTCAGCTCTGGGCCTTGATTTGAACAGCGACAAATATTTTTATCTTTCAACACGCTCGAAAGATTTTCCACATTCCCGTGGGTTTGCCATTCTAATTCTGCAAAGAGCCTTTTTGATAAGGGATGATTCACCCAGGTTTCCATGCAGGGCCACACTGCTGGATTATTTCATGGCACAGTCACATTTCCCATATGATCCTCCACCGCGGTTTTCTATTTGTTCGCTTTTTTCACTTCAGCCAACAACTAGAGCAGTGGCTTGTTGTCTAATAAGTATATTAAATCGTTCTTTCATGAGTGAACAGGGCTAATTTGAAATCAGTAAGATATGCAAATAACCTGAGTCTTGTAGGGCATTTATCAGCTCGTATTTTCAGGTGTTAATATATTGTCAAGTTGTTCTTCTCCAATAAGTTTCCTGGGTGCCTGTACAGGGATCCTTTAGAGGAATCTCTGGTTTTATGTAATGACAAAATCATGGAATCATGGAATGGTTTGGGTTGGAAGGGATCTTAAAGTTTGTCTTGTTCCACCTCCTGCCGTGGGAAGGGACACCTTCCACTGTCCCAGGTGGCTCCAACCTGGCCTTGGACACTTCCAGGGATCCAGGGGCAGCCACAGCTTCTCCGGGAATTCTATCCCAGCCCCTCCCCACCCTCACAGCCAGGAATTCCTTCCTGGTATCCCTTCTAACCCTTCTCTCTGTCAGTTTGAGGTCAGTTTAATGACCTGGTAGTTGTTTCCTTATCTATCTTTTTGAATTCTCAACTAACACATCTATAGGCACACAACAAGTGTACACAAACCAGCTAATTGTATGTACTGCCCTGGATTACACCCTAGAGCATAGAGGAAATATTTTTAATACAAACTTTTTAATACAAAAATTTGCCTTTTTCATAAGAGCTTAATCAATTCAAGTGCATTTCCCTTCAGGACACTTGGATTTATACCTCTGGCTCAGAAATGCATTTCCTTTAAATTTAGTATTTTGCTGCAACTCCTCTTGGTTCCTCATGGTACTCCGTGCTCATTATTGGCAAAGCAAATGTCCAGATTAGGCATTTTTCCAGAATTTTTTGTGGTGAAGTGCAATATAAAGAAAACTTTCAGCTTCCCAGCCATGTCCTCACTTTATTTAGTTATTCCCATTAGCCTTCCACAAACCAGCACATCCACTATACTTTAATGGGCTCCCAATTTATGAGCAATAAGAACACTTTTAGCCTTGGATTTTACTTATTTAAGTATCTTAAATTCACAGTCAGATGTTGTAGGGTTTGTTTGCCTCCAATAGAAATAAAAGGTAGATAGCAGGAGAAACAAACATGTATCCTGCATTTTTGGAATATTTTTCCACAATAGATTTCAAATGGTTTTATAAAAGAGGGAATTTTTCCCTCACTTTACTGGCAGAAACACATTGACAAGTGACTGTGCTGGGACAATGCAGGAGAAACAGTGAATAGAGCTCAGGCCTTTTGAATTTCTGGTACTTTAGACAGTAAATAAAATTGCTTTAAATATGGAAATGTGGAGTAAAAAAACCATTAAACTGCTGTATCTAATTATCTCACTCTACAGAATTATATATAGACACACATATTCAAAATACAGCCCAATATTTAATGAAAAGAGAGTTGAAGGAGAAAAAGAATGAGATACTTCAAGAGATGAAATGATTAAGATCACAACACAAAAAAAGGTGGTCATTGTTCATACCTGGCCGGGTTGTAATTCTTTGTGTTGCTTCTGGATACACTGATGTATTTGGAAAAATAAAAGTGGCACCTCCTAAAGAGAGAGAAGACAACATAACACCTAAAAATTCATTTCCACAGTCCCTAAATCCACTGGTATTTTCCCTCCTGGAGTGGGTCTGACTGAAGACTGTGAGTAACTAATTTCTGTCTTAGAACTGTTGCATATAAATATTTATTCTAATAGTCTTTACACTTATGTAAATCCGTTTAAATTACTGGATAAAAGTCTGTGCAAAATCTGTTCCAAGGGAGGAGACAGCCAAGTTCAGGAAATCCCTTTTACCTTCTCCACTTGGGCTCCAGGTGGCTTTGTATCTTCTGAAACAAACCCTCCTTGCTATTCCCAAACAGGTTCATATTTTCAACAGAGACTTTTAGGTCGGACTCTCAGAAATCTCATTATCTCCACAGAGTGAAAAATAATTAAAAATACTGAACTTGATATCTAGAAAATGGTACCTCACATATCTCAGCCACTGAAATTCCTCCAACAACACCAATGGACTCTTAATGACCCTCTCCAGGAACACGAAAAGGATCATAAGGATTTGTGCAAGAATCATTTTTTTCCCTAACTCTTTCATGGTCCATTGAAAATTAAACAACTAATTTTCCCTGCGCTAACGTTATTATTCACAGCATGATATTATTCACACTCCCAATGACAGAAATGCAGACAACTTTATTTTGGTGAAATGAATTTCCAAACAGCATTGTCAGTGCACATGTACAGAAAAAGATAACACACAGAACTGCTGAACAACACTTGGATATCTCTTGGCAAATGAGAATCTCAAAAGTCGGAGATGGACAAGACCACTGAGTCCATCTACTTTTAAAAAGGACTTAAAGCTTATTCCAAATCTCATTAACAAAATGGATTTTTTGTTGTTGTTGTTGCCTTTGGTGGGGTTTGCAGCAGCACCACAACCCACAGTAGGACTCTGTGACTAGTGGCAAACCTCTGTTGTCAGGGAGAGATCTTTTATCGAGTGAATTTTGCTGGGAAACTCACACAGAGTGAGAAACTAAACGAAATATGAAAGAAACGTTGCAATCCAAGTTTTGTTTTCTTTTTCTCTTGCATTATCCTCTGTATTATCTTTTTCATTTCTCATAAAGAATTGTTATTTCTGGTCACTGTAGGTAACTAATACCCTCAGGCATGATCATGCAATATTGCAAACATCTTTAGTCAGTATGTATAACATCCTATATGTAAAATTCCATGCCATCCTCTGTTGCACAACTGTTAGGGATAAAGATAAAATGTATTCTGAAGTATTTTCATAAATATTTTAAGCCACATCCTGAAAGACAGATGCTTTTTGAGGCATGTGTCATTCCCCTACCTACACTCAACACTTTTCTGGGCCAAATCAACAGAAGGGGGAATATCAACAAAAATCATTTCACATTCAGATCAGACTTAGTGGAGATTACAACACCAAACTTGGTGGAATTTCCAGCTCAAGTTTCATGTAGCTGGAAAATGAGTTGAACTAACGGCCTAAATAGCAATTTTATTTATTTATACAATATTTGCTGCATGGGAGGGGAGACATCCCCATTCACCAGAGCCCAGAGCACTTAGACAAGTGCTGAAGCACTTTTGAGCTCCAACAAGCTTCTTCTAGGGACCCCTGGAGTAGATCTGACAGTACAATGAGACAAGATGAGGAAAAAAATGTCCTCAGATAAAAGGATAAAAGATCCCAGGCCTGCAGTTTATCAGTCAGGGGACAAAAGAAATTCCCAGCAAGGAGACCATTTCTGCACCACCTGGCCCCGTGTGATCTCACCTTTTCTCTGTGTGTCTGTGCATAGAACCCACACACACAGCAAGGAGAGGATGCACTTGTGTCCCTCCTGATTTACCACTTCCATTTTTAGCAAGCAACCCATGAAAAGGAATCCTGTGCTTTTCAGAGATGACCTATAGCAACGGGAGCAGTGCCAGCATTACCTGTGTTTCTAGCATGCATTAACCGTGGAGAGTTTTGTAAGGCCTTATCAACATCATCTGAAGTCAAATGTGGAAGAGGAGCTACAAAACAAAACAAAAAGCAACACCAAAACGTAAAAAAAAAATTGTGAATTATCTTTTTAAGCCATTATTTTCCCCTGACAGGACTGACTGTGTCTATCTAGTTTCCACCTGTAGTTTAGAGGGAGGGGTGTGTGCTACAGCTTAAACCAAGGCATTCACTTATTTAACATCAGGAATGCACAATATTCCTGACTGGTTACTGACAGTGTGCGTGTGGAGGAGGCTGCACCGCACTGGTGTTGCAATGCTTGTTGTTTTTTTTCTCTGAAAACCATGTTCATTTTAACTTCTTAAGCCTGAAAATTTTCCTCAAGCTTAGGTGAAAGCCCTCAAGCCAGGTAATCACTAGTCCCTTCTTTCCCTTTGAAATTCAAGCCAAGCACCACAATTAATTTGCATTTGGAATCCAAGGACTGTTCCTTCTTTCAATGAATTTACAGAATTTTTATTCAATTCAGTTAAATCTCCCTGATCCCATTCAGAGTACAGCAAACTGCTGCCAGTCCTTCGAATCATGCCTGGAATTCTCTTTATGAATCAATGTTTGCACTCTTGTTTAGCGTCCTCATTGTTAAAATGGAAATAAATGAGTATGTGACCAGAAAAAACATTAGCACTGAATCCCATATGATTTTCTTCCTACAGTTTGCTGAGGAATATGCTGCGTTTCAACTTGATTTTTCTCTGAGATGGATATGGAGAACAATTCCCTAACTCTTTTCTTCTATGACCATGAGCGACAGCCAACTGAAATTAATGGGAATCTTTCCATCAAATTCAGGCTTCACAGGTTTCACAGGTTCTTCTGAGTTGGAAGGGACCCACAGGATCATCTAGTTCAACTCCCAAGCAATCGCCCACCCAGGGATCAGGCCCAATGGCAACATTTGAAAACCCAGATAAGTTCTCCACACCATTAAACCCAAGACCAGAATCAACCACGGCCTGATGGAAGACGCCACCACGATGGCGGAGAACCGGCTTACTCTCTCTGAGGTAGTGTAGGTGTGACAGGAGGATGTCTGCGTTGTAGCTTGGGGTGAGCCTCTGGAAGTCATCTTTGGTCATTTTACACAGCTCCTTGCCATCGATGTTCTGGAACAACAAGATGTCCACGTCTGGGAGGCCGTACTCCTTCACCGCCCACTCCAGCCACTGGCGCACGTGGTCTGTGCTCCACAACGTGGGATCTGGGGTGGCACAAAGCACAAAATTAGGCAGAGAAGGGAGAGTGCTGATGCACTCAGTCAGTGCAAAATACAGGTAAACCATAGTCAAGCTTTACTGACTGCTTGAGATACAAGGGGAATTATTTTGGTGTGGTGAGGGCAAGGGAAAATAACTGTGGAAAACTATAACGGAAGAGCTGTGAGCTCTGGGTGTTAACAACAAACCCTCTGCTGCTGGATGAGCTCCTTCTCTCATTTAAATATTCTATCTCATTAATTTTATCCACAGATTACCAGGGTTTCCTGCCCCACTAACAGCAACCCGTAGCTGAACAATTTTCAAAGCTCTCTGTTGAATTTGTGTCTTTATTCAAGAGAAATTTCCACTCATGTCAGAACTACTGGTTGGACTAGATGATCTAGGTTGGACTAGATGATCTTTGAGGTCCTTTCCAGCCTTATCTATACTGTGAATACTGTGAATACTCTTTCTTGGGTGTGGGCTAAGTAGGCACTCAAAGATTTGGCCAGTTGTTTCATGAACCAGAATGGGTCATATTAAAATATTCTCCATATTCTTTCCTACATTGCTGTATTCTACTGGAGTACATTGTTACATCTACGTGGGTTTTTACTTAATATCTGAAGTTTTGGCAAAATCATCTGGGAAAAAAAAAAGAACAAGAACTAATCCATATTTTTAGCAAAATGTTTTTGAATGAATCCTTAATTTTAACTTAATTTTTTTCCCCCCTCTAAACTCCTCTTTTTCTATTTCTCTTCTATTTAACTTTTCCTTGTTCTTGAGTAAGGATCCAATAACATAGAGGTCCCTCAGGACCCATAATAATAATAAATATTCAGGTTGTTCTGAAAGAGGTGGAGACCTCTTTCCATAGGCTAGGGAATACTGAGAGTCTGTCACGCTGGTGCTCACTCCTAATCCTTCATCCATTAGTGCCTCACCCTTTCTGTTCTCCTGGAACTTTAAGCCTTGGGCTTCTCTGGTCTCTAATTTTCAACAAAAAACACTTCAGGGAATGCCTCCACCTGGTAGGAAATAAGTAGCAAACTAGAGGGATGCAAGGCTGGTGGTAAATCTGGGGTGTGGATGGGATTGCCCACACCTACATGGGAGAACTCTGACAGATAAATTCAGTTTGGTTTGAAGTAAACAACCAAACAGCAGGAAGTTTATAAGAACTTTGTTATTATGCCCATAATTTTTAAATGCTTCTCGTTTACGATAACTAGAAGGATACCGCAGCTGGAAAGGTGATTTTTTAGTTTTTATTTCTGAACTTTGACACATGAACGGCACACTGCCTATGTGGTAATCACTACCTCCTGATTTTTACCCATTAATTTCTTTCAGTGACCTCAAAATAGTGATTGTGACAATTTTATTCCTTGAACATCACTCAAATCCACCTCAAAACACACCTCTAAGAACACTCTAAGAAAAAAACCACCTTGTTGAAACAACCATGCTAAGGGTTACTAAAAGACTAAAAAAAAAGTGCCGAACACCAGGAAGACAAATGTTTTAGAACAACATTCAAATGTCATGTATTTAAATGTCATGTATTTCAGTGTGGTCTCCTCCCAGCTGGCAGGACACTGATTATTCAGTGCATCACCCTTCTGTCTTCAGAAGAGAATTGACAATACCATTGCAGAGGATACTGCAACATATTTGTCCACACCTATCTTGACAAATAACTGAAATAATCACAGCTTGCAAAATTGGCCACAGTTGGTGTTCTTGCATTTCTTAGCAACTGAAAAACTGTAAGAATATTAAGCAACATAGCAGAGGCAGAAATATTTCGGATAGAAAGACACATCTCTACAGGAGAGGAACTGGCAGAAAACATTCCCTCCTGACTGCAGGTTGCAGGTGTCATATGTTTATCCTGTGTATATCCAGGGGTTTATGAACATCTACATGTGGCATGATGGTCTCTGATCTTGGAAATAGGTCTGCTAATTATTTTGCAAGCCAACCTTCCAGCAGAGGTTTGTTTGGAAGACAAGCAGTCAATGTCCCTTCTTGGTCTGAATCCCACAGCTGAGCCTGCCAGGCCTAACCAAGAATTTCTCAATGGGGCTCTTATATTGCAGTGGAGTTGTCAGTTTGTTTGTTAAAATGTGCTCAGACTCAGGAGGTAACCTAGAGAAAGGCTTTTCATGCCCTGTTTTGAATATGCCGAGGGTAGTTTGGTATTTGCACAGATATCGTGTGTTAGAGTGATCCTTTCTCTCTCCCACACACTCTGCACCCAGCCAGTCCACGGATCTAGGGAATGGAAATGGCCCTTCCTTTTGCTCATTTTAGGGTGAAATCTTCCAAAAGGAGCTAGAAAAAGTCAGGTAAGATCTGAGTGCCTGTCATCAGCCAGTCCTGCTGCTGAAAGGGGAAGAACAGGTTGAGGAGGTGGCTTCACTGTGATATTTCTCAGCTCATTCTCTCAATAACCCTGAGAAATTACTGGGCTTTTTTTCCTGATTGCAACTTTTGTCAAAATCTTCTTAATAATCTTAGCAAATTTGAGGGAAATGCATTTTTTTCAGCTCAGACTTTTCATGTACAGGGTCTAACCTGCTGGCACGATGACTCTCCGTTCATTGGTAGTCATGTTTGGGGGTGGAACATGCTTCTCTTCCATGTAGTTTCCATAGTTCATCCCAACGTTGTCTGAGCCACTGACCATTTTCCCTCCTTTTGCCACACTGCAGTCATCAGGAGAATTCCTAGGCAGAGAAGAAAGGTATGCTTCTATTGTTATTCCAATCCCTGTTAATCTCTTTGGCAAATAACCACCTTGAATGAAATGGAAAATTGGGACTCAAGCACCAGGATTGTCACTGGAAAACTCAGTACCTGTCACCTGGTGCCTCTGCTGATTCCTTCAGTTGTCTCAGGAAAAGCAACCAGGCTCAAAGGACCATAAATTTATTTTTATTGTCAGAGGATCAGGTTCTTACATGTCTCTGAAACTACGAACAGTAATGATTTACTTTCAGAGACTGACATGGAACTTGCTCACGAGTTCACTTGGCCTGGTGGCTGCATTTCTCCCTCCCAACATCTCACAGACAACCCAGCAAACACCGAGGTGCACTTAACACAAATTTTCTGAGGGAAAACTGTTATCATTTGCCATTGTCCACGCAGTCCAAGGCTTGGACAGCTTCCACTGCCATCAGAGTTTCATGTGGGCCACGCTCAGTTGCACTTTATGTCCTACAATGGAGACACGTTTCCACTCCCGGCTCACAGAAAAAGGAGCGTTTGCCAAAGCCACGATTCAAAATACCACACGCATGACTGGAAAAACCTTTCAGCTCCCGACTAGCACAGTCTCCATGGCACTGTAGTCAAGAAATGGAAATCTGCAGAGGATCTGCAACCAGACACCTCCTTAATTTTGGCTTTGCTTTCTGAATAGAGTCTTTAGGTTTAACATCCCACAGGGGGGTTCACTAATGGTATTTTAATTGCATCACAGTTTTCTTTCTGGCAGACACAGACATATTTGTCCCTTAATTTAATGTCTACAACGTGTTTCATCAGAGAAGAGAAAAATTGTTACAAAAATCAAAATAAAGAACACAGCCATGGGGAATACCTTGAAATGTAAAGAGGCTGTTTGGCAAGGGAAGAGGGTGTTAGTTCGGTTTTGGTTTTTTAGTGATACTTCATTACGAACAAGCTTTCTTTTAGTCCTACCATTTAACTCCCAAAACTGTGCTGTGGTCTCACTAAACAAGTAGCAAGTCATAGAATAACAGAATTATAAAATAATGGAATGATTTGTGTTGGGAGGGACCTTCAGGATCACCCAGTCTAACCCCTGCCATGGACAGGGACACCTTCCACCATCCCAGGTGGCTCCAGCCTGGCCTTGGACACTTCCAGGGATGGGGCAGCCACAGCTTCTCTGGGAAACCTGTGCCAGGGCCTCCCCACTCTCACAGTGAAGAATTTCTTCCCAATATCCCATCTAACCCTGCCCTCTGGGACTGGGATGTCATTCCCCCTTGTCCTGTCCCTCTATGCCTGTGTCCCAAGTCCCTCTCCAGCTCTCCTGGAGCCCCTTTAGACTCTGGAAAGGGCTCTAAGGCCTCCCCAGATCCTTCTCTTCTCCAGGCTGAACAATCCCAACTCTCTCAGTGTGTCCCCAGAACAAGGGGGCTTCAGCCCTTGGATCAAGCTGGAGACTCCACTGGTCTCTAAGTTGGGATGTGATGCTTCATATCAGTTCCTTGCAAAACAGCAACTATTTAGTCCAGAGAACCAAGAGACCCAGACTGCTGAGAGTGATTTGCAGGATCTGTCCCTCAAAGTGTGTTTCACCCAGAACCTCTTGCTCTCCCTGGCTTGGAAATCCCAACTTTTGTTGCAAGTGTTGGGCAGCAACATTGTGAGCCCGTTAGTGGTCAGAATACAGGTGAAAGAGTTTTGCTTTTGGGACAAAAAGAGGAAAAACAATGTACAGTTTGGCCCAATGTCTGCCCAACATACATCAAAAGGCTGTGGGAGATATTTTATCCAATACCCAAGTGATTCAGTTGACTACTCAGCTCTGCAATGGCTCAGGAATTATAATTATGCAATTCTAATTCTCACTATGTGCTTAAAAAAGTTAACTAACAAAGCAAAGCTGAAAAGTCTTAGTTTACATCTTAAATACTAAAAGCAAATTTTTTCTTCCTAGGTAATGTTGCTACTAATTTTACCCTGCTGGGTTAATGTATAAATTAAAAATTAACTACCAATGCCTTTCCATTTAAAAATAAAATATTTTTCCATTCAATGAGTACCATGATCTTCTTTAGGAGAAGCAACAGGGCCTTGAATGTTGCCTGGGAAATGTTGGCTTCACATGCCTTTTTCAGGATGCCTTTAAAAATATTACTTCTGAAATGTGCCTTGTGTAAAGGCCCTGCAAGTGCTGTGTCAGCCAAGGACTGCATCACAACCACGAGGGAAGACACCTCTCACTGAGCAGTGGGGAATTCATCCTTTCCCCGCACAACCAGAGCACCTGGGGATGACCCTCTCAGGTTTAATTTTGCTATCCTACTACATGCCACGAATTATAATTCCGAGAACACAGAGCTGAGCATAACAAAGCGACTTTTTCTTTAGGACATAAATTTTGCAAAAGAGACTTTCGCGACGATTCCATGCGACTGAAATGTTGGATTTTTGTATTTACCTTTCACAAACACAAATGACATATATGGATAAATGAGTCTGCATCCTAAACCACATATATTTGGGAACATCCTCCTCCCGCTGTTCTTATACCTGCGCAGATGTTCACCCTGAGTCCCAAAAGCAGTGATATTAAAGAAATCTATTTGGCTTATCACTGACTTTTTAAGGACACAGAGAGGGTCCTTTCATCTAACTGGCACAGTTATTTGATTTTGTTTTCTCTGAGAAAAGGAATTTGGGATACAGGGACCCCAGAGTCTGACTGCTGATGTGAAATATCCCATCAGTGCAGCCTGCACCACTTCTATGGGCAACCACTACTAAACCACCTTAAAACCACTCTCGTAAACACTGGACAGTAAATGATGTGAAAGATCCAGTAGCACACGACTTTTGGCAACCTGACAGGGCTTCTGAGATGGTTTTCTGATGTGAACTTAAACAGACAGGGTGGGGAAGAAGACCATAAATAAGCCACAACTTCTCATTAAAATCCAGAGGCAGATGCTGAAGGGTGGAGCTCACTGGGTGGAGCAGCAAACCCACCATTCCTCAAATCTCCTAAAGCCATGCTGAACTTCAAGCATTTAAGCAGCTCCATGGGGCTAACAGGACTATTCAGGTGTGCTCAAAACCACTGAGCCTGGGCTTAATTCAGCTGCCTTCTACAGCTGAATTTACAGCTGTACTGGAGAACTGACTTCTACAGTGCAGAAACAAAACTGAAAAAGCAAGCAAACACTAGAAAATGGTATTTCTAGTGCCCAGGACAACAACAGAGTGATTGTCTACAAAGGCGCCTTTTTTTTTTTTAGGACTTTCTATGAAACTGCTTGATTTCTGAGCCATCAGGGGAGCAGGGTGGAAAAGCAGCATTTGGAAAGTGTGCCCGGTGTAAAAGGTGAAGCTTTGCAGTGATTCATCCTCAGCTCCGGGTCTGAAAAGAAACACGAGATGTTTTTCTTTGCAGTGCATGTTATTTTTGCCCTTTGTAAACATACTGTGCTACACCTAGAATTCACAAACACACACACAAATTAAAATTAAAAGAAGAGGAAAGACTTCATAAAATCGTGGCACCCAAGGACAGTCCAGTCCTGAACTGATTCAGCTCTGATTGCAGATAGATGCCTGTTGAGAAAGTATTTCTCCACGAGTTCTTGGGCATGGAAGCCTCACCTTTACACAGGGTTACTGAAAACTGAGCTGATTTGATGGTTAAATTTATCACTCAGTCCTACTGACTGGAGGTTTGCCAGCCATTGACTCTGATGAAAGCAGATGTAAGTTCCTAAATAAGTGTATGAAACACATTTTTTCCTCTTCACTTTGCTATTTTTCTCATATGACATAAAACACCTGTGTTGTGTTAAAGTGCAAAGTGTCAAAGGAATACAGATTAAGAATCAGCAAAATTCTACACGATCTCTGTGACATTCCCATAATATCAACTCTTCTATTTAATGTTTCTGAAGTTTACATAGAAATAAATGGAAAAAAGTATATTACCCAAATATCTACACATATCTACAAGTTTATTTAATAAGCTCAGCTTGGATAACTTCCTTACAGAGGCTACTTATAGAAAAGGGGTCTCAGGAGGGTAAACGATATCTTTGAAGAGTTTTCCATTCATGGTTCCCATCCAAACCATGGCTGGTCAGGTCAAAGGATGTGCTGAGATACCAGGAAAGTTTCTTCTGTGAGGCTCTGGCAAACAAACCTTGACAGAACTTGTTCTACAGGATAAAGGTCCTCTCCTCTCCTCACTTCTCCTCTCCTCTCCCATTTTGTAATGCCAGTGACCAGAGGGAGGGAAGTGGCCATTGCATTTGTAGTGAATTGGGTCAGTGATTCCCCTTCAAAAACTGTCTCCAAAAAAGTGACCCACAAATAAAAAAGACAACCCCAAAATTCACTGATTTCTTACTTTGAGGTGCACTGGTGACTCTCCCTGGTGGGAAGGAGCCTGTGATTCCCAGTGCCAGGAGAAGGAGCCCAGCTGCACCAGCAGCTTTGAGAAGCTCCAGCAGCTGTTTCCCTGGAACTGATGGTGATCCCCAGGGGTTCTAATGAGACTCTGAAAAACACTTCTAGGGGTGACATCAGAGGCCCCAACACTTATCACAGAACCACAGATCATAGAGTGGCCTGGACTGAAGGGATTTTAAAGATCATCTCATTCTAACTCCTTGGCATGGGCAGGGACACCTTCTACTAGCCCAGGTTGCTCCAAGCCCCGTCCAACACGGCTTTGGAAACTTCCAGGGATGGGGCAGCCACAGCTTCTCTGGGAAACCTGTGCCAGGGCATCACCACCCCCACAATAAAGAACTTCTTCCCACTATCCCATCTAACCCTACTGTCTGTCAGTTTGAACATATTCCCCCTTGTCTTTTCAATCCAGTCACCTGCCCTTAAAAATGCTGCCTGAGCCACATTTAACCTGCTGAAAGGAAAAAGGAGGTTTTCTTTTCCAGGACTTCTTGTGAAAGCAAAATTTCCCACAGTGGACTTCACCACAACAGAGTTGTGAAAATGCCAGAAAATGCACATAGGTCAAAATATCCCTGGGGTGCTCACACAGGATCTTGAACAACTGCTTAAGGAACTGGGCTGGGGAGCTCCTTCCACAGCAAGTGCAAAAAATAAGTAAATAAATTGGCAGGTGAGTAAGAAACTCAGTGCTTCGTTAAAACCTGAGTCACTGCCAAACCCACATTGGGTGGCTGTGGGAAGGCGATGCCAGGGTGGGAACAAACTGCTGAGGTCTTTGGAAAGGAGGGAAGCCCCTAAAGACACAGATCAGTGGCTAAAGCCTGGCTTAGGCTGATGCTGAAGCCACAGTGACAGTCTGTCTATATTTGCTATAAGGTGTAAAAGCAGCGCTGAGAAGACAAAAGGAAAGAAAACAAAAGAAAAGGAAAAAAGTTTAGGAGAAAAGTCCTCACAGACAGAGTGATTGGGCATTGGAAGGGGCTGCCCAAGGAGGTGGTGGAGTCGCTGTCTCTGAAGGTGTTTAAGGAAGGCCTGGACGCGGCACTCAGTGCTCCGGGCTGGGTGACAAGGTGGGGATGAGGCACAGGTTGGACTCAACGGTCTTGGAGGTCTTTCCCAACCTAATTGATTCCGTGGAAACCAAAGTCCTCATGGGGCCACTCTGTCCTGGCAGGGCCCAGCTCCATGTGGGGCTGTGCAGGGCCAACCAAAATGGCTCAGTAGCCCCAGCAGACCATGGGCCAGAGAGTCTGGGACTGGGACACCCCAGCAGTGCCCCAAACAGGGGAAACACAAATGTGTGAGGTGCCCCAGGCTTGGGTGGTGCTCAGGGTGTCATACAGAGGTGCCTCTGATTTCCTTCTCCAATGAAAGGAAGAAGCAACCACCACAATTCAATACACACAATGTCATTGGCTTTCTGCAAGCAAAACAGAAGGTGCCTATTTATTGAGCTATATATGCAGCAGCCATTCATTTCCAATCAAACAACAACTTTTGCTAATTGCTAATTTTGTTTTTCTGGGTTTTTCCTTAAATTTCCCTGGCTATCTTGCAGCCCACAGCTGCTTCAAGCCTCAAGGTCATCATGGCAAATTAAGGCAGTCAGCATCTGGCTCACTAGAGGCCAGTCAAGCTATAAATATTACCAGCCTGGCTCTTTGTGTTCATAGTGTGGGGAAACAGCTGGTTTAAGTTTGACTGCACGTTGTCATTTCTCCATTAGTGCAAACACTTCAATATTTCTTACGTGTCAGGTTGGAGTGAAGAAAGGGAAAGAAGGGAAGGGGGTCACGAAAAGCCAAAGCTAAGAAATGATGTTCTGTATATACATAATTTACAATTAGATTGCTGCCTGGGAGAAGGCTGAAGTCTGACATGGTGATAGCTAGGCCAAAGCCACAACGACTTCCCAGTTGGCCTATAACTTTCAGGATCTATTTTCTCTTGTTTTCATTTTATTATTTTTATAGAGATTCTATTATAATGGTAATGGATTACATTTCTCAAATTGTATTTCATTTCAAGACCTTGTAAGGCTGTTATATTTGTGGTTTCATAAAATATGAAATACTGGGAGACAGGGCCCTTCCCAAACCACATGTGCCTTCTTTTGTGGGCAGGGATCATATAGAAAGTCAGTAAAGTAGAGCATGCCAGGCATAAACAGAAGTGACATTTTGTATGGAAACCATAATCCCCAGTGTCTGTGGAATGTCTGCTGATTTCCATGATTCGTGTTATCGGGCTGACGGGTGCAAAATGGTAAAGTCAGTAATTTGCCCATTTCCTTACCTTCTTTTCTGTCTTCGAAAGCTATCCCCAAACTTTAAATTCTGAACACCCCCACTGATACTACCCTGATCAAAATAATACACCTCCTAATGAAGGGGGAGAGGAGCCAGAGACAGTCTGGCACTCTTGGCAGTGCCTATGCCGTGCCAGCCTGGGGGACACAATAACCACCAGCTCTAAATGCTCCAGACTCAGTTAATCCTGTACTGGAAATAAAGAAGTAATGATAGCAATAGCCCTAAACAATGACAGTGATCTTGTGGGGTCCCATGTCGTTATTTGAAGACTGGTTTTATATTTCATTTTGCCTGAGATTCAGTGGTGAATCCAAAATGTATCCGTGCCAATTAGGAATGAGTCCATTATCCCAGAGTGAAAAGCTTCTTAGCCAACACCTGCCAGTCCAGCACCCCCCAAAAAAAAGTGTAGTTCTAGTGTTGGAGAACAGATTTTGTTTTTCTCCTTGGTAACATGTTTGCCTCAGGGATGGAGCCAAACCATGTTCACACACGTAAGTGCTGATGTTAAGCTGGTGGATTTTCAGAGCAAATACAAACTTCTTGAAGCAGTGACACATGGAGAAGATCCTGAATTTGCCGTTTTCCCAGTCTGATTGGCAACCACTCTACCAACCACCCAGTGAGTGAGAAAAAAGATTATCAGTCTGAGACAACTACCATTTCTTTTTCCCCAAGATTATCGTTACTTTACATCGGCAGTTCCAGTAAGTGCCTGAGGAAAGTCATCCCCTTAAAACAGATCTCCCAGCTTTGGACTGATGTGGGGGCTGATTCGAGCCCTGTTGGAGACAGAGGAAAGGCTCCCATTGACTGCCGTGGGTTTTGGACCATGCCTGTTGCTTAGTCTGAGGTGAGGTTTCCCAGGAATACCAGGGCTCCATGTTGGTGGTACACCACCAGCTGGGGAACGGATGGCACCACGCCCCAGGGTTGGGCTCCAGGGATGGGAAAAGCCGTGTCCATGAAAAACAAGTGATGTCAGGGTAATTACTGCAGCTCAACCCTCTTTCTCCTCTTTTTGGACATTCTCCAGGTGGGTGTCAGAGGATTGTGGTGGTGCCCAGCGACATCATGGGGAGCGATGGCCGTAAACTAAAATACAACAAGTTCCTCCACAACATGAGGGAGAACTTCTTTCCACTGGTGGTGAAGAGCACTGGAACAGGTGCCCAGGGAGGGAGTGAAGTCTCCCTCTCTGCAAACATTCCAAACACACCTGGACACATTTCTGTGTCATCTGCTGCAGGTGACCCTGCCTTGGAAGGAGGGTTGGACTGGATGATCTCCAGAGGTCTCTTCCAATCCCAGCCATTCTGGGATTCTGGGATTCTGTGAAGGTGGGCAGTGCTCTGACTAGATCCACCAGTACCACACCACACCACTAGATCCACCAGTACCACACCACACCACCTCTGAGCATGACTCAGAGGTGCTTTATACAGCCCAAAACATGTCAGCCCAGATCCTGGGAGCAGGATGGTTCTGTTGCGGTGGGAATTCCGAGCTCCACATGGATGAATGCGCCCTTCCCAGTGCACAGGCAGAGCAGCTGTCACATCCAGGCTGTGCAAGGTACCTCAAGTGCTGCCCATTCCAATTTACTGGCTTGGATAGCACAGAACAGCTCCCACTCAGGAGACTTTACATCAAGGGGAAAAGTTGAAAAAAAAAACCCAAAAAACAACAAGAAAGCTTGAGGTCACCCTGGGCTCTGAAAATTCCTCCTGTGTGTCAGACATGCTCAACTCATCTAGTACAGAGGCTCTTTGATGAAAATTCAGGCAGTTACACGCAAAGGAAAATGGCATTTCCCAAAAGATCCAGCACAAAAGATGTATTAAGTGATAATTTAATTCTCAAGTGGTTTTCAAGCAACAATTGGTAGCACTTAAATCAACATTTTGCACATGATTAAATCTTAGGGACAACTAATTATTTCTGGCATTTTCTTTAAAACTCCTGTATCAGCCAAGCTGATGTTGGAGAGCCTTTGCTGTGCTTTCACTTCAGTCAACTTTCAAAATATTTCTTCAGTGAAATCATCACACGGCTCATGGCAAGGGAAATTTATCTGTGGCCTGAATAAGACTCTGTGTTCTACTTCAGTCTGCCTTAAAAAAATGGATTACCTACCAGCAAATGTGGTTATTCCAAGCTACCTTTGTATATTCTCAGCCACCAGCATGGTAAAACCCCATGCCTGAGTGTATTCCAAGACCCCTGGACAACCTATGGATTTAAATGTTATTTAAGCAGTGCCCAGAGCCTCAGGGGAGCACTTCCATGGACTGATTTCTCCCTAAATGCATGACATGAATTGCATTCATTGTGACAGAATTGCTCATACATAATTTGATCAAATATGTAAAGAACAATAAACAGAGAAGTAAATAACAGTAAATAACTTTACAATCTCCAGATTCATATTATAATTATTTTACTATCACAGGGTGAATCTTTTGGTCTGGCTCAAGAGGAATAAATAGCAGGTAAGGCTATTATTACATTCAAGTGAAAGACTGGCTGTGTGGTGGCACAGAAGGTCTCATCAGATTTATGTACCTGGAAGAAATAGAATGGCTACACCCAGATAATGTATTTAAAGAAACTCAATTTGACACCACCTGTGACAATCTACATTATATATGCAACAGCAGCAAGGTAAATGACAGCTTTAATTTAAACTTTTCTTGTTTTATTTGATTTCAGGTCAGCCCTCAGGCTGTAATTTCTGGTGCTGGGGTCTAGCCCTAAAAATACTGTTACTGTTGAAGAAAACCATGCAGCTGATCCCTCTGCAGCACACTGAAAATAACCTTTTAATTTCATTCTAATGGGATTTCTTTGGAATGTTCCAAAACACTCTACATACAACATACACACATGCATGGCAGTTCTGGAAATGTCACAAAATATTTCTTGTTACTTGGTAGCATTAGTGCTCCATTGAAAGTGTTGAGATCTATTTTTTCAGGCATGTGTTAGGCCTTGTAAAATAATACATAGTTCTTTTATGAAATAAATATTGTACTTTAATTAAAATAATATTTTTCATTATTTTTGTGTGTAGTATAAGCACGCAATATATCCATCCAATTTTTTTGTTGTTGATCTGTTAATTTTATATTTTTTTTGGTAGGTTGTATGCAAATTTTTTTGTTTCTTTTTCAGCAAGTCATGGCTTAGGAACCGTAGTGATATATGAAATTTTCTTGTTCCAGTTACAAGCTCTTTCAACAGGGGAGGCTGTCAAATCCAAGATTAATAAACGAACCTCCTTCCAATCCTGCAGGTTATTCTTAATGCAATATTGAAAAAATTACATTGCTTCCCATTATATTTTCTTTAGAAAACCACAGCTCTGATCAAAACCATTCTGCAGTTCAGAGCAGGAGCTTGTGCAGGCTCTTCCAGCATCGCAGCCCCTGGATCAGCTCAGATGCTGGTTCATACTGGGACAGAGTCACTGCTGAGCTCTTCGTTTTCTAATGATGACCAGAATAAACTCTCTCAGTGATGCTGTCCAGAGAAATGTTAAGAACTTATTCTTCATGTGCTGCTCAGCTTATTTACACTAAACTCCAAGTCCAAATGATGAAGTAGGTAGATCTAGTTCAATTATTTTTAGAGACGAGGCACGTAAAATTCTTCTTTTCTCGTCTTTACTTCTGACATTGTGGTAACGGTGACCAGGATGGTGGAAAATTGTGTCACTGGGCTCCTTGGCAACTCCTGGGTGTCACATCTTTGTAATAACAAACAGTTCTGCCAGAAAAGTATTAATTGAGATTATGCTCCTTGACCAGCTGAAAAATTCTCATTTAAAGACAATTCCCTAATGGTCAGATTATACCTCCCTGCAAAAGTAGATGCCTGTTCTGCTGTGACCACAGAAGCACAGAGTGGTTTAGGTTGGAAGGCACCTTAAAGATCATCCAGTGCCTCCCCCTGCCATGGGCAGGGACACCTCCCACCATCCCAGGTGGCTCCAACCTGGCCTGGGACACTTCCAGGGATCCAGGGGCAGCCACAGCTTCTCTGGGCAACCTGTGCCAGGGTCTCCCCACCCTCATAGGGAGGGATTCCTTCCCTATATTTCATCTAACCCTACTCTCTTTTCAGTTTGAAACCATTCCCCCTTGTCCTGTCACTACAGCTCCTGATGAAGAGCCGCTCTCCATATGCACAAGCATTTTCTGCAGTTAGTGCACACATCCCCCAAAGAAAGGCAAACAGTTCTCTCCACAAAGGGCAATTTTGGCAGCCTAAAGCAGCAGCCAACTCCTGTCTGATAACTCCACAAGGAGCCAGAGTATCACCCTGTGTGATTCCATACATCACACACTAATAGCAAACAGTGTCAAGGAAGGAGAAATTATAGAATCACAGAATATCCTGAGTTAGAAGGAACTGAGAAGGATCATTTAGCACCAATCCAGGCCCTGGCCAGGCCCCCCCAGCAATCCCAGCCTGTCCAAAGTCTCCTGGAGCTCTGGCAGCCTTGGGGCAGTGCCCATTCCCTGGGGAGCCTGGGCAGTGCCCGACCACCCTCTGGGGGAAGAACCTTTTCCTCAGCTCCAACCCAACCCTGCCCTGGCACAGCTCCAGCCTTTCCCAGCTCCTGGCCCTGTCACACAGATCCTCTTAGGGCTTCCCCTCTAGAGCCTTCAGCATCTTCACAGCCTCCTTTGGATGCTCTCTAACAGCTTTATGTATTTCTTTTATTGTGTTACACTGACAGACATTCTGAAGAGATGTCCAAACAGCCTCTTTAACTCAGGCTTTCTGAATGTTCCCCATCCCTGGGAAGCACTTTGAGTTCATATATACAAGCTGAACACACACTGGGGAGATATGGGCAGCAAACCTCCCAACCCAAGACTTCCTTTATTTCTTCATAATTTCAGCTCACTGTTTATTTCTACGCATCTCAGATCTTTGACAATTCACTGGAAACTCTGATTTGACTTCAGCACAACTCCCATCCTTTACCAGTGAAAAGGCGTGAGAAGCAGCCAAGCCACTTTGCCCTGCTTGTGGTGCACATCACATGAACACAGCAAGTGTGAACAGGAACCACAGACCCCATGGCTGAGGTTTTTCTAAACAACTGGTGCTGGGAGATGAGATTAGAATGCAGGTGTTTGTGACAGAGGGATGTGAAGCACAGCCTCCATCACCAGGAATTGTGAGCAACTGACTCTCTGGACCTTTGCCCTTCAGCAACACCAAAGGAAAACTTTGGTTTTGACAGTCAAGCATTTTAAACAGGAAAGCACTTGTTTGGATAATTTCCTTGAAAAAAAAAAATCTTCATTGTGTTTTTTCAGATAGCTGAGAGAGTTTTCCTAAACTTAGAAAAGCTATCAGTTGGTATCCAAAAATCCACTGTATTACCTTTTTATGTCTAATCAATACAATTCTCCTTGATGGTGACATTCATAAAAAAGTCCTGAGACAACAGTTAATGCACAGACATACTGTGGCTACTGCCAACTGAGCTGAGTAAATCCTTCCCTTTCTATTCCTCTCCTTGCCTCCGTAAATATGTTGTTTCTTCAACGTGAGTTCTTCTTAAATCCAATTCCCCTTTTTGGCACTACGTTTACATCAAATACAAAAGCAAAGATCAATAGTTTGCTCCCTCCGCCATTACAAGACTTTTTCTATGCTTGTCTGGTTATATTTAGTGCAAAGGCAATCGCCCAAATTACTGTATTTTGACAACTTCCACTGAGTGTTAGATCACATACACCACACTCTTGATGGATCAAGGGTGCTGCTCCAGACTACAACAATTTTACATTTTTAAAACTTTAATATGTGTTCTTTCACTCAATGTGCACTGCAACTTCGCATCCAAAAATTACCCACAGTTAGAGGAAACAGAAAGTTATTGCACAAGCTCATGAAAAAGACTGTCTGTAGCAGTGTTTAAAACCCTCTGTAACACCTGAACAGGGCTGTGACCTACAACGTGGAGGTGACCTGGAGCCTTCTGGGATGGCAGCTGCTGCCCAGGTGCCACCTAAGGCATCTAAAACAGTGCTAGATTCACAGATTTAGACAAGTGACAGGCACCCATCACAAGAAAAAGTGTTCTTGAGCCACTAGCCTGATTACCTTGACCCATTAACCTGGTTTGGGTTACACTCCATCTTGATGGTGACTCTGGCTGGGGGCTGTGATAGCCAGTCTTGCTGGGGGACACGTGGACTCATCTTTGACGTCTGCCCATATTCACTGGAGGAGGAGGCCGTCATCTCTGTCTTGGCAAGGTGGGGTGATCCGTAGGCACACTCGAACAAGGACTGGTCTTCACTCACCACTGATAACGCTTCCTGCAAACCGGAGGAAAGTCAGTGGGACTGTGTTTCAGAGCAGGTATTAAAATATTACCCCAGGAGAAGGGGCTTGTCCATCTCATGAGGAGATGAACAGTTGGTCACTTGTTCGTTAGTTTTTAGGCACACCACAGTTTTGGGTGGAGAAAAGAACCCATGGGGACAGACAGGTCGTCAGCATATGACAGGAGGACAACCTCTCCCTTGGGGAGACCCTTCCCACCAGTAGCTGAACAGAGGTGCAAGCTCACACTACCAAAAACTTAGGAATAGTGGCCAGGAGCTGGGAGGGAGCAGAGGGAAGAGTGGGAAGCAAAGCTTGGGTCTGTGGAGTCCCAGGTAGTGATGCAGATGGCCAGATCTGACAGGGGTATAGGCAAACTGCCATCACTGCTTTAGCTGTCCCTGCATGGAGCAACCAAAAACCAGACCTTGATGACCCATTGGGGCTCTCCTTCCATCCTATGGGAGCCAGGCCAAGTTCCTTCTGGACCAGGGCTAAGATGTCTGGGCACAACCTTCCCATTTATGCCAGCATCCATCACCACCTTTGGCAGAGGTGTCCATGACCAACCCTAAGAGGACATCATGCCCACCAGCCACCTCTCTCTCTCATGGCAACCCTTCCTGGTGGGCTGCCTGCCTGGGTGTCGTGCTCTGGAACTGTGGGAAGGGCTCTCCAACCACCATCCCCTCACCACACTGTCCATGCTCTGGTTCTGGCCTTTGAGGGCAGCAGAGCTCACCAGGCCCCTTGGTGATGGGACTGCTGCCATGTCTGGCTGGAGACCAGACAGACACCAGAGGGAGGGAAGATCATCCTCTAACCTCACTCCCACAGATTCATTGTGGCACCAGTTCCTTCCCTTTGTTATCTAGAGCTGAGTCTAGTGAGTGAGGCGATGACTAGGCCAGGCCTGGGCTGGCAGTGTGTCTACCACATCCATCAAGAAGCAGCAGGAAGAGCTGACACTCCTGAAGGGACGCATCCTGCCTGAGATGAGGCTCCCCGGCCACAGAAGCTGCTCTAGGTTCCCACACTCCTACTGTCACAGCAGTGCACAGGCTCAGGGAACATCCTTCCCAAAGCAGGTTTCCAAGGAAAAGCCCCTGTCCAGGCTCTGCTTAAGGGTGTAAATTCAAGCATTAGAAGGGGCTGTACAGGGAGGTTTGGAGTCTCCATCCCTGCAGGTGTCCAAGGAAGGACTGGACATGGCACCCAGTGCTCTGGGCTGGGGGACAAGGTGGGGGTCAGGCACAGCTTGGACTTGATGATCCTGAAGTCTTTCCCAACCTACAGGACTCCGTGATTCTGTGAAATGGACAGTAACCCACAGCAGGACTCCCTCCTCCCTCCCATGTGGCACGAAATGGAACAGGGGTGCAGCCCAGCACCTCCCTCCTCAATGTGGCCCTCGCCAGCATCTAGGAAACAGTCCCCAGCAGTGGGCCAGCAAGGAGGCTCCGAGTGCAGCCCGCAGGATGACAGGAGCTGTGGAGACGGCCAGCTGGCGATGGCTGGAGGAGCAGGGGCCAAGGATGGGGGTGCTGGAGGGAGCCGGAGCCAGATTTGGGGCAGGGTGCTCCGTGAACAACCCCACCCTCCCGAGGCAGCCTGTGTGGGCCTGTGCCTGTGCCAGATCTGCTGCTGACAGCCGACCAGAGGACAATAAAACTGTGTGGCCCTGTCAGCAGAGGAGGCTGGTGGAGAGAGAAAAGCGACAGAGTGATGGGAGTCCAACCACCCTCCCTTCTTGGCTGCTGGAAGAGGGCTTTGCACAAGCTCCAGCAGTCACATGCTGCCCTGAAATCCGCAGTTGTATTAGTTCATTTTAAAGCACATGGTGTGACTCCTGGGGAAGGTCCTGGGGCAGGGCTAAGAGTTGGACTCGATGATCCTTGTGGGTACTTTCCCACCCATGATATTCTACGATTCTAGATTTACCCCTCTTTTTATTCAGCAGGTTTGTGAGCCACCAGGGTTCATTTTGTTGCTATTCAGCTTGGTCTGCAGCTGCAAAAGTGGGAGCATCACTTTCTGCTTGTCATTGCTCCTGAAAATCAAGAGAATCCCTTTATCTCTGGACTTGAGGAATGGGATCTCAAGCAGCCCTTCAAGTGCTATGAGACTCGTGATTGAATCACAAACACTAACACAAAGTTCAGTGAGTGACCTGCACCATTTTACTGCTGATTTTCAGAAGCCCTTTGAGTGCAAAGCTCACCACCAGGCTACCAGCACTAGCTCCCCAGTTAGCACCCTCACTTCCTTGCTCTTCACACTCCTCCACCAACCTACATCCCACTTCCCATGCCTCTTGGGTCTCTGGGGATGTGAACCTGCTTCTGTGACACAAAAAACATCTCAGAATAACACCTTTTCACCATGCCTCTCATGCTCCTGGGCGTCTCTGGTCTGCCAGAAATCTGTGCTGTTGGTGGTCTGAAGCTTTTCTGGTGAGCCATTTTTGGGAAAGCCTGCAGACCAAGGAGGTGTGGGGGAAGATTGCTGTTGGTCCTTTGCCCCCCAAAGGTTCCTTCCTGGCTACATTTTGCTGAGAGACAATAGGGAACTTGATGTGCTTGGAGGCTAAATAGTAGGGATCATGTAACAAGAACTGAAGAGAGACAATTTTACACTAGAAGGAAAATAATGTTCTTTCTCAGCAGTCCGTGAGGGTTTTAATTAGAAGCCCCCCCAAATTAAATACTTATATATGTGCACAAACACAGCTTGGCCAGGCAGTCACAATGCACCCATGCCTGAGATCACCTACTCCACAGTTTCCTCTTTTCTGCCCCTCTGTGAAGCCAATACATGAGCCAAAAAACACACAACGAAATGTTAATTTTGAGAAATCTAGCTTCAGCAAATAATTGAAAGTGTGAATTACACAGGAGAGAGCAGATATAAGATTGCAAATATAACAGAATATTATTTTTACTTTGCAAACCCTTTACTAATAGAGCCTTTCAAAACGGGCATCAAATACAATGAATATATTCCTCATCCTCCCACACGTAAATGAAACAAAGCAAATTTACTCTGGTTCCTATTAAAGATTATTCCACCTAATGTAAGTCAATTCATGAATACTTAGGATAAGGATAAATATGAACATAAAAAATACAGAGTTCCTATTTATAAGCATGACTAATGACAACAAATACTGCCTGTGCTATGAGTCAATTTATGAATACTTAGGATAAGGATAAGGATAAATATAAACACGACTGATGACAACAAATACTGCCTGTGCTATGGGTGTTGCTTAAAGAGGGAAATACACATATTTTAATTTTCTGAGGAGGAGAGAAAATTCTGGAAGTATAAACCCAATTACTAAAGGCTTTGTGAATATCTGTGACTATGGCAAAACCAAGACAAATATAAATGACCCCCAGGGACAGACTCACACTTCACATTTCGGAGGGAAATGCCTGGTTATTCATGGACAAAGAAAGCTCAATGTGCTTGCTGGAGTTTTGTTCTGCTTTAATAGCACTCATCTGTACTCCATCCTGCTCGTTATCAGTTAGTGCTCGCTGACAGGTCTGAGGAGGCTCTGGAGGAATAACTGAGCTCCTGCCAACTTTGTGTGCTGCTGGGTTGGTCTCTTTGTGGAAGTCTCATTAATGTGCACTCGATAACAGCGAGGATCTCTGACATTTCACTCCTAGTCCTCACTGATCTTGGCTGGCCTGTCTTGAAGGACACGAGGACAAGTATCAGCCCTACCTTGAGCACATTATAAAAGCATTATAAACTGTTGAAGAGTTGGCATAACTACAGGACAAGGCTACAGTGACCCTTCCTCTTTAACCACCTATTCCCTCTTCTCACACCTCAGTGAGGTTGAGGTTTCAGTGTGGGAATCATGGAAACTGTTCAGCATCTCTTCTGCTACTTCTTCTGTCAGCCAGGATTCAGGCTGGCTGAGTGTCTTCTCCTCCAAATCCAACCAGGACCATCGATGTCAAATTACCAGCAACCTCGACAGACGGTGTGTCCTTGCACATCCTCATGCACAGCAAAATGTTTTCTGCAACTCATGGGTGAGGATTGTGTGTGCAGAATTGCAATTGCAGCCTTTCTTCTTCTCAGTGATCTTAAATCTTTGAATCACAGAATGGTTTGAGTTGGAAGGGAGCTAAATAGCATCTGATTCCTACCCTCCACCTATGGGCAGGGACACCTCCCACTATCCCAGGTTGCTCTGAGCCCCATCCAGCCTGGCCTTGGACACTTCCAGGGATCCAGGGGCAGCCACAGCTTCTCTGGGCAACCTGTGCCAGTGCTTTACCACCTTCCCAGTCAAGAATTTCTTCCAAGTATCTAATCCAAACCTGCTCTCCTTCAGTTTAAGGTCATTCTCCCTTTTCCTATCACTCGGTGCCCTTTTTAAAAGTCCTTTTCCAACTTTCTTGGAGACCCTTAAGGCTCTGCAAGGGGCTCTAAGGTCTCCTTGGAGCCTTCTCTTCTCCAGGCTGAGCACCCCCAGCTCTCCCAGCTTGGATTCAGAGCAGATCCCATCCCTGGGATCAATTTATTCAGCTTAAAAGGTGCAGATTTCTGGCCCAAGCTTTTCTGAATCCACTGATCTTGCAAGACACAGCACTGCTGAATAATCAGAACTCAAACAACCTGATATAACCTCCTGTGAAACTCACCCTGTGGGAAAGCATAGAAATAGCCTCAGGAAATACGAAACATTTCTCAGCTTTACAGGAATGTCTGATAATTGGCAAAATTTGGGATCCCCAAAATGAAAAGAGGCTCTGACAGCCTCTTTTCATTTTGGGGAAATGTGAAAAGAGGCTCTGACAGCAAACTGTACTGGAACTGCTGCCCTGGAACAGCTCACAGAAAACAGTGTGGGTATTTCTTTCTTAAACAGAAGTACTTGCAAATGTGTTTTCTGCTGTAATTGTAAGTGCAAGCTCCTGGACCAAACAGAATGTAAAAATTGTCAGAATTCACCGTCGAGAAAAATAGTGGCATGGACTAGCCACATATAAATATAGAAAAAACTATTAATTCTGGCAATGTTTGGCAAGGTTTTATTATATTTGGATGCCAGTTCTATTTCAAGCAAATGCCTTTCACCAATCATTTACATCTCAATCACATTCCTCAACCATATTAATGCTGTTTCTGGAGCAGTTTAGCAACTTCAAGCCACAAGTAACATAAACATTAATAAATATTACAAAATAAAGCTTATTTCAGTTTTGCAAAGTTTTGTACCTTTGTGACAATGATTTTAGTAGTGAATGGGTCACCTTCCTGGATTTGATGTTCTCATGACACCTCAAAAAATGAACGTTTTCATTCCTAGCAATCAATGTCTAGAGCAAAGTGATATGAAGAAAGGAGCACATGCAGCTCATGGCATCAAGTGGGAAGGATCTTCCGTGCAAGGCTGTGAAGCTGAGCTGTTGATATCTAAGGTCAATGTTGAACCTAAATTTTCTTTATTTCATCTTCCTTTTCCTCTCATGACATCACCAGCAAAACAAACCTCCCCCCCCCCCGCCCGCCTCCTGTTCCTTCATTAAGATTTTTATTTTTTAGTCACTTGTCCTATGCAAAACCTGGCTTCTCCTTTGGACTTTCTGTACCAATGATAAAAGAACAAAACGATTTCTCTATTTGGTTTTGACTTATGCCTCGCTGATAAGTTTTTTTAAAAAAGAAAAAGAATAACAGACTGACAAATTTGTAGAACAATAGGTACAGCAACGCCTTTAAAGTAGGCAGAAAGTCATTAGGACAAAGGTGTTTACTTAATCAAATGCAAGATTACTTGGCCTAGAAGCATGAAGTTACAGGAAATGTGATTGAAGTAGTTCCCATCATGAGAAGTATATGCAAGCTGCCCTGTCCTTTAAATGCAATGTCAGGAACTAAGGACAAAGACTTTTTTTTTCCCCCCTAAAACTTGATCAAACCTAAGAAAGGACGAAAGAAGGCAATAAGGTGTGGGGTTGTGTAGCGTATTTTGCTTGCACTGAAGGTGAAAAAAATATAGAACAGGAATTTAAAATACTTTGGATGCCATTCAAATGCAAGGGTTAGAAAGGGCAATGGTTTTAGCGTAAAAACTGGGTTTTTTTCATGGGCAATGATTTTAAACTGAATTTTTCAAACAAAATTTTTAAAAATTCTTCATTAGGAAGAAATTCTTCCCTGTGAGGGTGGTGAGGCCTTGGCACAGGTTGCCCAGAGAAGCTGTGGCTGCCCCTGGAACCTTGGAAGTGTCCAAGGCCAGGTTGGAGCCACCTGGGACAGTGGAAGGTGTCCCTGCCCATGACATGGATTTGGAACGGGATGATCTTTAAGGCCCCGTCCAACCAAAACCATTCTCTACAACTTTATGACCTCAAAATATTCACCTCTGGTTTTTCTTCACTTCTACAAATATTGCCATGGTTTATTGCTCAATCCTCATAACAGAAAATGTTTAGTAGGTATTTTTTAGCCCCATTGGCTGTCTGAAATCTATCAGGTGAATTCCTGCTCAAAAACAAAAACAAAAAAAGCTTCAAGAACTTTCAAAGTCAAGAACTTACTGGCCAACAGGAAATAGCACCCAGTATGATCAAAATCACTGGCCACAAACCAGTAGGATACTGGACAAGAACTACACATAAAAAGGATGAGGTGACAGAAATATAGCAACTACCCATGTTGTAAATTGAGATGCTACAGACAGTAAATGCATTTATTGCTCATAGAGTCAGCACTCCCACACTCCCAAACGGACCTGTTAGCCTGGGCTTGCAATAACACTGCAATAAAGAACTTCTAATTAGCTTTGTCATATGTCATTGCATTTAGATAATCTATTTTTGACAGCAGTCTTATAATATTTGTCCTGATTAATGTAAACAACTTTTACTTCTTCTCTAATATGATTTGATGATAATACACATATAAGCACAAGCTTAGAGCTCCACACAACCACAACTCAGACATGGGCTGTTTCCCGTCACTTCTCACGTGTCTACAGTCGGTCAGAAAAATTAAGTCTCCCTTCCACAAAGAATTCTGACACCCTACGACTTATTTTCATTTTAAATGAGACCAAAGGCTGTTTTACAAAAACTTTCACCAAACTGTTTATTAAAAAGATGGGTTGCAACGCTCCCACGTGTGTTTCGCAGATGTTAAAGACTTTCTAATAAACAGTTGCATTTCGAGAGGACCTGTGTTTTCTGAGGGAAGATTGTTTTGATTAAGACCGTGCAATTAGTTCTGTAAGTGTTTCCATGCTTTTTTTGCACTGAGTATCCCTTGTATATTTGATAACATTTGTTATTGAAGTTGTTTCAATTGAATTACATACAACTGTTACTGAAAGAAAGAACAGGTGACAGCGTGGAAGGGAACACACAGTGCACACCTTGACCCAGCCACTCTTCCTTCTTTCTACTCTTTATATTGTTCCTCAAGTTGCATCTCCTGATGCTCTAAGGAAGCTGTTTATCTGGATTGAAACCCTAATTTCAAACAGGCCAGGAATGTCATTTCCACGCTGGAACAGCCAGCACATGGAAGGCTGGACACCAGAACCTCTCAGAGCAGCGAGCAGCCTTCCAGAATGAAACCCTGCTCACGTCTGCAACAGGCACCGCTGCACGAGGGAACAAGATGTGGTTGAACTGCCTAAAGAGCTTCGAGCCTAAATTTGCAGCCCTGCTTTAAAGCCAAGTCTTTTGAGCCTTGGATTCATTGCATCCAGCAGTAACCGGTGAAACAAAAGACAAATGATTGATGTTTTAGCGTTGCTGGAGTTTATTAATCATGATGGTTGTACAACTCTCTCCTGACCACTTGCAAAAGAAGGATATTCAATACGGTGTGTGGAACAGACTGGAAAAGGTTACTGCTTAA
This sequence comes from Pitta sordida, assembly GCA_013390025.1. Classification (NCBI taxonomy): domain Eukaryota; kingdom Metazoa; phylum Chordata; class Aves; order Passeriformes; family Pittidae; genus Pitta; species Pitta sordida. The sequence goes on from WEKX01024715.1 coordinate 105,009, forward strand.
AATGCAGTCACCTGAGTCAGGAATTGCAACACACATCTGGAATACGTCTTCCTTCTAAATCTCTGGGTCTTGGATTCATTAGATCAGACAAAAATCCACATATTATATTCATGAGTGAGTTCAGGAACAAGAAAAAACCTTGGCAAGTACAAGATAGGAAAGACAGATGTTGTCCTCACCTCCACCCATGAGAACCTTATTGCCAGCTCAGCAAACATCCTCCACCTATTTGCAAAGAGCCCTTGGATAGTCCGTGTTAATCCAAACACAGGCCTGGTGCTGCCACTTATCAGCCGTCCTCACCTCTTGCTGAGGAAAACACAAGGATGTTTGGAGCCCCACTTGAAAAAAGGAATAATCAAGCATCCATCAAAGTGATGTTATGAAACTGCAGGCTAGATTAATTTCTGGGAAACAACAGCAGATGTTTGAGGCCTTATCCTGCAGCGTAAGCCGTTCTCCTGACTCCAACAGTAACATGGACAGAGGCCTCATGGCTAAGCCCAAAGGCTTCATATTTTGTGTCTTAATGAACATATTCTGAAAAGCTATAAATTCAGATGTAAGCTGTGGTGCTTTATCACAATTTTTAATATATAAACCATCATTCCTGAAATGTCAGCAAACCTGATTTTTGCCCAAGCTATTTTTCACATGTCCTTTTATCACGAGGTAATATTTGTAGCATGAGGCCTTCAAATCCAGGTCTCTAAATGCTTCATAAAATAAAAAATCACCATTCCACTGCTGCAGATGGAGAAACTTGTAAGAGTTACTTTAAAAGGATATTGGTTTAGGAAAGTCTCCCTCAAGGCAAGCTTGTGCTGTATTTGAGACTACCCTGCATTTCACACATCAAAATTATCTCACCAAGCAGAGCAAATCCCAGTGATCAGGAAATATCCACAAGCATCTGATTTAGAGATCTGCTGCTACACAAACAATTATTTCAGCTACAGCCTTTATCTGACAGTAAATGGAAATGAATAGTTTGACCCCAAACTGAGAGTTAATAAATGGAAGTAGGAAACTCTTTTACAGATGGCACATGCCCTGCACACCATCAAAGCAACACAGTGGGCTTGTCCAAATGCAGTGATGAAATCCTCCACCCTTCAGCCCATGTCAACCCCTGAGTGACTTCAAGCTGCTTGGAAGAAGCTCTGTCCATGCACAACTGAACCTGGACCTCAAAATTCTCCATCTGCATGAGCAGAGTGCTGGTAAATTACTCAGACACTGAGGCAACACCAGCTTTTATCAACTGCACCATCCGTTGAACGAAGAAGGGCTACAGGATTGGAGCAGTACAATGATCAAACTGCATATTCCTGAATGATTATGTCAACCTTCAATCACCAGTGCTAAACACAATACAAATATATCCTGCAGATTGTATATTGTATGAGCATTTTCAAAGAAAGTGGAGCTTTGTATGCTTATTTTAGCACTTCCATCCACGTAAAGAGCTCAAACTAATGTTTGAATGACTATTTTTTCAGTCAATACAATAGGCTTTTCTTCCTTTTCATCTTGAGAGTATTGTCGATTACGGATTTTGAAAGCTTGAAGTCTTTTCCTCCTTCATGTTTAGCTGTTAACTTCTAAGGCTTCAAAATGCCTGGAAAACTGGGAAAACTTGGATATAAAGCTTGGGTATAAAACTTGGATATAAAACTGCCTAAGCCAAGGACAAGCCAGTTGCTGTTACACTGCTTTTTTAGCATAGGATTGTATCAATCTGAAGGAGCAGCCAAACTTCTCCTTTGTTGAAAAATATAAACAACTGAGTGTTTTTTCAGCAATCTTTCAAGCAAAGATTTGTTTGGCAAAACAGGTGGCAGGTTTGTAAAGTGGCCCAGAGCCCAACTGGAAGGGAACTGAGGCTACACATCAACACCTGCAGTGAGCTTTTGCTAAGAGATCAAAATGATATTGGGAAAGAGTCTTAGGAAAGAGTCTTCAGATCAAAACAGTTGTCCAAAACAAGACATTGATCCCGTTCTAGACATTAAATTCTATCATTTTTGAGTTTCCTCTTAAAATCTTTTGCATCTCAAGCAGACCCAGCAGTTCAATTGCCTTCAAGAATTAGTGTGTGTTAATCAGAATTAGTCTTCTGTCCAGAATTAAAAGATCTGCCTGTACAGTAACTGCCCTGGTACACTGGTTTGGGGAACTTTACTGAGAAAATTTTTAACATTATTTTTTTAGCCTTATCCAAAATATTTGGACAGTGTTATCACAAGATGGTAATATTTGCAGCTCTTTTAGCCACCATCTCAGCAAAGTTAGAAGATTATACATTACATTTACACTAAGTTTAATATTTGTTCACTGGGGAGAGTTGGCCCACCACATGTATATTGGAATATGTAATTACACATTCCCATTGTATATATGTATATACACATATAAAAATATATGTACACATGCACGTTTTTTGAGAATCCCACTCTCAATTTCTGAACAAATTTTAAAATAAAAATAATTCAGGCATTAAACTATTTTTCTCTAGGGCACACTATGTACCAAGGACAAGCTCGTCAGCAAGGTGATTGGAAATGTATAGGAGGGAATGAAGAGGTCTTTACATTGATAAAAAAATAAATATTAAGTAAAACCCAAAAAAACCCTCCAAAATTATCCAAATTAGTTCTTTTCCAATGAACCTCTGGATTTTATGAATAGCCTAACAGCATTAGGGAAATAACACTTGGATGGTGGCCACGAAGTGAACTTCTCAGTGACCCATCACTTCCCTGCAGTGTCTCTGCGTGTGGTGTTTGTGCACGTGCACACACGGCTCTGTGCACGGCAGTGGGATGAGTGGAAAGGCTGCACTTCCAAGGGAATTTTAGCTCCAAATATTAGCTAACCCGAAGAAAACACAGGAAAACAAAAGGTGTCCAGAGGGCGTGTTGCCTGTGAAGTCCCTCCTCAGGGATCTCCTGGAGCTGTAGATCCTCCCACCTGCTGCAGCAGGCTGGTGAGGTCTCAGATGTTTCTCTGTGGTCACCTCTATACATGTCTAAAACTCTATTTATATGGTTGTTTTTATTCACTTCCAAACGTATTTGTCTCGATATAATCCTTCCCTGTGAGGCTGGTGAGGCCCTGGCACAGGTTGCCCAGAGAAGCTGTGGCTGCCCCTGGATCCCTGGAAGTGTCCAAGGTCAGGTTGGGCAGGGCTTGGGGTTGGAACTGGATGACCTTTAAGGTCTCTTCCAACTCAAACCATTCTAAAAGTCTGTATTTTTTACTCATTCCTCCACATTAGATGATTGGAATTAAAATGTAACGTTCCATTGCTTTGAAAAAATTCACTATGTTAACAGCGCTCTCCCTTCCCGCGCAACATTGGAGCAGAAATTCTTTCGTTTACGTTATTCTCCTTTCCTTTTCCTCAGACACCTTTTATTCTGGATCCTCCATGTATACATTGAATTCTACATGTATGGTATTATATGGTTCTCCTGGTATTCCTCATTTTACGAGCATATGGAATATTGCTCAGGTGGGTAATCTTTCGAAATCCAGGATGAACTTTCCCAATATGCCCACTGTGTGTATAAAATACGACTTCCTGTCACGATAACCTTTACCGTGTATAGCCCAGCAGACTTTCCTAGAACTGTTTAGAGGCAATATTTTGATTCATACTCCTGCACACGTTATTTTAGTCATCTGCCACAAAACGTGACTAATGAAATGAATACAGGGTTGAATGTCACAGTATTAAGTCATTTCTGGGGATGCAAAGACTAAGACGTGAGAGCTCGGAGTAAAACAGCACTAAAGTTAAGTGTCTGCTTTTCTTTAAGGATATTTAAGCTGCTCTGCTGGACCAATATAAAGTAAGGATTGTTTTCCCTCAAGCGTTATGAGATCAGTCAAAGGTTGGTATGGGTTTGGATATATTGCAGATAAAGAAGTAGCCAAACCAATGGATCAGAAGAAAAATGTTGTTTCATACCTCTGACAGACAAAGGTTGGAGTAAATGTTTTTTGTTATTCCCCAAATAAATCAAAGCAGCACCATCTCAACAAAAACCCCTCACATGCACAAAAAAAATTAGCTTTGTGACTGTAAAAAAAAAAATAAAATCCAAATTACACCAAATTTTGCTTCTAAACTGAGTTTTGTTACTTTATTTAAACAATGTCTTTCCAAATAAAATCGCCAATGCAAAAATCACAAAATATATAAACAGTTACTTCAGAAAAATTTCAACTATTTCATTCCTTCCCCCTTTTTTAGGAAATCTGCCTCACAAATTTCAGCTTTCACCCCAATCTGTTCTGTGCTTCTCTGAACTTTTGGCTCGGTGACCCTGCTCTCTGCTGAATCTCACACACAGCAAACAGGTTGGGGCCCATTTTTAATTTTACATGTGAAGCCGAAAAGGCAAATGCACATGTTGATACCTTTGATGTGGCGACAGGAAAAATCCTGCAGCTTTTCCCCGTGGCAATATTTCTTCCACACTGTTGACTACCAAAGTTATCACTCAAAAACCAGGCCCTGCAGCTCTGATATTGGCTGTATTTTGCAGTGGCCCCAACATTAACTCCAGAAGGACAAGAAAAGATAATCAGCTGCCGTTAATCAAAAGTGAACTGAGAAAGTCAATGCAAATGAAGAGAAAATCAAGCCCCAAATGGTGAGATCTGCATTCACCGCAGCAATTGAAACCACTAAGTTGCTTTTCCCCACACCTCAAAAATAAGCCACATTACTATAGGAAATGAAGCTGGGAGGATGCAAATCTTAATATATAATGACAATAATAAAATATTTCCTTTTCTTTGGACTGTATTAAAAAATGACCCCCCAAAATGTCTTTCTATATGGTAATCCAGGCGTTCAGACATACAGGAGAGGTAAAGAGGTCTGCAGGCTCTTTCTCTTTTATTGTTTCCCCAAACAAACCCATTTCCTACAAGCTGTTCCCATATCTTTTGTGCCACGTCCAGCTTCCCAGAAAAACAGCAGGAAAACAAAGTGTGAACTCAAAACAACCCATTTCCCCAGAACAATGTGCCATACCAAGGAGAGGGAGAGCCAGAGGAGGGGGAGGGCTGGGGAGGGCAGGGGTGGGGAAGAGACAGAGGGAAGGAGTGAAGCTGTTTTGATGCTGCCAAGGGACTAAAAGAAAAAAAAAAAGGAAGGAGGAACTTTTAGAAGTCACAGAGGGGAAGAGTTGTGAGTTGTGTAACTGTAAATATGCAACAGGCAAGTTGCCAAGTATTTCAAAGGATTTGAGGTTTCAAAATCGTCGAGGAGTCCAACTGATTTGTGCTCTGGGTTTGGAGCTTCCAGGAACACCTTTATATGTCTGAGAGCCAGAAACTACCATATCTTTTTATAGACTATTCAAGCCATACTTGGTCATAATTTCAAGTTGAATCAGTCAGGAATGTAAACAGACACCATTTATGCTTCTCTGCAATCTAATAAACTGAAAGCATGGACTAAATAACACAAAATGATAGATGTCGTTCTGCAAGAAGGGAAAACCAGAAGATCATGTTCTTTTAGTTCCTGGCTGACCTGAGCGCTCTCCAAAGTTCCTGCTATTCAGTAAACCCAGAAAACCGTGTACACTGAGCTCCCACAGGAATAACGATACCACTCATTGAGAGAAATGTGATAAAAGTCAATGATAAACGTTACCACGCCATTTGAAAATCCTCTTTCTGTATTTGGCCTGTCGAGGACATAAAAGCAGAAAGAAGGAATAAAAAGAAGCAAGGAACAAATTATTGCAGCCTTTCTGTCCATGAGGATTACTCAAGCAAGAAAACACATTTTTGGAATCAACACAATAACCAGAAGGATTTTCCCCAAGCTGTGCCCTGGGCTGCATCCAAAGCAGGGTGGGCAGCAGGTGAGGGGGGAATTTTGCCTCTCTGCCCCCTCAGGTGATACCCCACCTGCAGAGCTGCTCCAGCTCTGGGGTTCCGAACACAAAAAAGAGATGGAACTGTAGGAGTGAGTCCAGAGGAGGTCGTGGAGATGATCCCAGGGCTGGAGCCCCTCTGCTCTGGAGCCAGGCTGGGAGAGCTGGGGCTGATCAGGCTGGAGAAGAGAAGGCTCTGGGAAGATCTTAAGGCCCCTTCTAGTGCCTGAAGGGGCTTCAAGAGAGCTGGAGAGGGACTTTTCACAAGGACCTGGAGTGGCAGGACAAGGGGCAATGGCTTTAAACTGAAAGAGAGCAGAGCTAGATGTCAGAAATAAATTGTTCCCTGTGATGGTGGGGAGGCCCTGGCACAGGCTGCCCAGAGAAGCTCTGGCTGCCCCATCCCTGGAAGTGTCCAAGGCCAATGGACAGTGGAAGGTGTCCCTGCCCACGGCAGGTGGTGGAACTGGAAGACCTTTAAAGTCCCTTCCAACCCAAACTATTCCATGAATCCATGAAATCAAGAATCTGATCAGCTTTGAAATCTTTGGGTAGGGAGACACTGCTTCTGCAGTGAAAAAATAAAACACCAAAACAGTGGTTCCTTTTTTTTTTTCTGTTGATAAAAGATGCAAAACCACAGATGTTGCAGCCACTGCAATTAAAACCCACTGTCCCAAAGACTGCCATGAGTCAGCAAGACTTGGCATGACCATGAAAGGTGTGCTCTGCACAGAAGGAGATGTGGGGCAACATTCGTGTCACAATGTGCTGACTTCCTTCTGTGGACTTGTATTAAACTGCCACAGTGTTGCTGCAAAAAGGACCTTTCAAATGCCTCAGTCGTATTTACTAACCATGAATTTTATGCAGTGCTAAATGCAAGAAATAAATGGACTTTGTTACTCTGGGCACACAACTAAGGCAAAGAATTAGATGGGGCTTGTCAGAAAATGCTTGCAGCTTACAGAGAGGAGACACAAGTTGAGGGAAACAGATACAAAGCACATTAAATGCAAAGTGTGACCAGTGTGACTGTTGCAGTTGTGCCAGAGATTATTTTTCCACTTGAATGAGCAGAAGATAATAAATAATAAAAGGCTACTACGCATGACAGGCAAGAAAGGGAGTGAAGGTGAAGAGAAAGACTGATAAAAGGGGAAGGAAAAGCAAAGAGCTGTTCAGCACAGTCTGGAGCAAACCCAGCTAAAACCAGAGGAACAACTCATCCCTGTCCTGTCTCCTTCTGCAGCTGCTTTCTCTGGCTCTGCTCTAGCTGATCTCCCTCTCTGTGTTCCCAGGGATCCCCTTTGCCTGCCCAGGAGCAGCCCTGCCCCCCACAGTGGGGAGAACACGCAGGAGCAAATTCCAGGTGCAACCCTGATGGTGCCCTCCTGTAATTCCCAGTGAGCCCTGAACCCTCCTGCTGCAGATACCTGTGCAGGGTGGGAGGGAATGATGACTCCCACCCCTCATGTGCACAATCCTCCTGCCCTCCCACAACGTTGGGGTTGGCTTTTGATCATTTCAGGAGCTGCCAAGAGCTGAGCCAAGCCAAAGGCAACAGTAAGTCAGTAAGAGCACTTGACACGAGAGCAGGAAGGTGGGCTTTTTATGTTTGATTTTCCCTCTAAGAGCCTGGCAGCCTGAAGACTGGACTGTGACCAGGGAAAGTCTCAGACTTTACTTAACATGTAAATAATTCAGTTCACCTGGAACACAACCAGTTAATGAGGCTTTTGTAGTTGTGGGGGATTGATGCATTGGCAAGTAATTGTCAGGTAATTATGATGCACACAGACATAGAGGTGCCCAGCCTTGAATAGGTTGGGTTGGAAGGACCTCAAAGATCATCTAGTGCCACCCTCTGCCATGGGCAGGGACACCTTCCACTATCCCAGGTGGCTTCAACCTGACCTTGGACACTTCCAGGGATCCAGGGGCAGCCACAGCTTCTCTGGGCAACCTGTGCCAGGGCCTCACCACCCTCACAGGAAACTATTCCATCCCAATATCCCAACCAACCCTACTGTCAGTCCGTTTGAAGCCATTCCCCCTGTCCTGTCACTCCAGACCCTTGGAAATAGTGTCTCTCCATCTTTAATTTTTGGTATCTCTGTCTGAACTGGGCATTTATTCAAGGCATGAATTTCTCAAGACTGTAATTCCTCCACCAGCCCAACACAAACTCGTTGCTGAGGATTCCAAACACTAATTTTACTAAAACAAAATTATTGTTCAATGTGAACTAATTTTGCTCCAGCTGAGCTACCAGAAACTCATGGCTGTTTTCATGAGGGGAATGCTGACTCTTCAGAATGTCTTTAAAATATAGAAAAGCTTTCTGATGAGGTACTTCCAATGAGACTGAAATCTAAAACAGATCTTTAGAAACCCACTCTTTTGTACGAATATGGAAAACAGATCTAAGGCTTCAGTAAGATTTTTTGCTTCCTCATGTTGAGTATTTCATCACTGGCCAGGCATGTTTTAAAGCTGTTTATTACCCTCTGAAGCTTCAGGCTTTGGTCACAATTGTGGAGAAAATGTTTGCTAGAAACATTTTAAACTTCTGTAATATTTTCTTGGGTTCTACTTTTTCTACTAATAGTATTGCTATGCTGAGGCTGCTAAATATTATATTTGTCATACACACAAATAATATTTTAAATTCAGACATTTGGAACTTTAGTTCTCATTGATGCAGTTTTCAGAGTCCAGAGCTCCTGATTCTGTATTTTAAGTAACATTCCTGAGGATATTTTTCTAACTTCTACCAGTTTTTTTAGGAGTCAGTGAACTCGTCAATTCTTGCAATGAAGACCACACCACTCATTTTAAAACTTGAACTTTAAATGTTTCATGAGCATTTCTATTGGCATAAATACAACTATTTGGAAATAAGAGCTGATAGCCTCTAATTAATTGATATTTCTCAAAGCACTAGAATAACGTCATCTATAACTGAGTTTAGTGACAACCTAATTCACCTTTAGCAGCAAAATGGCCCATTTCACTTCAGATTAAAAGCTCTTAGAGTTTATTAACATAAAATTCTGTGAGAAACAGAACAGCTCAGAAAATCACAATGGAAGTGTCTCAGATGGGACCCTCATCTCACTCCACCCTCCTGTCAGGGAGTTGTAAAGTCTCTGCTCCCTCTGGGGTCACAACACGGGGATAAAAAAAGGCAAAATGCTGATTATACACGTAGGTGAAGTACTGCAGAATGAGGTCAAAGAAACTTAGAGAAGAAAATAACATGAATGACTAAAAAATGGACTGAATTCTGTGAGACTGGAGGGTTCTGCTGTTGCCTGGAGCACTGGGAAGGCATGGAATACAACAAGCCAACCAGGGAAACTGAGAAACTTTGACTTAGATGATCCTTGGAGTCCCTTCTAACTCGGAATAACCTGTGAACTCAGGGGCAGTCGAGGCAATATTTTGCATAGGAGCCCTTTGCTTGCAGAGCTTTTTTGGAAGGCTTGGCCTCTGTTTTCCCTTGTTTGGCCACCTCCTCATTTATTTGAACAATTGTAAATGCTCGAATTGTAAATGTTCAAATTGTAAATGGCCTCTGAAACACTGGGGATTACAGTTCACACTCACTGTCATGAAAATTCAGAGTGGAATGACTTTGCTTTTCTTTTCTGAAAATGCCCCTTGTGTAACTAAACTGAGTTTCAAGAAGTTGAAAACTTTGTCCTCCTTAAGGCACTTCATGATTCGAACCACTTCCTTGACAGAGTTTGTTTTCTCACCTTTCACTTGGTTTAATTTTCTTTCAGCACTGACTGGCACTGATTCCCATTGCTTCAGTTGCTTATGCATGTTAGAAAATAACTTTAAATCAAATTCCATTGTTCTACCTTCCATCGAGCTGTTGCTATTATCAGACTTAAGAATTTAATTTTCAGCACCACCCCAGACCTATTTAAATAGGATTTTAAAATAGTTAAATCTGAAGATTTTTCAAGCTTCCTTTTTAACAACAGTAGCTGCCAACTTCCATGATCTTACTGAACCTCAGGTTCCTTTGGACTTAAATTCTGCAGTCAGCTAAAAACTGAGACTGTTAGTTTTCATTTTAGCAAAAGAATTGTGATTTTCAAGGTTTAAAAGGCAGATAAGAGACACAATATAATATACATTATTCCCTGACTTTCTGTGATTTTTAAACTCATATCATTGGCAGTTCTGAATATTTTTAATGATGAAAATGTAATATTCCTCATTGCAACACTGATTTCAGTATCACATCCTGCTGCTTTCTACCTCCACCTCAAGACTTTCATACAGAACCTTTTGCAGCATTTTACCTCATTCAACCTTCTGATTTTCTCCTCTTTTCACTAAGGAAAGGAACAGAGAGCAGTTAGGGAACAAAAAAGGAAAAAATGAAGCCTTGGGGCACACAAACACCCCATTTAATGCTGACCTTTCTCAAGAAACCTAGAGCCCCCTTAACTGATCTTCTCCACTGTCATAAAAGCCTTCAGGCCCCCTAAATTGTAATATTTGGAGAGAAAATGTCTAATAATATACATAGAGATGCACTTGTGATAAGTGCCCTGTGCTGAGTTCAACCCTGTTACATGAAGCGTTCCTAGTTTTTAAGTCAGACCTTAGAAACAAAAAAAAGTACTTAAAGGCAACGGGGTCTGGGTCAGTGTCCTGGTTTTAAGGAAAATCCTTTAGAACTAGAGCCTTTTGTCAATGAAAAGCAAGGCTTCAAGTGTTCACATAATTCAAGAAACCGCCACTTCACTAGTAAATACCACAATATTCCTGATAAAAATTGTGTGGCTTGGCAAGAATTGCATCCTCCCAGAAGCGGATGAGACTGACAGAGATTTAAGCACAACAAAACCTCTACGGAACAGGAAAATGGGGTTATGATGCCCCAAGACCAGAAGAGAAACATGCTTGAAATTGAGTTGGGTCTGGTTTGGGTTCTAAAAGGTTACATTAAGTATGTGATGAAGGTGTGAGGAAAAAAGTGAATCTGAAGGCAGAAGTAAAGGTGACCTTCTGGCTCTCTCCAAATCCCTGACAGGAAGGGGGAGCTGGGGGGTATCAGGCTCTGCTCTCAGGGAACAAGGGACAGGAGGAGAGGGAAGGGCCCCAGGCTGTGCCAGGGGAGGCTCAGGTTGGAGCTGAGGAGGAATTTGTCCCTGGAAAGGGTGGGGAGGCCTTGGCAGGGGCTGCCCTGGGAGGTTTGAAGTGCCCATCCCTGCAGATGCCCAAGGAAGGCCGTGGCACTCAGGGACAAAGTGGGGATGGGGCACAGCTTGGACTTCATGGGCTTGGAAGTCGTTTCCAACCTCAATGATTCTGGGATTCTCTAAGTTTTAACATTCATGCTAATTGGGAATGATCTGGGCACAATTACAGAGGAAGAATTGATGCAGAACGAATGAAAACAATTGGCACATACAGATAGAATCACAGAATATTCTGAGTTGGAAGGGTCCCACAGCACCACTGCCTCCCTGACAGGAATCGAACTCCTGGTCTCCCGCATGAGAGTCAGGGACACTCACCACTATACATTTCATAGATTGTGCATTTTGTGTTCAAACTTCTTTAACATTCACTCAAACGCATTTTTTAAACAGATATTGTCATTGTCAAATCTGCAACCCACTTGCCCAACAAGCAGTTTTGCAACTCGTAGTTCACTGCTATCCCTCTCTGACTGTCTGGATCTAAAGCTTCTCATTCTAAGTGAGAAAACAAAAGCATCACAGAATCAATCCTCAGGTTGGAAGGGACCTTGGATATCATCTACTTGCACTCCCTGCCATGGGCAGGGACACCTTCCACTATCCCAAGTGGCTCCATGTCCTGTCCAACCTGGCCTTGGGCACTTCCAGGGATGGAGCAGCTTCTCTGGGCAACCTGTGGTCAGGCCTCACCATTCTCACAATAAAAATTACCTTAATTTTCTAAACCAAAATTTCTTTAGAAAAAAAAAAAGAATAAAGAGATCTAACCACTTTCCATTTCCCTTACTTTTCCTAGAAAGGCAGTATTGGCAAGGAGAGGTTTTCTCATGTCAGGTAACTGACAGGTTAAGCGGTGTCATAACATTTTCCAACTGTGAGTAACCATCCATATTCCAAAATCCATGAGGACAGAATGGAACACTTCTGACTGAGTTTCTTTTCATTGAGCAGAGACAGCAGGAACCCTCAACTTGATCAGCATCTTGAGAAATCCAGATCGTTTTTCAAGGCTCTAAGCAGAGATTTAACAACTAAACCTTTGGGACTCTTTTTTTTTTTTTTTTAAATCAACCTGATCCATTTAAAGACTTTCTACTAAATTTGCCTTCTTTGGCATAAAGCACCAATGATTTAGTTGGCATTGTAAAGATTTACTATGCACTTTTCCTATCTTATTAGAACCAGTCATGGAATTCACTCGCTTGAGTTTCTCTGGCTCTGAATGCAAACTGCTGAAGAGGATGACATCCAGAGGTTACATTCCTGCCTACCTTTCATTTCAGCTTTATAACTGTAGCAAGTAAATTTTCTTAAATCCTGTGGATTCTAAATCAAAGGAAAACATGTTTTTAACCTCACTAGACTTTAAAAAACCCCAAACCGTAAGAATTCAGCTGTAAGGTTATTAGAGTGCTTGGTGACTAAAAGAAGACAACAAAGAAAGTTAAGAAATTGTCAGATGCTTGTAGAAAGATGTTTTCTAATAAAATCTACTTTAATATATTTTTTTCGTTTTGTTAAATGTTGCTAAAACATAAATTAAAACCAAACTGTTTCAAGAAAGACCCTCATTGTCATAAAGACATTTTCAGGAGAATAACTGTTATTCCTAACAACGTACAAAAATTTATTCCTGGTATGTAAGAGCCCCACAGATTGGAACAAGGACTTTTTGCTCTGCACCCATCCAACAGGGAAGATGATATTTCTCTTTGTACCCTTGGCCTATTTTTTTGCCCCAAACCAGAAGAAATAACCCAATATTTTGACATCTGCCTTGACATAGACCCCACTGCTCAACCTAATGCTGTTCATGTTCAGACACCTCTGTCCTTGCATGTGTATAAAATGTGCTCGATTTCTTATTAGCTCAATAAAAGGAAAGTGGGGGATGTCACCTCTCCACTGCAGAGCCCAGCATGACGAGACCTTTAATCTAAACCATCAGTGGAACAGCTCAGATGCTTTTGGTCCAGCACACGTCTGTATGGTTTGATGGATCACGTCTCCAACAACCATCCAATGAATCCCATGTTGCCTGCGACCCTCCACAGAGCTTGATTTTTTGGCTGGGGCAGCCCAGCCTGACTCAAAGTTCACTGGAGTCAATGGAGACACTCAACACCATCGACAGGATGGAGCTGATCCGAAGCCAGGACAGGAAACTCTGAGGAAACATAAGACCTACCCTGTTTGTTGCCTTGAATATTTGTTTAGTGTTCTGGAATTTACTGACTACAGCTGCATGGAAGAAACCTGGCAGCCGGAGACTTTTGCCAAGCTGTGTTATTTTGGTTGTCTCACAACTCCTGAAATAAACCCAAAACTCCAGTGAGACTTTTGTGTTCGTGCCGTAGCCTCCTTGAACTCAATCCAGCCAACGGCTCAGGATGAGCCTGGTCTGGCAGATCTGCTGCAGCCTTGGCTAGCTAGGCCATATTATGCTGAGAACATGATGTGCCTGGTTCTCCTCTCACTTTACAACCCTCTCATACTCTTCAGCCCATTGGATATAATTCATCCAGTTCAGCTTATTCTAGTTTTGATAAAGAGGAATATTTAACAGGTTTACGTCGAGCCCAAGACAAAATTCCCAGTGTTTGAATTTCTGAGTGGTCACCATTTTCCTTTCACTTAAGCATTGTGAACTGAAGGCCTCATCCATCACTTGACTGGACAGAAGTTCCATGTTTCACCAGTGGCTATTTTATTTGGTAAAATTTTCACCAAAAATACACCTTTGTCACTAAAACCCACAACATTTAGAAGAGAACGGGAATGATAAACAAGCCTACAAATGGTTCAGCTGAAGTTTCTGTTCAGTAAGAGGGTTAACAAATGTTCCTGATTGTTTCTGTTGTTTATGAATCTCGACCTTCAGAGCAGCACTGAAATGTGCTGTCTCCTAAAGATGTTCCCTACCGATATGACACACACTTTGCATTGTTTCACTGCACACAAGGATTAATATCCCAGAGGTAACCCACCCTTCTCTTAACGGCTGGTGACAGGTCCAATGGCTGAGCAAAAATCAGTTGAAGGAAAAGGAAGTCTTGTCGGAAATGAGATTAATCTTGTAACGAGTGTTCAGCCCTGATAACCCATCTGTGCAGAGAACTGCTTTAACTGGAGAGCAATTAACCTTCACCTGACAAGCTCTGTCCAACCGTTATAAACAACATTAAAGGCACAGGATCCCCCTCGTTTTTCCCCTTTTACATAGACTAAACAATCAGTTTCTGAATTCCATGAAAACATAGATGTAACAGTGCCTCGATGACAAATCGCAGGAACATTTTTTAAAGGTAATGTCTGTATGGAAATAATGTGAAAAATGTCTCTGGCTGCCACTTCAGTGAGTTGATCTGATTAGTAAAAAGCAGCAATTTGAGCACTTCCAGGGGAATATGTTACGTATGAGGAGAGCTGGTGTGAACACGCCGAAGACTAACAATGATAAAAATGTATGTGAGCAGATAAGAGCTGACAAACCACACCTGAGCAACGCTGCCTTCAGGACAAACTGTGCATTCCCTCAACACCCCTGCGAACCCAAAAACCAAGGGGCAACTTCCTAGAGCTTCCTCACCCATTGCCTTGTGGAAGTTACTTGTCAAAACTCACTTTCAACTTGTAGAGCTGGGCTTTTGGGTCAGGAGCCCACAGAACCAGCCCTCCTGCCCAACAGCCAGTGCTCCAAGTCATGTCTCTAGGAGGGCCTGTAAATCCAACCTCACATTCCCAGCCTGTTATGCCACAACATGAATTTAATCATCTGGGGAGACCACTCAATGTGGGTCTATTCTTCCCAGGTGAAAAGGTGTGATATGGATGAAGCCACAACAGCAAAGGTCTACTCAATTCTACAGGGAAAGGCCGAGATCCCAATCTCAGTCCCAGTGGCAGAAACCTGGAGTGACTCCAGTGGAATCATTGGCAAAACAACACAGAAAATTTGGGCTGAGCTCCTGAATATCTTGGGTGGAAGCCTGGCCCCAGTCACGCCACACTTTGGACTTAATTTTGGCCAATTTCACTTCACGTTTTGTAAATCCTCATTCATCCTTTTCGTGTTCCTGAAACCAATCACCCCGAAGCTGTGATTTGCAATGGAGGTTTCTGTCTTTGTTTACATTCCCTTTTGGTTTCTCTTTTTCTTAGCAGAAGTTCAAACATACAGGTTGGTCATGATTTTGTTTCTCTTTACAGTGAGGCAGAATTTCAGTTTCAGTCATTTTGGTTGAACATGTAAATCACTGTGGATTGCAAGAGATGGCCAAGAGTCTTTAAGATGTCTAGAACATACTCTGAACTATTTCTTGGAAAATTCCACCTCAAGTGCAAGAGAAATGTGTATTTTATTTGGTGATATACACAAATAAGGAAAGGATGCAGGCAACAAAGCACAGGAGGCAGGATGATAATTTTTCATTTATGGATCTTGAAGCACCCTGATTTCCAGAATTCTAAAATTCAGAAGCACATTTCCTACCACTGCAAAAAAAAATCCTGATATTTCATTGTCCAGCATAACAGCATTGGTTTTACATTTATTACACAAACAGATGCATTTTACTGTGTCTTAAGTGTTTAAATAGCCACAAGTAGAGCGTTACCTTCATATCAAACAAGAAGGGCTCAGATCTTTTCAGTGAATTAGATATTAACAGATAGGAAGTTCCTATTGAAAGCATTTCCTGTATTGGTAGTCCCTGATTTTGGCAACTTATCTGGGTAGGAAATGAATGCAGGAAGTATCTGTCTACAGACTCTTTATCATCAAGGTAATTGCTGTGGCAGCATTTTACTGTTTATCAAGGTAATAAACATATAGTTTAAAAAAAGATGTTTTTCAACTCTGAAGAATAAGGTTTAAAAAAACCATTTACAGGCATAATCACAGTTATGCAAAACCTTCCACGTAGAATTTTTTTTTTACTTGTTTCTCTCCACACAGCTGTAATTAAGAGTTTGAAAACATAACATTCCCAGTCTCCCGTAGCTTTTTTCCCAGTTGTGGCACTGTTTCTCCATATCTCTCTGAAGGTGGGCAGGTAGTTTAAAAGAGCTCAGCCACTTCCTGAAAATAATGACCCACCCCTTCCTGCAGGTATTTGCATATACCCAGTCCTTGTCATCTGTTGGCAACACACACCTTTGGCTACGCAAGGCAGAGCCTGTCCTGGTGTGAGGAGGTGACACCAACCGAGTGACACCATTTCCCACCCATCACTCCAGAGATACACTCCAAACAAACACGCATTGCAAGGGGAAGACATCATATCCCAGGCATTCCTTCCACTCCTTAATTCCCTGAATCCACCATGCCAAAAGACCATTTGCCTTGTCCACTCTGTGTGAGTGACTACTTAGAATGAGTGATTTAAAAAATCACTATTACTCATCATTCTTGTTTTACCTCTTAATATTCAATGATGTTTTTATGGCAATAATCATCAGTTTATTCACCTCATTTTGAAACAAATTTGATTTCTGACATGATAATTACTAGAAGTGGTAATCATTGGTTCACATAGAGTAGTTATTAAAAAACAATACAAATATTATTTATTTATTGCCCACTAATATCCCATTCAAATCTTTCTAATAGGATGGTTCTGTGCACAGTAAAAATCAGCAACCCAGTGACAAAGGATGCATTCCATGGAGCAAGATAATGTCCTTGTGATCAAGGTTTGCAACCTCAATCTCCCCAGATTTCCTGAAACCTCTCCCTCTGTTCCCTGTGATAAGTTGTTTACAGGATTACACAGTCCTTTTAAAGGAGGAGGAATAAATTGAGGGACACGACATTATCCAACCTCAGGCAGGCTTGGTTACAACATTTAAAATCCCCCCTTCCATCACAAAGACACATTCATTCTTTAAGGGAAGTATTTACACCTTTTTTCCTACAAGTGCTTCAATTTTTTTGTATCTTTGGTGGTGGTTTCAACACACAATGTTTCTCTATACTCCACATATATATATCAAGAACAGCAGGATCATTTATCAATCATTTATCAAAATAAATTAATATTTCAATATATAAAGATGAATCTGAGAGAAATCACATTGTGATTTTTTTTCTTGTATCACCCTTATTTTGTTAAAATTGATAACGCAAGTCATACAATTTTAATTTTTTTTCTGATTTTCAAAATAATTCTTTCGGCTTGATTTAGAAACTTGCATTATAAAGGCTACTTCTTTCTAAGTAAACAACATTATATATTTTACTGAATCATAAAGTGTCCCTTGGAAAACAAATATCTTCTTTTGCCCTTCAAATTTTGCAAAACTGCTTCTGTAATTTTCTTTCAGCAAGTCATTATCCAAGAGCACTTGTTCCTTTTAATGTTATTTCTGAAAGGCCTTTTGTAACTCGGGGAAGTTGCTGAAAAACATTTTGTTCAGGGATAATATAGTGATTGTTATGGAAAAATAAACAAGCCAACAAACAAACCTACACATTTTCCAGCTGTTGTTCCTTGCCTGGGGACTTAGTTCTAGAAAGCAAAATCCTTCTATTTCACTTCATTTTGACATATGAAGACACAAAGCAAATTGAGTTAAATGCTGATTAAAAGCAAAAGAAAACAACTCAAAAATCCCCCCCAAAAACCACCTTCTGTTTTGATATGACTATTACTTCTTTGAAACCGTACCTTTGTATTTGAGTCAGAAATACTATTTTACCTGGAAATATTTATAGCTCTGATTCTATGGCCTTCACTGGAATGAAATCTTCATGAAACTGGTGGAAACTCTGAATTAAGAAGTGCAAGATCCCACCAAGGGGTTTAAGAGACTCTTGCTGTTCTTGTTTCTGATTTATCTGAGACTCAGGTGTGTGCTCTGCTTTAAGAGGTTTGTGTTACACCACCAAAGCCAATGGAAGTATTTACAGACTTAAAAATATCATTGGTAACTGAGATGAAGGGAAAAAAAAGATAATAATCTTTGTAATTTTTTTAATGCAAGGAACAAAAGTACAAATTACTGTATCAGCTCTGCTGGATTCAAGGCAGATGTAAAGCTCTAAACAAAGGACTTAAACATTTCCATAAGCCAAGAACAGATTTATTTCTTAACTGTCTCCAGCTTTCTTGGCTTCAGAAGTATTTGAGTGAGCACTTAGATTTTCTCAAAGAAAGAGAAAAGTAGTACCAGAGAGAATAACACAGAAAAAGACTCCTCAAAAACAAATCTTGCCACTATATTCTGCCTTAATCAGTGTGTCCATGTTCTTTCAAGCCTCAGAAACCACAAAGATTCTCCCGTCCTTTATCAAATACAGAGACTTTTTGTCCCAGAAATTGTAGGTTCCATATGAATAGCACATTAGAAAACAATAATAAAAGGTGGACAGGAGCATATTTCGGTGTAAATTAAAGTTAAAAAAAAAATCTCCACAAACATAATCAATAAGCCACTGCAAAGTCAAGGTAACTCACTGAAGAGTTTTAGTAAGAATAATTGCACTGGTAGGCAAGGAAGGAGATATAACCAGGCTTGGACATGGCAAGGAAGTAGAATTCTAGGAGTTATTTTCTATTTTAAAAGAAACCCAACAAACCACAACAGCAAAAATGACCTTCAGGAGGACTATTTTTACTTCATCCCAAGGTAACACACAAACAGTTTTTGCTCCATTCTATTAAAATAAAAACCCACCACAAAAAAAAAAAAAAAAAAAAAAAAAAAAAAAAAAAAAAAAAGGAAAATACTGATGTTTAATTCAGAAGCTTTTGATATGTTCTAAAATTGTGTTTGCAGTAACTATTGGGGACACTAATAACTGTTTGAGGACCAGAGCTGGAGGAAACATGTCACCTCAGTGCCGAAATCCTGGATGGCCAGAGACTTTCTGCACTTCAAACCCCACATTTTACCCTTCAAATGCCAAAAAAACCAAACCAGTCAGGTCGGCTGTGTGTGCACCAGGAATTGGGATGAGAAATATCAGCTCCCTGACTGCACCAAACCCAAAATCCTTGACGTGGAGGCACCTTCTTGCACCACACCCAAAATCCTTGACTTGGAGGCACCTTCTTGCACCACCCCGCTCCTTACGTGGAGCTGACCCTGCTCCCAAAGGGAAAGATCCCTGGCCTGAGCGAGGACAGCCACTCTTCCAGCAGGAAAGTCGGGATTAAAGTTATCCATCCACGACAGAGCCCGGGAAAAAAGACACTTCTGCCTTGTCCTCCTCCTCTTTCTCAGGACAAACCTTCCACCACGGCACTTTCCCCTTCGCGGGGGAGAAGGGACAGGGGGCAGTAAAACAACAGCGGGGGACAAGGAGAGATGGATCTCCTGGGCAAACCACATTTGTGACGTCAAACCCAACACCAAAAACTTCAATAAATGCCCGTTTTCATGGACACCAATGAGCCCCAAGGGAAGCCAAACTGATTTCTCATGAGCCCCGAGCGTCCCATGGGTCTGTCTGCAGGTTTGTGATAGGAAAAGGATGAATCAGACAGAGTGACTGGAAGGGCACCTTTGCACAAGAAACTTCCACCCACTTCTGAACAAACACATAACAATTCACAACCCAATTCTGGCATTTAGTGACTCCACGGCTCCAGTCACACAAGAGTGAATTCCCATGTAAGGGTCTCCACATTCCTTAACCACAGCTTTGGGATGGCTGGGATCCCCTTTGCCAGCAGCCTACACAAGCCATTAAATTGAAAAAATAAAGAATATATTTATTACTGTCTAGCAAAAGCCAAACAAACACCTGTTTGGCCATTAAATGGAATTTATTGATTTTAGACATTTCTCAGTTCAATGACTCTTTGCACTCAGTATAAGAGAGGAATTGAATCTCTTTGAACTGGCTTAGGGTCATGTCAGAGTAGATTTTGGGGATCTAGAGTAAAAAGCACCTGTCATTTCACTGCAGTCATTTTACATTTTGCACTTGCATAAATAAATAAAATCCTTGCTTCAGTGTGTAAGGCCTTCCCAGCACCCTGGGCACCAAAATCCTCAAGGTTTTGGGGTACCTGTTTCCTCCTGCAAGTTTCACACTCCAGATGAGGAGAGAGAAATGTACATTTTCCACTCAGGAGGATTTTCTGAATACACTGCACTACCAGGCTGTACAAAACACACGTGCACACAGTCTCTTCCCATCTCCCAAATTCTAAGGTGAAGGTTAAATAATAACCATGAGGTATTATTTACAATCTTTTACCCTATTACAATTTATTTGACCCTACTACAATTTATCCAGTACAAAGAATTAAGAGCTCCTCAAAATGCAAACAACCTCCAATCTTACAGACCATTATTTTTGGGAATAAATTTCACATCCATAGTGCATTCTGATTAATAGGAGCAAACCCCAGCGTTACCACCTCAGCACAGAGTCCTTCTTTTAGCCAAAACTCGACTCCCTGAACCTCAGGATATTCCTGTGTGCTCTGAAATCCATGGCAAAGCCAAAGGGAATTCAGTTCCAGGAGCTGCTTAGCGTTGACCAGATACTGGCCAGAGGAGATTCAGAACTATGTCTCTACTGACAGCCTCGTGAAAACATCAGGATGACACAGAAAGAAAAGGTTCATTAGACTTTTTTAATCACATGGACTTCAGGCAAGACTTTCGGATTTCAAAACCCGTAACAAAGAGCATCAAATGAGCTCTCAAATGTAAACACCGAAGCAGAATTACTGAGAAATCCAACTGCAGCTCCCCTCAGCTAACGGCCAGACTGGGTCTGGATCTCTTATTAAATCTCTGGCATAATCAGAAAAGTGCAGAAACAGGCAAGACCACGAAGAAAACAAATACCATGATCCCAAATCTGATAATCCCCTGCCCCCAAATCTGATAAAGCAACGCCGCAGAGTCCGCCCTGAACATGCTCTTTATGCAAAATTAGTTTCACTATCACAAAGCCTTTAGTTAGTTAAATTCTGTAATTAATCACAGTAACTGCTGGCCATTGCAGCACAGAGAAGCAAAAACTAGACTGACACACAGATAGATTTATTCAACTTCCTAATTGGAACACAACCCGAAAAACTCAGCAAAACCAGTCTCACAAATAAAAAATAAATTAAAAAATAACAACCCATTCACCAAGTTCAAGTTAATCGCCAATAAGAGAATTTTATTGTCCAAAAAAATTAAAGCAAAAAAGAACACACCCGTGAGATCTTCCCACCAGCATTAAAATAACATTCGGAAAGACGCCGAGTAAAAGGATAAGAGTTTCTAGAAAAGCACATAATTAACACCTGCACGAGAGAGAAACAGGAGTTGGTGCCTCTACTTCCCGCCGGCTTAAATTTGTGTCCCCATCACCAGGAGAAACATTTTAAAAGTATCCAAAAGTTTAGCGCTCTGAGGAACCCGAGTTTCCCTTCCAGTGCACACCCTCTCCCCTCATGGCAGTCCACAAACACATCCAAGTTGTCCGAATGATACCTCCAAGGAATTTCAGAAGCTCTCACAAAAGGGCTTCGCAAAATGCCATCCACAGCACTGAACAGTGAATTTAGAAAAACCCAATTTTTTTTCCGAGTTTGAAGTTTTTAAGCCTTGCGGATGGTTGGAGTAGGAAAAAGGAAATTTACTAGGCAGTACAAAGGAAATCTTGTTGTCCTCTATTGTGGCAGTGGGGGTGTTGCCCAATTCTAACTTATCTAGGTTGATAAAGGAAACCAAAGAACACGCCAGTGAAAAAAAATTCCAACCAAAAAAAGGTCCCCCTTTCTTACCTTAATAGTGCTTGCCATAATGCGAGCAAGATTATTGATCGCTAATAATTGCTAATAATAATTATTGCTTCGCTCTGACCAGAAAGAAGTTTTGATGAGGTTGTTTAGAGCGGATGAGATTGTGCTAACTCTGGGAAATGAAGTCAGCCAATGGCAGGAAGAGGTTTCTATTGGTCCTGGCCACTGCAGCTCGAAGAAACAGGATATTTGGGAGTGAAGAGATAAGAGTCCTAAAACAATGTTGTTTTTCTTGATGATATGTGACTAAATTTTTTTTCTTTTTTTTTTTAATTTTTTTTTTTTTAAACAAAAAAGTCAATTGCCTGTGACGGCCTGGGCAGGTGTGATCCGATGTGCAGTAAGTGTGGCAGGCCACTCTGAGGCAGGATGCAGATGTCAGATGAAATGGGCCAAATTCAGCAGTAGTTTGATGCAGGGTGTTCACTGGGGAATTGCTGATTCAGGGCCAAAGCCAGCCTGGGTATAAGAGGGTGTAACTCCAAATATGTTAATGAAGTCTGGCCCTGCATACACCACATCTATATTTGTCCATGAACCTCATTCCTGGATTCCTGAGCTATTGACACTTTCTATCTGATTTAGCACTTTGGTTTTTGTTTTTTTTTTTTCTTTAGAGAAGAAGCAAGGAGGTTGGAGACAATCAGATTTTTTTGATGTCTCTTTCTAACTGAGGAAAGGAAGTCCAAAAAGGACTGAATGCCACAGACAGTCTTAAATCTCCCATGTTCTTCCCTTATTTCCCAGCTCTATCCAGGCATGAAAATAAGATAATGATTCTCTTCATGACATATGCACAATAATGATTTTTTAATTCAGTGTTATATTTTTATTTGTCTTTTTGTAACACTTGGCAGTCACAGGGCACCTCAAAACTCCCAGCTATGCAAACAAAATACTGTCCCTGTCCCAGGCCTTTGCTCAGGAGTGCTGAACTTAAAAATGCAAAAAAATTAAGGAAGAAAACCAAAATGCTTCCATAGTATCAGCCAGTGTAAAATTCCACATGTAAAGAACCATTCAGGATCCAGTGCTGGCACAACCCTTTCACTCTTAGGGGTCTCAAGGCATTTAATATTTTCATAAAAGATATAATTCCTTGGTGTCCAAAGATTCAGGTCTTTCAGCTAGAAGAGTAAAGCTTGGAAACAGAACCCTTAAAAATAGAAGGAAAAATTAAAGCACATCAGAGTGCATTATTTTTTCTTTAAATCTTGTAAATTTAAAAAGCTGGTCCTACTATAACAGGTTTATGATTTCTTAGTGCCCCTTAAAACAACATCCAACCATGCAGCACTGGGAAGATAATTCCACCTGTAAAGGTCCTGCCCTCTGACCAGGGACTCTGGTGTGATAAAAAGAACAAGAAATTGTGATGACTTGTTGTAGCTGGTTATTTAGTGGAAACACATGACCTCACCTTCTCCCAGTGCCTTCTCCTGCTCCTTAGGGAAAAAAAAAACCAAATCAGGAAATCAGAGGGTTGTTCTGTAGCTGGTGATGACTGCTGGCATTCAGCGTGCGTTTTTTCCACACAATGACAGCACTAAATCCCAGATCACTTTTCCCCTCCTATCCTGACCCAAAGAAGGTGAAATGCACTTTTCCAGGCGGACGTGAAGTGCTGCCTCTTTGGGCGGTGGGCGTTCACCCAGCAGGTGCTGCTCCAGGGCAGAGGAAAGGCTCATCCACCCTCCCCTGCTCATGGGAATGGCCCTGCCACCCACTAGGTGCTGGGAAATCCTTGTTCTCAGGAGCTGGAAATCACTGGATGCCACAGGGTGACACATAGAATCACTGGGGTTGCAAAAGACCTCCAAGATCCTCGAGTCCAACCTTTGGGACACAGGACCCCTGGAACTGGGATCTGGCAGAGCTGCCCCAGGCCAGACCCTGTTCCAAGCTTGGCAGTGTCACCCAGCTGAGTGTCCCGACTCATCTCCAGCTGCCTCATGAGCCTTGGGGCCCCATCACCACCCAAGGGGCTGAGAAAGCCTCCAGCTCACTCCAGATCCCAACGGAGACACTGGGAAAGGGAGAGCAGACACTTTGCTTTCTCTCCCTGCTCTGGATCCCAAGGTGCCACAGGACCAACTCTCTCTTCAAGATTAGCTTGATTTTTATAGTTGACTAAGGAGCTCTTGTTTCTTCCACAGTAAAGATGACCTTTGGTTGCTTCAGAGCAACCCAGAGCCAGCACTGCCATACAATATTTTATATTCTCCATGAGTTGGTAATTATGGAAATCCAGTGTTGCCCTGCTGAGTGTCTTCTGGCAGTTACATCCACCAAACTGCCGTGCTTCTGCAGAGCAGGGAACTCCTGGTAACTTTCCTATTTTCATTACGAAGAGTATGAAAAGAAAGCAATTTACGGTAATTGTATTTCATGGGGATGTTGATTTCCTCCCTTTTCATCTCCAAACAATGAGCAGGACAGCCAAAAGATTAGAACCTTTCTTTGGAAATTTCAAAGCGTTGTATAATGTTTCAATTGGGTGAATTCCACTCCAGTTAAGCCCATGATATTTTGGTTTTCCCCTCAAATATATTGAGAGGTTGCAAGTATCAGTTCCAGCTCTCCAGTGGAGAGGATCTAACAAATTCATTCACAAGCAGGTTTAAGCAATGATTCTTCTCCATCCCACCTCCATATAGACAAACCTCCTCTTGGTTTATACAGGGATTTTGGGAGCATAAGGCACTGCTGAATTCTATTATTATTATATAAGTTTTACAGAGCCCACAGCCCAGTAAGGATTTTGCCATTTCAAACTGGCACAAGTTCTGTGCCAAAGAATTCCATGAAGTTTATTTGACTTTCAAACTAATACCCACAGGCAGATTTCTGAGTGCTTACGCTTGTGTTGATCCAATTGCAAGCAGAGCCTTGGTATTGTAAGGGAAGGAAAATATTGGGTTATCAAATCACCATCATCCAGTTGCAAAAGAAAAATACTACAAGCACTTCTACTGTTTTTCTCTTTTCTTATTTACTTGAAGGTTAAATAGAAAGAAAAAATGCTTTTGTTATGTTAGGCAACTCTGTGTTACTGTCTGAAATAACCTTGTGTGAGTGTGAAGAACTTGGTCAACAAACAGAGTGAAAACAGCATCACAGCTGTGCTTAAGCTTTTTCCCGAATACACCCAGGCTTAAACACTGCTTTAAGTGCCTTCTAGCTTTAGGATTAAGAGTTCCCTCCCTAGAGAAGAGCTTTCTAAACTGGAGATGAAGGATCTCATCTATGTTGATCTAAGACTTCTTAAACCAACAGGGCCCTGTACAAACCTAAAGATTTGGTCTGCCCATACAAAAGAAGTGATTAGACTCAGTCCTCAACAAAGAAGGTTAACCTCCACAGGAAAAAAGTTGGTTGGCTTGTTGCATCCTTTCTAGGATGCACTAGAAACACGCTCAATATGCACTTATTCATCTAAACACCTAAAATGTGTTTTACTTGTTGTAGGTGAGAGGGTTTTTTCACAAGGGCAGGGAGGGACAGGACAAGAGGGAACGGCCTGAAGCTGAAGGAAGACAAGGTTAGGTTAGATATTAGGAAGAAATTCTTTCTTGTGAGGGTGGGGGGGCCTTGGCACAGGGTGCCCAGAGAAGCTGTGGCTGCCCCTGGATCCCTGGAAGTGTCCAAGGCCAGGTTGGATGGGGCTCTGAGTAACAACCTGGGATAGTGGAAGGTGTCCCTGCCCATAGCAGAGGGTGGAACTGGATGATCTTTAAGGTCCCTTGCAACCCAAACCATTATGTGAGTCCATGAAATATTCCCAGAAAGGCCATTAGTCATGCTATTGGAAACACCACCACTAACTCTAAAACACAATCCTGTCACCAAATTTTTCCATATCATATCCACTGGAGTAGGAAATCACATCCACTAGTTAGAATGTAGGAAATAACATCGTAATATTCCCTGTGTAAACAGGGCTGTAATCCATTCTGCTGTCTGGGAGGTAAAACTAGGAGTCTGCTCTCAGCCTGGGCTCACCAAAGGATGAGAGGCACACTCTGCTGTGTTAATAAAGTGACCTTCACCCCTTTAACTGTATGAATTCCTCCAGGTAAATAATTGGGAAAACTGGAGACACGTTCACTTTTTCTCTTATACTTACTATTCACACATGCAGTGTCTGCAGATGTGGATATTAAAAGAAAGGAAGGGAACACAGAAAAAAAAGTTGTCCTGTAGGTAGGACCAGGCTAAAAATCCTTAAACTTGAATAGAGTAAAAGAATTTGCATTGCAGTGTTTGGAAGCACATTTTGAGAGGTCCAGGCAAATGAATGCTACGTCAGAGCACGTGAAGATGTATCTGTAAAGGTCGTAATCCTCTCAAAAAAAATGTAGGATTTTGCTTAAATGTAGCTCCAAACATCAGTTTGGCCATGCCCAGTTTGGAGTGTGAGTGTCAAGTACACTCTTGCCAAGCCCTTCAGCAGGACAGTCTCCCTTTAATTCCCAGTTTTCCCCTGGCCCTGAAGAAAATACCAGTGAATCTCTTCCCTCACCACAAAGAAAGCTCTCACAATTAGGATTTCACCAGCGCAACAGACAGATGTTCTCAGGAGAACAGAATTCCACTACCTGCTCTGAGGGGCTGCATGACCAGCAGCTCAGGGATGATGGACCCTCATTCCCTCATCCCCTGGCTGTTGTGCCTTTGGGGCTGCTGAAGGGACCCTTTCCTTCCAGGTCTGAGGACACAGGGCAAAATCCACCCTGGGAAAAACAGGGTCCAGTTTTGGGATGGCCTCGTGTCCATTGACCCACGGCTGGGAACACAGAGTCAACTTTGCGAGAAAACACGATGAACGGGACATTTGCTTTTGCCAAAATCTTTAATTATCACTACCCGGCCACGGAGGCAACACAGCTCGCAGCCCGTAGGAAGCATCCTTTCCTCCAGCAGTGATTCCAGGCTTTTGTGCCTGTCCTTTCCCTCTGCTGCCAGACCTCGCACCACAGCGCAGGGAGGAGGATGTCCTGAACTCTTGCCCATTCCCGGCCCAGCCCAGCCCAGCGGTCACTAGAGGGTGCTCCCTGCCCCTCGAATGGAGCTCGCAGGGCTGCGCTGCTCCCTCCTACACGAAGCTCTTTCCAAAGTCAGCAATTACTCCTTTCAATAAAAAAGATACTTCAACAGAATCAGATAAAAAGAGATTTATTCCTCCTGCACTGGCACCCCCCATCAGTATTCTGCTCAGGGCTGGTTATGACTTAGTGCCTTCCCACTCTCCTGTCTTTGCTTCCCTTCATCGCCCCCCTCACACACCTCCAACCCCTTTGGACAATTAGTCTCTACACTTTCCCCCCATCCCCACCTTCTTTCCTCTCACAGCAATGAATTCACTTCACTCCCTGGAAAACCTGAAAAGCTGAGAGAGAGCCTCATTTAAGGACATTTTTTTTTTTAGCATTACTTCATGGAACAATACCAGCCAAGAATGGGTTGTTTTCCTATGGACAGAGGATAAAAGAAAGTGGCAAGTTTTCAAAGTGAAAATCGAAGTATTTAATTTACCAACTCCTGGCTACGACATGAGCTATTTAAGCTTTCATCAGACAAAATATTTCTGGTGACCACACCACTGTTCGCCTACTTTTTTTATTCTGATCATCTTCGGAGATCACCAATAAACTCTGCATGAAACAAATACCTCAGAAATGGGAACTTAAATGGGAGCTCTTGTTTACACGAATTACATTGCCACAGTGACTATTATATTGACACTGGAATTCTTTTCAATCGTGCCTTGGAAGAGGGAAGTGCTGACACTCATTTGCAGATAAGGAGTGGAATCACTGTCTGCTGAAGGGGGATTCACTTCACCAGATTTCAATTACTTTAAATGTAGGTGTCAGAACAACTCAGGTTCTCCAAGGCTTCTTCTGCAGCTCCCAACACAACTACTTTCATCACTTCATTCAGTCTCACCTACAACAGCTACTTGAAAGAAGTGAGATGAATTGCACCTTTGAAGTACTTCTCTCTCTCCAGTACGTACAAGGGAACCTGTACTATTCCCTGAGACACTCCCTGATGTATCTCACCTAAAATGTCCTTTCGTTCCTCCTTAATTTTCCCATCTCTGAAATATTAAAACTTTTACCATCAAATGCCAAAAGGGTGCTGCTGTATGGATTAATGATTAAAGGGCACTGAAACATTCAGCTCAACGTTGTCACCGATATCAAAACTACTTTTTTTGTGTTTAATGCTAATTAAAAACTGGTTAAGTGATGATGGTAACACAGGACACACACAGGCACACACACAAAAATCCCTCTCAAATACTTCAAATACAAACTTCTCTGCAAGGAAAAAGAAGCGACTGTGAGGGCAAAGGCCAACATTTTCCCTCACTTTCTCCCAAACTTTAACTGAACTACACAATAGCCTGAAGTGGTTCTTGGACACTGTCCTTCAAAGTCCTTCCATCCCTGGACTGATGGCTACTGCACACAGCAAATATGTCTGGCATATTGGATTTCTACACCGTATTAGTGAGGCTGTTTCAAGATTTTCATCAAGAATGGAACCTATTAAAGTGTCTCTCACACTCTCATGGCTTTTACAGCATGCTTTGGAGGACTGCATGCGCTATTTTTTTTTCCTTCTACGACCAGGAAGTCTATAGAAAACACTTTCAGCTGTTTTATTTGACCTTCCACCTCTGGGCTTTCGCCTAATCTGTAAATTTGAATAAGAGGTAGAGCCGTGCTTTTTGTTTTGCTCTCTCCAAGTCACCAGCTGAATTCCTTAAAGGACCGGCCACGTATCTAAAATTGGGACTCTTCGGATATTGTACCCCTTTGTTAGTGGCTGTGAACAAGAAACAGATGTGAAATGTCTATGTTTAAAACTTGGTGACCCATAAAGACCAGGGCTAATCCAGATCATTCTCAATAACTGGAATCTGCCACCCTTTGACCACCTTGAGGTACTTGCACACACCCGGGAATAGCCCTTCCCCCACCCCAGCAGACAGACAGACACAAACAGAAACCTTCAGGACTGTTAAACATCTTGATGCCAATTATGAACTCAGATGCAGCTCAATATCTGAACAACAGCGGAAGAATGGATTCCCCATCCATCTTTTCCCCCAGTGTTGATCAGCCTCCTTCCTTTCAGGCAGCTGGGAATTCTTCAGTGGTGGAAAGGTAAAAGAAACGACAAAAAAAACCCCACTTTGCTCTACTTGGTTTGTCTCAGTCAGTGCCAGGTATGTCACATTATTCTATTTTTAAAGTGAAATCATTGCCCTGCCTGCAGCAAACACCCCTTGCCTGGTGCCACCCTGGGCAGAAAATCAACAGGGTCGGAGTTGATGGAGCACTGCACTAATTAGTCCCCTCCATGAACAATCTTCACTGGGCAAAATGATGAAGGAAAAATTCAGGTTGCAGGAGATGCCATTCCCACCACTGTTCCCAAACACGACATGTTTGCTACACGTGGATCTATGGCAAAACCAAACTATCTCCACTGTGCTGGGAACTTGTTTTTCTTTCATTTTCTCTACTTTTTTTCTGTCTGGGATAGAAGAATACATTTAGCTGGCCCTGTTAAATACTGAAAATATGCAAATAATAAAGCATTGAATAATTATATTTTCAATAAGATTCAAAAAATCATTAGGAATTAAGCATTTGGGAAGATGATGTTACATTTTCTAGGAATACTCCCAAGGCCAAGCTGTATGGTCCAAAAAGGGATGAGATTCACACATTTCTGTGATTGTCTGATATTTCTGGCTCTCTCTAAGACCCTGTAATACCATATGCCTTGTGAGAAAAAAAAAAATCACTGTTAACTAACACTGGTTATTTACGTGGCTTTATAAAACTTAGTTATAAAATGAAATAAAAAATATTGATCACCTTGGGTCTGTAAGGCCGGATGTCAAATCCCAAGTCTTTCCAATGCACAATAAAATCCAGGTTCATTAAGTCCTGCCTGATCTGATTTCCATAGGATCACCTTTCAAAAGTTCATTATCTCTAGAGAAAGACATTTCCAACAGCATAAAAGAAAATGAGTTTATTATCTTAAAAGTACTACAGTGAAATCAAAGAACTTGGCAACAAAAATCCAAAATATTTTCACTTGGGGACTAAATAGACTGGCAAGAAATGAGTTCTCATTTACTTTAATGGACAAAAATTGTGAGCATAAAACGCTTATCATTTGGGG
>WEKX01024715.1:135159-150551 GCA_013390025.1 Pitta sordida
GGGGGGGTGGTGAAGCCCTGAATGTAATTAACTGCCAAGTTAATTCTAACTCGGAGTTTTTACAGACCTGGGATTTGACATGATCATCCCAATCTTTTCACCCACATCTAAAGCGCTTTGTAGGTCACACAGCGTTTTAAGGAAAATAAAGAGAATGTCCTGGATGGTAAAAGTGCTTTTTGCTCCAACAGGAGCTAAAGATTCAACCCACTGAAAATGAAACAAAATTACACAGTCTCACAGTTTTCTGCAAACTGGAAATTCCGAATTTCAAAGGGCTCTCAGCAGATCACATTAAAAGACACAAAAAGTACTGTCCAATAACGAAGAACGAGCAGAAGTGGAAACAGGGAGGGAGCTGATAATTGATAGGATTTAATGCATGATTTAAGGCTCGGGAAAGAATCCCTAAAGCCTTCTCCTACTGTGAAAGGCTTGCCAGACATGTGTGAAAAACTTGCTAAAACATGTGTGTTGAATTACCTTGGTGGCCTGCGACTTTCCCAACCACCACTCACAATTAGCGGGGATCCAGTAGGACAGACGTGACGTTTCCTAGGCAGAATTATTCCCATAGAACGAGGCACTAATCCTTAAAGGGTCTGTGTTTTGGGTCACAGATGCCAAACTTTTCCAGTTCGTGTCACCCAAGAGCACGGTGTGTCTAGTTCTCCACCTCCACTTTCAAGTGCATCAAATGAAAGATGGATATTTAAATTATCCCGCCGTGTGTTGGGCTGGATCTGACTTGGAATTATTTGACTTGAGAATTATCCCAGAGTTTTCTACAATGCAGGATGGTGAAGAGGCTCCTGGTTAAAACATTTCTACCTGAAGTGTTACTGCATTTCTCAAAAAGGAGCAGTGGCATGAAGGGAAATTTAGGTCCATTCGCTGTGTTGCCTCCTAATCCTTCCTTCTCACCTTGAAGGATTCCATCCCTCTCTCCTGCCACTCACAAACTCTGCAAGAACTCTGGGTCCCTGCAGGTGCCTGTGTGAGCAGCTGTGGCCAAACACAATCCAAAATGCCCCCGGTGCAGCACAAAATCCTCCTCTCATGATGAAGGGATGATCCTCTTTTCACCCCTGAAGTCGTAACCACCATCACAACTCTATTTTAGCAACCAAGAAAAAGGCTGGGAAAGCTGGGATTGTTCAGAGAAGAGAAGCTTTGGGGTGACCTCACTGTGGTCTCCCATGACCTGAAGGAGCCACAGGAAAGATGGAGAGAGACTATTCCAAGGGATGGAGGGACATGATGAGGGGGAATGGCTTCAAACTGACAGAGAGTGGGGATAGATGGGATATTGGGAAGGAATTCTTTACAGTGAGGGTGGGAGGCACTGGAACAGGTTGTCCAGAGAAACTGTGGCTGCCCCATCCCCGGAAGTGTCCAAGGCCAGGTTGGATGGTGCTTGAAGCCACCTGGGAGAGTGGAAGGTGTCCCTGCCCATGGCAGGGGGTTGGAATGAGATGATCTTTAATGTTCCTTCCAACACAAACCATTTTCACTTGTAAATGGCAAATCAGTTGTGATGAGAGGGCAGAAGGAATGTTACTCATGCCACTGTAATATTTTTTAATGATCTAACATTAAAAAAATGGAAAAGGAAACAGGAAAGGAATGGTAGAAAAATTCTCCTTAGCGTTTAAAGTAACCAAGATTTATATTTTCTCCAAGTGTTAATGTTCCATAAGTTTTCAGACCTTAGGTTCAGCAAAGAGGTACCTACGTTGTTGTCACTTAATGCCTGCAACTGCTGGATTATTATTTCATGGTCTCATTTTGGTTTTGAAAGTAACACCACAGCTGTGAATTTCAGGACTGCAAAGACATATATATGGGCTTATCTTTACACAACTGAACTCTGTGTTCTCATCAATTTCAGTGAAAACTACATAAAAAGTAAGGAACAAATTTATGGATGTGGTTTTGGAGGCTCGGGACTTTATTTTTCTAATTTTCACATTTTATGAGACGTTTCAGTGTACCTGTAACTAGCCCTCTATTTGTTCCTTCGCAAACCATAGGCACAGATGCTTGAAGCCACAGTTTTGTATGTCCAGTGTAGGTCAGCCAGATGTGAGATTTACCCCTGTCATCATCAGACATTCAGAATTGCAGGTGACTTAAACAGCAGGTGAAAAAAATGAAGACAGATTCAAAAAACCTGGGCTTCCCTGTCTGATGTGGAGAATGGTCTTCGATGGAGTTTTCAGACACGATATTGATGAGGTTCTTAACAAGAAAACTGCCATTTGAAAAACAGTCCTGCAACAGATAGATCGACCTTCCAAATGAGCTGCTGACACTACTAACAGTGCCAGCACTTCCCAAGGAGTTACTCAAGCTCCTTCACCAGCCAGCCATGGGTATTTAACATGGCCAGGTGGTTTTACACCCCAGCACTCACAGTATCACAGTATCACAGTATTAGCAAGGTTGGAAGAGACCTTGGAGATCATCAAGTCCAACCTGTAACCCAACACCAACCCATTGTCTAAACCATGGCACTACCCACAGGACCATCCAGTCCAACTCCCCACCTACTAGACCATGTCACTGAGCTCCTCATCCAGTCTCCAACTGTTCTTGTTCCCCTCCAAGGCCAAGCTACGGTTCCAGTCTTTCACAGACCTCTTACCATCTGCATCATTTCCATCACAGTTCAGTGAAACGGTATTTATTTATGGGCAGTGCAGTTATTTGCCAAAGAATGTGGTCTGGGGACAGCTGAAGACATTTGTTAGCTCAGGACAAACTTGCTCTGCAGTTTTGGCCTGAGCAAAAAGAACAGCAGGCTTTGAAAACACCAGACATCCCCTTGAACTGATATTTTTAAGTGGTTTCAACGCTCAGTTTTCAGGGCACATGTTGTGAAAGCAAAGGAAGGAGACAGCACAATTCTCAGAGTTTTCAAGGAGGGAAATCCCCTCGTTTTTCCACAGTAGCCCAGCCCATGCTCAGGGACAGCACTGGGATCACCTCCATCGCTCTCCAGTGGGATTTGCCTCCTGCCAAGACAGCAGCTTCCCTGTCCACTCCCTCATTCCCTACTCAGCCTCTCACTTGCTCTTTAACTGTCCTGTGGGAAGTGGGACAGAAGGAATTACCAGCACCTGAACTACGTATAGCACTTTGTCAGATACTTTCTTGGATCAGGACCTTCAATCCTAAACTTATCCCTGGTCCTGCACAACGGCAGCCACAGATCTGGGGTCGGGGAAGCTTTGTTTGCCTTTGGAATACAAATAACACACAAGAATAAAGTTATAAAGGAATGTGTTCCAGTCCAAGCTCTGTTTGTGTAGGCTCTGCTCGAGCCAAGCATATGCAGAACCAAAGCTGTGCATCTGCCAACATCACAAGCAGGATCCAAGCAAGTCCATCGAGACACTGCCAGCCACACTGCTCTCTCCATGAGGAAAGGATTTGGAATGCATTATTTGACACACAACCATATAATTGCAGTGTCAAAATTGAGAGTAAATGGTTCTAATCAATTGCCAAGATGGGGGGATGTTTTTCTGGCTTGAGCTTCTATTAGAAAATTAAAAAAAAAAAAAAAAAAAAGCAAAAGTTACAGCAATTCTGACATTGCTGCGGTGTCATTCCAGAAATTGTCCTTTCAAACAAAATTGCAATGGATAACAAATAAAATGATATGTGTTAGTTCAAGTAAGGTTGGAAAACACAGGTTGTTTTTCCAAGCTTCCTAAAGCAAACAACAGGATTTTTTGCACTCTGAATATCCAGATTCATATACACGGACATTTATTCATTTTAAACACTGTACAAAAGAAGTCAAAACAGTTGACTCTTCAATTACAATGACGATTTTAGCATGTCTGGATTTTAACAAAATATTCATCTGCTACACATGAAGTTTCATTGGAAGGATTTTCTCCCTCAGGTTAATTTTCTTATTGTGGGAATTTTTTCCCTACTGTCCCTTTAGTTAAGTTTTTTTAACCTGTTTTAAGCTGGATAGATTAAAATCAACCTTAAAGTACCTGATGGAAATCATAAACATAAATTCACATTCTTTGGGGCTGATTCATTATATGGTGATTCCCTGGGTAAGACATGGAATGAACCTCCTTCCCCAAATATACAGAATATACAAGGAAGAAGATGCAAAGGATACAGTGAGGTGACACATACGTTCATGTAGCAGGTAAATTAGGCAGCATAAAGCAGATCATTATGGAGTGGGACTTTACTGGGGGATGGTTTCTGAGAACTGCTGACCAACGATATCAAAGCAGCAGACTGAAAGTGAAGGAAACTTGTGGTTTCTTTATGACTCTGAGATGAATTCTTTCATCAGATTAACCACTTCTGAAAGCATCCGGCGTGTCTGACATACTCGAGGGACAGCCAGGATCTATTCCAAGGCAGGGTCTGACTCAGAAGTAACATCCTCATTCAGGAAGGATATTTAACTTTAGATTTCACTTTAAGCGGATGCTTAAACTCCATCAAAATCAGTGAATTTTAAGGTCACCCTCAAAGTCAAGCCCATACTTTGGCTACTTCCTGAATCTAAGATCAGTAAGCAAATACAGGTAGAAACATATGTTGCCACTGGTAACTGCAGAAACCAGAGGAAGGAGCAAAAAACTCAGATGCAGAACTAATAGAGTATCAGTTGTTAAGATTAAGAAAAATTCCAGAAACCCTGGAAGAAAACTTAAATGAGGAGGACTAGAGATCATCTTGTCCAACCTGTGACACCAGAGCTCTGAGTCCTCCAACATTCTCAGGACTTCAAATCAAGTAATCAAGTGCACATAAATCAGAAGAAAAACTGTTTTGCCAAACTCCAACCATTCCAGATCTGGAGACCAATGGTAGAGTTGGAAACTCGGAGAAGCATTCAGGTAAATTAATAACTTCACCAAAGATTGTCTGAATATGAAAAGAGTCATTAGAGAAGTAGTCATTAGGGAATGGCCTTAAGCTGAGGAAGGGAAAGGTTAGATCAGATATTAGGGGGAAATTCTTTACTATGAGAGTGATGAGGGCCTGGCACAGGTTGACCAGAGAAGTGGTGGTTGCCCCATCCCTGGAAGTGTCCGAGACCGGTTTGGATGGGGCTTGGAGCCACCGGGATAGTGGAAGGTGTCGGCTCGCAGCCTAATACCGTCCAAGCTGTTGGTTTCCTTGTGGTACTCAACTTTCATTAACATCAACTGCTGGGAAAGATGCGACGTGTTGTTCTCAGCTTCGGTGGGCTCCCAGAGCTTTTCTTCATGGAATAATAATCAAAAAATATTTGCCAGGTTAAGTAGACTCTATTTTTCACCAAGTAAAATCAACTTAGAAAATAAATTTTAAGAAACGAAAACGTCGTTTCCAAGATGCAATTAGCTAAGGGAAAGAAGTATTACCAGGCTGTGAAGAATCACAACAAAGCACGAGCACAATAAAGACCAAGTTTCCAAGAGTAAACAGTACCCAGCAGGATTCTCTGGCAAAGAATAGAAACTGGTGGTTAGCAAACCATTTGGGGAAATAATCACGGAAATGACTAAAATTTATTTAAAGGGATTTTCTAATGAGAAAGTGTATTTCTGTGCTGGCACAAGGATACAAACACTAGTGAAAAAGTTAGAGCAAAGTTAATGTAGTAGAGCTTAGAGTAAATATTTTGAAGAAAACACTGTTTGGAGGATGTAGCTTTTTGTATTACAATCTCAATTTCATTCAACCTCCAGAAAAGGTCATTGATTTAATCAAAAGATTTTTTTTCCTTTGGTTAGACTCCCAAATGCACATACCATCAAGATCTGGTGCACAGAAATAATTTGAAGCAAATCTTCTAAAAAAGGTTTTGAAGATGCTTGCCAGTAGAACATTGTGCCTCACAGCTATAATATCAGAAAAAGCCATTCAATTTAAATTAATAT
Organism: Pitta sordida; assembly: GCA_013390025.1. Lineage (NCBI taxonomy): Eukaryota > Metazoa > Chordata > Aves > Passeriformes > Pittidae > Pitta > Pitta sordida. The sequence continues at coordinate 141,075 of WEKX01024715.1, forward strand.
ATTTGGCCAGACAGCTATATTAAAATTCTTGTTGTTTTTTCTGTTATAATGGTAGCCTGTGGTATGAGTAGCCCCCTTCAAAAATCTGTGTAGTTATTGCCTTTCTCTTGCCTAGGGTGCATCATATGTTTTTGATTTTGATGAGCTGCATTGCGCTACCTCATTAAAAAAAACACTTATGCAAAACAAAGGCCGGGTATCCCAGCGCAGGGGATGTAACCCGGCTTTGAAAGCTGCAGCCTTTCAAAAGCATCTTTCAAAGGAGAACTTCCGTCGACCCAGCCACACTTGTGTTTAACATTTGTGGATGATGTCAGACACGTTGGGTGCTCGACCCCTGCGAACACAGAGGCTTCAAAAGCCTCTCTGGCCGCAGCTGTAGAGCAGGCAAGTGCTTGCTGGTGGAATGGGAAGGTAGAGCTTTCTCCCAGAGTGTGTGTGTGTGTCTCCTCTTGGCCACCCGGAGCACCTGCAGTGCCCTGAGGAGGGTTGGGAGCACCAAGCTGGTGGTGCTGGACAGCTCCGCTTCTCCTCCAGGCCCATCGCCCCAGGACAGCCCTGTCCTCACAGGTCTCACAGGTTATTCTGAGTTGGAAGGGACCTACAGGATCATCTAGTCCAACTCCCAGACCCACAAGTGTGGAACCACGGGCACCACGCTCCATCCAGCCAAGCCTCCCACCATCTAGACCATGTCACTGAGCTCCTCATTGAGTCTTCTCTTAAACACCTCCAGGGATGGCGACTCCACCACCTCCCTGGGCAGCCCATTCCACTGAGGGATCACTCTCTCTGGGAAAAACCTCTTCCTAATATCCAGCCTAAACCTCCCCTGGCGTAGTTTGAGGCCATGTCCTCTTGTTCTGGTGTCATCAGCCTCCTCCCAGAGGCCTCCCCACCTCCGCAGGTGTCTCCTCTTCCAGGGAGACACCACTCCCAGAGCACCTCTGGGAAGAACCAGGGCTGTGTTCTGGAGCAGTAATCTTCTCTGGTACGTATTCAGCTACTGGTTTCAGATAAGAGTATTTTTGCCCTTAAAAATGGGTTGGTTCCCTCCCTCTTCAAAAAGGACATTGAGGGGTTGAAGAGTGTCCAGAGAATGGAACAGAGCTGGGGAAGGGTCTGGAAAATGTGTCCTGTGAGGAGCAGCTGAGGGAGCTGGGGGGGTTTGTCTGGAGCAGAGGAGGCTCAGGGGGGACCTTATTGCTCTCTCCAACGCCCTGACAGGAGGGGGCAGTGAGGGGGGGTCGGGCTCTGCTCCCATGTCCCAAGGGAAAGGAGGAGAGGGAGCTGCCTTAAACAGCACCAGGGCGGGTTCAGATGAGAGATTAGAAACCATTTTTTCTTGTAAAGGTGATCAGGCATTGGAATAAGTTTCCCAGGAAGGTGATGGTGTCATTCTCTCTGGAAGTGTTCCAGAGGTGTCTGGATGTGGCCCTTGGGGATATGTATTAGGGGTGATTACGGTAGTGCTGGGGGTATGGTTTTAATCACCTATCTCTGAGATTTGATAGCCACTGCTAGTAAAATATCAGGAGAATTTTCTTAAACTTCCTTAAAATGTAGCACAATTAGTGATGCTATTTATAACTCCACACAGAAAAGGAATTACCAGCCTGTGTGCAACACCAGCCTTCCCAAACAACTATTGCTAATCCACATATTCCACACTTATAAAAAATCCACTTATTTTTATTTTTTTCATGTGGCAAATTTTAAAGTGGCTGACATGAAATAATGATGGGACTGTTCTGTACTGGAGGAGGATTCCAGTGAAAGATGAGCACCCCTGGGTTTGTTTCTGGCCTGCAGCTTAGATGGTTTCAATTATCCATTCACAAAATGTCCTACAGGAAATGCAGGGACCAGACTAGTCATACACTTTGAGGACAGGTTTTTAAATCAACCTAGGGAATTTAAGCTGTAGCTTGTTCAAGCTATGAATGAACAGATGTCTTGTGTGAATAATTTCAAAGGATGTGCAAATGTGTAGGAAATAATCCCATGTTCCTGAACAACTGGGGGGGGGAAGGACAATATTTAGAACCTAAAAAATATGTTAAAATAATATTTAAGCTCGTTGCCTTAGGAGCCTCTGCTCACCAGTTTATATTGTCATCTCCCTCTGGATGGCTCTACTATCTACTTTTTTTTTTTGATTAACAGATTAATTATGGTTAAAAGTTTCTATTTACAAAATTAGCAACTTGACGTCAAAAAAAAATACATGCTATTATCTAACATTGCAGTCTGCCAAAATAAAATAGCAAGAAGTGATACAGTTCATAACTAATAAAAGTTTATACAGAGACCCAAAAAAAAGAGAGGGTGAGGGTTAAATCCTGTCTCTGTGGGAGCCAGGGGAGTTTTATCACTGTCTTCCTCAGAGCCTGCACTTCATCCCAGCTACTCATAACACTTTTCATATTTGATAGGGAACAATTTAAAGTGATAAATAGCAGCCAAATTGCATGTGTGTGTGTGAAGGGAGGGTGGGGGAGGAGATTTAAAAACAGCCTCAGTGTTGAAACTGAGCTACTTCTGTCGGATTTTCAATTTTTGGCTGACCAGGCTAAAGCTGTATGTAAGCAGGGAAAAAACCCTTCTGTTTATGGTGATTATCTGAAAGCTCTAGGCTGGTTAGACCAGCTCCTTCTGGAGTCATATCCTAAATGTTAAATTCAGGTTTAAAATGGGGTCTACCAACCTACCTAGGCAACTTTTCCCAGAAAATGAAGTTATTGCTATTTATGTGGCAATATAGGTTCAATCTTAACATTAGGAAGCGGTTTTTCACAGAGAGAGTAATTGCATATTGGAATGGGCTGCCCAGGGAGGTGGTGGAGTCGCCATCCCTGGAGGTGTTTAAGAGAAGACTGGACGAGGAGCTTAGTGACATGGTCTAGCCGGGAGGTGTAGGGCTGGATGACGTTGTGCCCCCTCCGTCTCGGAGTGGCCTGCTAGACTGTGAGGGATCTAGGTTGGTGTTATGCTCTGCGATGTGCTCTCGGTCTCTTTACGGGTGTTAGATGGTGAGTTGGACTAGATGATCCTTGTGGGTCCCTTCCAACTCATAATATTCTGTGATTCTGTGATTCTGTAATATATTGGTTTAAGATCTAGTTTCTGGTAGCAAAAAATGCCTCGAATGACTCTAAAAAAATGACATTGTGAAACATACTTTTTCCTCATTTCCTGTTGGTAGAATCTTTATCACAAAGTCCTGACCATGAAGTCACATTAACAACGTCTGTATCACTCTCCAGATAGAACTTGCTGCCAAATTTCATCTTTGAGGCTTGGCACCCATTAAATCTGATCATTACAGAACCATCCAGCTTGGAAGAGACCTTCAGGACCATCCAGTCCCACCCTCAACCAGCATCATCAAAATCCATGTCCCTGAGGGCCACATCCAGACACTTCTGGATGTCTTCCAGAGACTTCCAGAGACTGCGACTCCACCACCTCCCTGGGACACTGATTCCAATCCCTGACCACTCCTGCAGGGAAAAATTGTTCCTCATCTCCAACCTGACCCTCCTCTGGTGCAGTTTCAGGCCATTCCCTCTTCTCCTTTCCCTTGGGCCATGGGAGCAGAGTCTGACACACCTCACTGCCCCCTCCTGTCAGGGAGTTGTGGAGAGCAATGAGGTCCCCCCTGAGCCTCCTCTGCTCCAGACAAACCCCCCCAGCTCCCTCAGCTGCTCCTCACAGGACACTGCCATAAAGTGCACAGGAAAAGGTTAAATCCACCCTTCTGGTCCATAAACTCCCTCACCAGGAGAGAAAATGTTNATTAAATCTGATCATTACAGAACCATCCAGCTTGGAAGAGACCTTCAGGACCATCCAGTCCCACCCTCAACCAGCATCATCAAAATCCATGTCCCTGAGGGCCACATCCAGACACTTCTGGATGTCTTCCAGAGACTTCCAGAGACTGCGACTCCACCACCTCCCTGGGACACTGATTCCAATCCCTGACCACTCCTGCAGGGAAAAATTGTTCCTCATCTCCAACCTGACCCTCCTCTGGTGCAGTTTCAGGCCATTCCCTCTTCTCCTTTCCCTTGGGCCATGGGAGCAGAGTCTGACACACCTCACTGCCCCCTCCTGTCAGGGAGTTGTGGAGAGCAATGAGGTCCCCCCTGAGCCTCCTCTGCTCCAGACAAACCCCCCCAGCTCCCTCAGCTGCTCCTCACAGGACACTGCCATAAAGTGCACAGGAAAAGGTTAAATCCACCCTTCTGGTCCATAAACTCCCTCACCAGGAGAGAAAATGTTTCACGCCATTGTTGTCCACCATGTCCTAAGCTTCCCTATGACCCTGTTGTTTGAATGATGTCCAGGGGAGGGCAAAATATGTGTTTAAATGTCCCCCTATTAAAAAAGGGTGAGCAACCAAGGCCTGACAGGAGATTATTTTTCTCCCCTGAAACAGCAGAAGAGAGGAGGAGCCATTCAAATTTGGGCAACTTCAGCAGATTGCATGTGGCTGTCTTCAGTTGTGAAATGTCACATACATAATTTGGGAGTTGTGACATAATTTTTACTTTTTTTTCTATTTCCTTAATAGGTTTTCAAGGTAATTCCTCTACATTATTTCAATTTTATTCCATTCAGAGAGCAGAACTCTTTGAAGCAGGGAAATATAACATGTTGTGTTGCTTTCCTGACTGTGTGTTCAGTGATAAATAGCTTTAAAAGAGCAATTCCATAGACTCAGTCCCTTCTAAATGATTTATCATCCTTTTCTTATTCAAAAAACCTCCACTTAACTTTACATTAAAGACATTTCTTTTGTTTTCAAATGTAAATATATAGATTGGATAAGGAAATGTGTTTATACTTGGGAGCAATGCAGCCAACAGACCATTTGAGAATGGTTTTGCTCATTTGCTACCTGAAAATGAAAGTCATTAAAATGCATGTTGACAGCAATGAAAGTTATGTAATTACAGACTCTTTCCTTTTTTTTTAAAGCACTTCTTCCTTCAAAAAATTTCCCTCAGCTTCTGTCAGTGAAATACTTCAGGAAACTCCCTCGGAGCTTCCCTCTGGGAGAGGGAGGAATATGATGTGCAGTAGGTTATGCCTGCATGTGTGAAGCTGACCTTTGTCTCCCACATCCAAGTCGATTTTTTAGCCAAAATTGTTTGTTGGCCCAGAGGGAATAATGGTTTCAAGTTAAAGCCACATGCAGAGCAAGATAGAAGAGATGCTACTCCTTGTCAAGCCTCTCAGATGTCTGGCTCTGAAAAGCCTTTTCTCATGTTTGCCATGCCAAAAGCAGCACTGCTGTTACATCCAGCACTCCCAAAACTGCCTTCTCATTAAAGGCTCTCATTCCAAACAATTTAAACGTCCTGTATCTAAACCACATGAAAGTATTTAACAGGGGCGAGGCGTTATCTGAACCTCACCCAGCAGAAAGGCAGCCTGGTTTGCTCATCAAGAGCACCAGCAGCACCTAGTAAAGTGGCTGAAATCACAAGCCCACTGACCAGTTTCCTGGAAAAAATGCTGTCAGAAACACAGCTCCACCCATTCTGTCATTTTTATCATATTTTTCAGAAAAGCCCAGCTGACGCCGTGGGAAGTCCTGCACCACCAAATCCCAGAGTTCACATTAAACATGTCTTGGAGAGCCTCTGCTTAAGGCATGGGCTTGTAAGATCACGAGAATTTGCACCTCCTAAAGACAAACCCCATTATTTTGGATCTGCTGTTTCATTTCTTCAGCGTGAGGTTTCCCTCTGATGTAAAGGGCAATGTGTGCCAGGCCAGACCCTACGGCTCAAACCCAAACATCCCACAGATTTTAAGAGGGGCATGAGAAGAGAGTTTCCTTTCAAAAACTTTCACAGGGAAAAATCACTAATTTTATTTGGCTGAAGTGATGGCAGAAAGCTTTGATGTCTGGCTCCAGGCATCCAAGGTGGCCTTCGCATGTGAATTTTATTTTAGAACTTTAGGGAAACTCTTCAGGCCTGCCTGTGAATGCTCCTTTCCACTACAGAATCAAGAAACAGCAATGTATGCAAATCCTTTAGAGATATTATCATTATCTTTATTTAACTGCCCAGAAGTTTGACATCTAGACTAAAATTGTTGCCCATTGAAATCTATTTTAAATTGAGATTAAATACCCTTGGGATATGCCCCCATTTCAGTTTGCTCTGAAGACATGGGCAGCTTTCAGACAAGCAGAGTTAAGTGAAAGGAACCTTGGTCCCAGCAACATAAAGTCTCTTTTCAGTGGTTCCCAGTGACAGGCCATAAACTGAAACACAGGAAGATCCACCTCAACATGAGGGAGAGTTTTTTTACATGGAGGGTGAAGGGCACTGAAACAACTGCCCAGAGAGGTTGTGGAGTCTCTGTCTCTGAAGACATTCCAAACCCACCTGGTTTTAGTGCCAGCTGCTGCAGGTGACCCCTCCTTGGCAGAGGTGTTGGACTGGAATATGTCCAGAGGTCCCTCCAACCCTGACAAATTCTGCAATTCTGTGAAAGTTATGACGTGGTGTGTAAGTCAGAGGGAGGTTTCACAGACCTTGCCTACAGGACATCAGGAATACAGAAATAATGGGAGATGGCAAGGCAGAAAATACACCCAACAAAGCACATCATGCCAGGCAGGCAGTGCCAGCCAGACCAGCTCCCTCATCCAGTGGAACTCCCAGCACACTGGGATCTCACTGACATAAGTGAGGACAGGACTTGGCACCCTCTGGACAAAATGATACTAATGGAAACTCTGAAAGAAGTCTGTGGCAACTGCTTTATGTAGTTCGCCAAGTGAAGATATATCTGAGCATATTCCTCATCCTCTGGCTGAGGTAAAACTGTAAATAGGAATTGGGTTATCCACACTACCATTTTAGACCCAGCTCTGCTCGGAAACAGCCAGAAGCTGTCACCAGGAGACAGGTGGTTATTTAGTGGTGGGTTTAGTCCAGATCCCAGAAAACAAGATGTTGGCCACACCTCAGGTTACACTCATGCATGGTTGTTCACCTTGGCAGTCTCCTCTGGAAAAGAGGTTTCCCTGAGGGACAGAGACCAAACTATTCTCTCGTCTTGCAAGTGGATGTTTGAGGCCATGCCTGAAGGCACCAATGGAAAGGAAAGGATGCTCACCTGGCTTCTCCGGGCTCCAAACCTGGACAAAAAGTATCATCAGGGCCTGCAGTCCCTTCCCAGTGCCCGTTCTACAAGCAAATGCACACATGAGAGCTGAGAGGAAACCTCACAGACCAGTACATAGAGTCTCTTGCAGGGGCCACAGCAAACCTTGAGGATCCCTCACAGTGTTTTTCCAAGGACATCGCTTGACAATATGGCCAGGGACCTTTCCTGTTACCATCACAGAACAAGAGATTTCCTTGGCCAGAAGAGGATTAAGGGGTGGGTTTCTAATACACCACCGAGCACCAACTCTTCGGTATTTCTTTTTCATGTTTCTTTTTTCTACTTCTGAAATCGCTGAGCTGGGGCTGTTCAGCCTCCAGAGGAGACATTGAGTGTCAGGGTGTGCAGAGAGGGGGCAGAGAATGTACCAGGCTCTGCTCAGGGGTGCTCAGAAATAGGACACGAGGAAACAGGCAGGAACTGATGGTCAAGAAGTTCTACCTGTCCATGAGGAAGAACTTGTTTCCTGTGCAGTGACCCAGCATTGAACAGATGCCAGAAAAGGTGTGGCGTTTCCCTCACTGGAGACATTCCAGAACCTTCTGGACATAATTCTGTGTCATAACCCTGCTTGAGCAGAGACATTGGACCAGATAATCCACTGTGGTCCCCTCCAACCTGAGCCATTCTGGGATTCTCTGCGATTCCCTTAACAAAAGTTGAAAAATGAAGATTTTTATAGTGCAAGAAACAGTAAACGCAAGCCAGCAAAGATTTTTTTTGTACAGTTATCTCAAAAAAACCACACTGATACCAAAGTCTACCAAACCCAGCAGCAGCAGCACTAGGAATGGCTCTGTGGAGGAGCAGTACCAGGACACACATTAATCCTGGATCTGTTCTAGTCACCACGTTCAGTCACAAGCACAGAGGCCCAACATAACAGTTCCAAAAGTTGATTATGGTATTAATTACCAGCACTGCCATTTCTCAGCCACCGCACCACATGGATCACTTGCTGGTCCAGACAGAATACAAGCGAAACAGAAGCTCGGGACTTTCTGCAGAATATCTTTAAGAAAGTTATCAAAGGGGCTGTCTTAAGGATACAAGTTCATGTTTCACCATAAATTAGAAACTGATAAGCAAAGAGCTGGAGAGCAGTTTTCAGTGTGGAAGAAGATTAATACAGTGTGTATCAAAGTAGTTTTTAGTGCATTTAATCACAGTGAGGTTCAATGGCACATATTTGTTTTACATTAGTTTTTCAGATTGCTTGGTCATAGTGCAGTGCTTTTTCTATTTGGTGACACATTCTGTATTTCCTTCAGCTTATCTTGGACATAAACATGGATATAATCTCCAACATGATTGGGGCATTGTTTTCTGTTTTTCAGCTCATTACTAAACGTATTAAACAACACCAGATTTAAGATACAATTTGAGACACCCCTGCTACTGACCTTGAGTGCCAGGGTGAAGAATTACTGTTTATTATTATTTTCTTCTTTGCTCTTTCCTATCCATTTGTAATGGCTGACTGGAAGTCCCTTTTTCCTCTGACAAGAAAACCTCTTGAGCATTCTTTTTAAAAAGTAGACCTGTTCTTTCAAGTCTGCTCTTTTTTTTTGTTTTGTGTGCATTCTAAAAAATATGGTACAACAAAGACTTCCAATTTTCCCTTGGAAAATACATCCCTCTTTGTATGGTTGATGTAGGAGGTGTATTTATAACTTTGCCATTGTTTATTATTGCGACTGCTAGACTGTGAGGCATCTAGGTTGGTATTACGCTCTGGGATGTGCTCTTGGTCGCTGTACGGGTATTAGATGGTGAGTTGGACTAGATGATCCTTGTGGGTCCCTTCCAACTCATAATTTTCTGTGATTCTGTGTGATTCTGTGTGACTGGTTAGGTGTTGTTTTTGCCCTGCAGTAAGGCCTGGAGGTGCTTCCCAGCACTGCTCTCATGTTTGTTTTTAAAAGTAAGTACAAAGACTGTCACTCCTTAGTTCTTCACTTCCCTCAAGTCCATACACTTCTGTTGTGAGCAGCTCAAGCACTTCATTCTTCAGGCCTTTCCCAATTCCTGGATTAATACCATAGGGTCTGGGTAAGTTGTTGCTATTTAATTTATCAGTTTGTTCCAGCACCTCGTCTGTTGATCCTGGCAGTGGAAGCAAAATGCTTTAAGGGCGCCTCTAGAGCAGATATCTAAAGCAAGTCACACACACATCCCCCCAAACAAATCCTCACTCCAGCAGCCAGAACTAGAGATTACAGCCTGGCTCATGGACATGAGCCACACCAAACCAAACAGGAGATCCAAATAACTCAGGTC
>WEKX01024716.1:0-39099 GCA_013390025.1 Pitta sordida
TTTTTTCTTCTTGAAATACTCTTATTTCATTTAGCAAAAATGTTTTTCTACAATTAACAGTCCCTACCAGTGGACTAACAACATGAACATTACATATATAATGGTAACTGTGTTTTCTTCTTAGACGCTAGATATACTATAAGACTTTATAAAAAAATTAAAAACCAAAACTTGTTTATAAACTTCTCTGAAGTCTCTTTTCTAAACATCTGCCCAGGTCCTAATGTGCCACATTTTTCCTCTTTTTCCCAAGTCTAGAAGAAACCTCAGATTACCAATCTGAATTATGCCCAATATTGAACACCGAAGACACTTTGCTGTATAGTACCTTTCAATTCAGGATTTCAGCCCTGTTCTGTCACTGAAACAAATGTATACCAAGGTCATTATACCTTCCAGTAATTTCCAACTGGCTGCATTTGAACCATGGAAAATGCAAGTGTCTCCAATTCCTCACCTGAGTTTATAGACAAAAGCCAGACCCTGACTCTATCTTGTCCTGTCTAAGACTGAAAGCACTTGTTATGTATCCCTGTCTCCATACCTTGATTTCCATGGCCAAAATTGGTCTTGCTGACTGAAGGAAGATGCTGTGGCCCTGTCCTCCCACTGGTTGATCATGAAAAGAACCATGGGTTTATCATGAATTACATCTCAGCTTCCTCATAGCAACTGGATCAAGCTAACAATGATTCACTGAATGAAAGAGAAAATGTGACTAAGTCCTTTGCGGTTCTAAACACAAAACTTTGATTTTAAAAAGTAAGAAATCCACCAAAATCACTGATGATAAAATATAAAACTCAAAACCTGCTGTCAAATACTTTATATTTATTTTATAAAAACCACCACTGAGCGATAAATTATTTATTCAAAAACATCTATACAAAATAACACTTTTGGAGATGTACACTTTTACATTTTTAAGGTGCGTCTCTTCATCTCTACAATATTTTATTTGTTAATTTACACTGTACATTCATAATTTATAAAAAAAAGATATTGGTAAATAGTTTTCCAGTTGGATGCTAATAACAGTGACAAAGAACACGTATTCCATTTGGAAATCACTTTTGAAATGTGAACATATACAAACTATTCATATTTAAAGACAATAATGTGACAATAGCAAGAGTAACACTAAAACGTGGAATTACATTATACTGTATGATAATAGATTCTTGTTATAAAAGCTTATTTAAAAGTGCAAAATATATACACTCTGCCTTTATGTTAATTCCTAATTTAATTTTTAATACTTATTAAATCCCTTTCTGACGTCCTGAACTCAACAGAAAAAATTACACTAATTTTACACTATGCAAATCTATAATCATGCACACATATTGCAAGGCTGTATTTCCAAGAAGGAAAAGAACAAAAGCAAAAATGCAACAAAAACCCCCCTTCATTTCAGATTTTTAATTTGCCAACTGAAATACATAAAATGTGTAATAAAGTATATAATGAATATAATTTAGATGTTAAACACTAAGAGTACGAAAAATGTTAATTTTATTTGTTTGTTCATTACAGGATTCCCTATACTAAGATGATCACATATATGGCCACATTTTGTTGCATGATGTTTTGGCCCTCAAAAATGGAAAAAAACCTGCAATATATAAACCTCCAAAGAACTTCAACAAACATTTAACTGCCACAGGACCAAGATGAACAACATTGAGACAGTCTCTCTGTATCTGTATAGAATATTGATACCTATTTAGGTTTGGCTCTCATACAAACTGCTGAATTAATGCATTTTTAGGAGAGAGGTAGTGAACTGCCAGGAGACATTTAATAAGATGTAACTATTGGCTGCAATAGAATATACTAATTCAAATGTTTTTTGTAAAAAAGAAATTCTGAGCATTTTTTTTTTGTTTAAACTTTTAAAACTGAAAATCTTGTGCGATTTACTTGTTTTAGATATTTTTTTCCCTGTGACAGATACTTAAGTGAATACACTTATCATCTTTCAAAACTTATATAATTACAGAGGAAAACCTGAGTATTATGGTCACCACTAATGATTTAATCCTAGTCCTGAGTTCTTAGGGAATTCTGCCAATGCCCACTGACTTTCAAAGGCATATCTGGAAGTGGTTTAAAAATTTCCTATAATGTGTCCACATATATTTTTCTACTTTGAGTGAAAATAAAAGGACACTATGAAGAATATCTCAAATATACACTTTTTTTTTTTCAATTAACAACTGTACACAGGAGTCAGCCTTAGGCTGTATTGTGGGTTACTAATCACAATGTGAACCAGCTCATCACTGTCAATGATGCTTATACATAGACTGGAGGAAAGCACTAATTTTGTTAAAAATCACCACACTTCACCTCTGTAGCATTTTCTTGCAGGTTTCCACCAAGAATGACAAATGACTTTACAAACGAAAATGCATGATGGATGGGAGGAAAAGCAATGGTTGTGTATTTCACAGTGGACAAACTGTGGTATTTAAGATAGAAACTCCTGGAAATGTTGATATAAATGTACTTGTGGGGATGCTATTATTATAAATTTCAGGGACACATAACACCTAGTTTTCTCAAATAAAAAGTCAAGTAGCTTTGCCTTCTTTTCACTTACCACTTTCACAAAGAACAATGGCTCCATTTTTCTACAGCTAAGTGAAACCTGACAACATTCTGAAAACTTTAATTCCCCTTAATTTGGAATCATAAATGATTTATGGAGTGTTATATTTATCAACTTAAGCCATTAGTCATGTTTCTGTTGACATATGACAAATACTTGACTAATATAGTACAAAATATGCCAAAATACTTAAATTAAAATTAACCCCTCAGTCTTATTGCAAAATATTTTTTCTTCTTTTTTGAAAAAGTGAATATAAAGGGAAACACAGATTTAAGGATCTATCATAAAGAGTTATTCACTTATTTAAAATAATCATGGCTTTTGTAACAAATATTTAATACTTTTTCATGCAATGGAATAAAGATAATGCAATAAGAATAAATAGTTAGCCACTTATGTACACCTGGTAGTGTATGGCAATGTAAAATTTTGAAATAACTGACAGTTTTTATTGCCAATACAGTAAGCTATCACAAAGTTCCAAACAGACCTAAACTCATGTCTCTGTCGCTCCGCTTATTTATCTGAGAATTTCAAAATATGAGTTGGAAATAAGAAATTTTGATTAAAGTGATTAACAGAAAATAACCTTTGATTTCCAGAGGCACAAGACCAGATACGAAAAAAACCCCAAGAGCCCAAGGATACTGGTATAAGTGAAAAAGTACATTAAATGGCAGAAATATGTCTAGTGAACAGGCACCTGCTGTGGGAACAGTGAACACAAAGAACAATCAGAGAAAATTTCCAGTGACAAGCAGCGATTTGACCTCTTGGAGAATGGAATTTCACTCTCTGAGAGAATGCTTGTAATGTCCCCTAAAAGGGATGATTACCAGTATAACTTGAGAAAAGTGCAGTGAGTGTACATTTACATACTTCAAAAAGAGATGCAGAAAGTAATTGCATTTCTAAATCACTCAATAGCACAAAAAGTTAAAAAAAAAAAATCTAAAAACTAAGATTTCACGTGGACCTCTTAAGACCACTGCTCCATAACAACTGAACAGTGTTTCTGCTCATGCTGTGGAAGGAATTGCTGAACAATTCTCTTATTCTGCTCTTCATGTTTGCAACTACGTACACTGCCTACTATAACTGTATAACAACTTCTCAGGACTCATTGTATTTCCAAGCATCTGGCTCCATGCTGTTCTAGTAGAGTCCATTAGTTTGTTTGGGTTTTTTGGTTTTGTGTGTTCACATCTCGACTTTTTCATTTGAAGAGTGCCTTTGCAGTTTAAGTATAATTTTTTTCCCATCACTGAATTAATATTTAAAATTATTTCTAAGTATCAGTGGTCTAATTAACTCTTTATATAGAAAGCATGAGGTCCTGCCGTTTATTTCAAACACTACACACAGCTATGGCATAAAGACAATGATTCAACAGCAATAGGTTGGCCATGTATAAAAGGCTATTAGAAATACAGTTATACCCCGTCCTTCACGAGGAACAGGTCAGGCCACGGGCCTCGCGAAAAGCTAAACTCGCAAAGAAGTGCAGGTCGTTAATATGCATGCAGGCCACGCCCATTGCTCCACCTCCTGGCACTCCGGAGTGCTACGGGCACTTTTCTGCTTTACCACTTGGGCTCTCTGAGCACAGGGGAGCAAAGGGAACCGTTTCTGAGCCCCCTCTGACTCGGGAGACCCAGGCCTCCGAGAATCTGCGTGTCTCTCACAGCCCAAACCCCGCGTCGCTTCCCTCTCACCGACTCTGGCGCTCGCGTCTAGGCGCCCCAGCCCCGCAGCACGGCCCCACGTTGGCAGCCTGTGCCGGCAGCCCCTGTGAGGTGTACTGGCCCCGCAGCCATGCTGCGCAAGGACGCCCAGGCACGGGCTGGGGGGAGAGGGAATCGGCGCGGGGTTTGGGCTGTGGGCGCGTGGTCGCGGCGGACCGGAGAGGCCTGTGGATTCTCGGGGGGGTGGGTCTCCCGAGTCAGCGGGGGCTCAGAAACCTGACTGCTGCCACCACGCATGCTCGCCATTCCTCCGTGGCAGGGAAGGGGTGTCCCCAGGAGGGGGGGGTCAGGTCGGTATGAAAGTTTCCTTCCCTTTAACATCCACCAGTCGTGGGAGAGGCAGCTGCCTGTATGGTCCCAGAGGGCAGAGAGAGCTGCCCCCTCCCAGCACACAGCGCTTGCCCGACATCGCTTGCCTCACTTTCGTGGCACAGTTTCCTGGGTCAGGGACGGGAGCACGGTGCCGCCATTGCGAGCCCCCTCCCTGCAAGGCGGGGTGAGTCCCACCCCACAGGCACGGTGGCACCGCCCCTCGGCAGAGCAGAGGCACTGCGCATGCGTCGGCCAGCAAAACTCATACACGGCTGAATCAAAATTGCGAAAAGTTTCCTTCGCAAATGGGCGGGGTCATAATGGAGAGGTCGCAATACAGGGGGGATTCACTGTACTTATATGTGTTTTTTACAGAGCTTTGTGTTGCACAGACAAGAGCCTTGTGAATGTAGTTATCTCATTTACAAGATGGTTTTTAAATGTTTTGCCTTTCTGACTATAATCACAAGTTGTATCACAACTATTGTTTTCTCTCAAAAAGGTTATGTAAGTACTAAAATTTTGAAACTAAATGACAAGTCATTCCAGTAAACTTCTCTCTTATTATATTCTTTCTCTGCTCTTGACTTGTCACGCCTAAAGCTCTGCTTTTATTAAAATAGAAGGACTTGGAAACATCTTTATAATCCAGGACCTCTTTTTTTAAATGAAGCATGGTGGCAGGAAAACTGACAGGCTGAGAATTCCCCAAGTGCTGGATCCGGGAGCCTCAAGTCTCTGCCGTCTGGACTTGGGCAGGTTGATTGCTGGTTGGGAGGAATTGCCAGATGCATAACAGTTGTGCTGGGACACATGGAAATCTACTTTGTTAATTCATCCCAGTAAGTACTCCTTAAAATTCAGATTATAATTCATGTTAGGGTATCAGAAAAACTTTTGTTTGTGGAGGCAAATCAATTCAACCAAGGCAGTAACACAAGTTAAGTATAGACAATAAAATATGTACCAGAAAAAAATCAAATTAATAGAGGTTTCTCTGTCATAATTCATCCTTCTTTTCCTAGTGACAGTTAAGAAACATACTTTTGTTTCACCCTGTGTGTGTGTGGAAACAGGCTGAGGCCACGCTTGCTTGCTAGCACCTTTAATCTGCTTGACTTAATCCATTTGACTAACTCATGGATGCTTGGCAGAATGTAGAAAAGACTAAAAAACTTGTTAAGTAAAAGACAACTCTTCATAGAACCATAGAAATAGTTTGGAATGGAAAAGAATATTAGCTCCATTTTGTTTCAATTTTGATTCAAGGAAAGAAAACATTTTTTTTCTGGGTCTAAACATAATACTGTTCCTCGCTTTGAAAAACCCAAGACAAAATGCATATAAGAAATGGTGGATCTTTCTTTCTGATGTATAAGGCATAAGGAATGTGGAGGATGCAGAGCTTCCAGGATTAAGTGGTGATGGCTTTGGAGAACTCCACAAAGGAGCCAGGCATGCATTTAAAGAGAGCGACATTACGCGATCGCGCAGCTTGAACAGGAAGATCCTCTGAATGACCTCTCACATTTGAATATATGAAAGTATTGCAATTTAAAGTGTGACTTTCCTACACCAGATAGCTGCCTTACCTTGAGTACAAAATAAGTGTCTTAGTTTGACATGCTTATAAATAATTAGAACTTAAAAACATAAAGATAGCTTTTAATAGACTTCAGGTCCATCAAGTGGGCTTATTTTCATAATGCCTGCATGCTCTCATCACACTAAGAATATTTTGCAGGAAATTTCCTGTATTTTTAATTTCATTATTTCAAACCCAGTGAAGCACACTTCTAGTGGTGTTAATTTATTTGTCCTGAAAATAGTCAAAAGATAGATTCACAGATAAGCAATCATAAATAATCAAGCTACTACAGCTTAATGATGACTTCTACTCATCACCTGAGGCACAGCAATCTTCTATAAACATACTTCCAGCTGGCTGGAATTATGTTTATGTTTGAGTGAAATATGCTCAGAAACAACTCTGAATGTGTAGGAATCCAAACTGAGTGTCTATGGTTGCACACTTAGCAATTTTAATGATTAGGTCTACTTTTGGGGATTTAAATAAGTACTTATATGTAATACTAGGACAACTAGATTTATTTCCCATAGCAAGGAGGAAGGTGATTATGGAATTCTGTTTCTTGAGCTGCGTGAGAAGAAATCCCTGAGGACATTTATCAGCTTGGGTTGTCACTGTTCCAGATTCTCACTTACTGGAGTCCACAGAGGAACTACAGTTTTGTCTATATCTAAGAAAGGTCTTGCTTGACAAACCTGATCTTCTCCTATGACCAAGTGACCTGCTTAGTACAGAGGGAAAGGCTTTGGATGTTGCCTATATAGACTTCAGTAAAGTGTTTGGCATAATCTTCCACAGCATCCTACCACAAAAACTGGCTGCACATAGCTTGAACGGGTGGAATCTTCAATGGGTAAAAAGCTGGCTGGATGACTGGGCCCAGTTATGTGGTGAATGGAGCTAAATCCAATTAGCAGCTGATCACTAGCAGTGTTCTCCAAGGCTGTTTTGGGGCTGGTCCTGTTTAACTCTTTTATTGATGATCTAGATGCAGTGATTGAGTAAATTTGCAGACAACACTAAGTTGGGTTCAATAACATAAAGTACTGGGTCCTGCACTTGGATCATGACAACCCAAATAGTGCTACAGGCGGGGGGAGGAGTGGTCTGAGAGCTGTCTAACAAAAAAGAACTAAATATGATCCAGGAGTGTGCCCAGATGGCCAAGAAGGCTAATGACATCTTGGTCCATATCAAGAATGGTGTAATAGGCAGGACTAAGGAACTGATTGTCCTCCTGTACTCAGCATTGGTGCATCCATACCTTGAGTACTGTGTTCAGTTTTGGATTCCTCACTTCAAAAAGGACGTTGAGGTACTGGAGAGTGCCCAGTGAAGGGCAACACGGCTGGTGAAGTGTCTAGAAAATTTGTCTTAATGCTCTGGGATGGGCTTTCAGTCTCTGCATGGGTGTTAGATGGTGAGTTGGACTAGATGATCCTTGTGGGTCCCTTCCTACTCACAATAAAATATTCTGTGTGAATGGCTGAAGGAGCTGCGTTTGTTTAGTCCAGAGACCTTGAGGCTTGGGAGGACCACATCACTCTTTACAACTACCTGAAAGAAGGTTGTAATGAGATGGGAGTTTCTCACTTCTGCTGTGCCTGCAGTGAGAGGACAAGATGAAATGACTTTAAACTGAGACAGGGAAGATTCAGACTAGATATTAGGAAAAAAAATGTCATTGTTGTAGTGTTCAGGTATTGGAATAAGTTGCCCAGGGAAGTTGTGGAGTTGCCATCCCTGGAGGTGTTAAAGAGACATCTGGATCTGGCACTGGGTAATATAGTTCAGTGGTTTAGAGATTACTGTGGTAGTGCTGGGTAGACAGTTGGACTGGAAGATATTGAAGATTTCTTCCAAACTTTATGACTCTATAATTTCACGATTCTACTTACCCTATTTAATAGCTACATATTCTTTTTGTGGGTGATTGCTCTTTAGATGGAAGTTGCTGTTAGAATAATGAACAGTGACCTGCGCTATGTACATACTTGTTGGGTTATTTTATACAGTTTGAAATCTTAATTTTTGATTTTGGAGAGGACATTTTCATGCCACACAGATACAATTCTGGGTGTGCATTGAATGTCAAAATTAAAAAGGAATGTCAGAAAAAGAAGAGTAGGTCGGACTATAGAATTGAAAATTTCAAATCTTAACCTTCTCATTTTTGTTCAAAAGGAAAAAAAAAGAAGAGAAAAGTAACATCAATGAAGTAAATTGTTGAATTGTTGGAGAACAACTACAGAGAATTTTCAGGCAATTGAATTTTTTCAGATCAAGAGATGAGAATGTAGATGTGAAAAATTTGATTGATTTTTTCAAAAGAGTCGTCACAAACACAACATATAATCTTTCAGAAAAATTACCTTGAAAAAATGAAAATGGTATCATAAATCTAAGGACAGTGTATATTGCAGATTAAGAGGCACAAAAAAAATTGAAGGAATTGATTAGTAAGCATTAAGCTAAAATGAGACCTACTATTATGCACAGTTTAACATACAGGCACTTACAGCCTGTTGGGAGAGTAGTGCATCTGTTAGAAAACATACTGCGCTTATTAAAAAGTATATTGAAAATAATTTTTAAAAAATACCATCTATACCTTGTCTACTTGTATTGTTACAAAACAAAATAGCAGTCATGTCAAACTTGGAGAACATTTTCTTTGAACACAGGGGAGACAAGGAATTTTGAGTGCAAAGAAATGCTTGATGATCGATAACACCTAATTTAGATAAAAAAAAACCAAAAACAAACAACAAAACCAGATTTTTTTTTCCTCTAAGATAGATTAAGCAAAATCAAACCATTTACTACTTATGAAAAGGCATTTATTGTTGAGGGATGAGCCTACTAGGCCATACCAGAAAAGACAAGTATGGTGCAAGTTTTTCCAAGTGGAAAATCAGTAAAAAATCTTAATAATCGAGGCACAGAGATCTTGTTTACATCCTTTTCATATGAACATTCAGAAACTGTGGGATAATTTCCTGATTTCAATTGCAAATCTTTCTACACAGGATATAAAACAATGTCTGAGAAACTTACAAAGAGATTAAAAGGAAATGAAAAAAAATAATTGAGAGAATGGAAATGGTTAATCTTCAAGAAAAGGCAGTAGAAGCTCTTGGCTTTATAGAATTAGGATGACAAATATTGTCATGAATAAAAAGAATGATAAGAGAATTCTGAGATTTTAGTAAAACTTAAAAAAGTTAAAGTGCAAAAAAGCCCAACAAGCAAATAAACTCAGAGAGATTGTTAACAGGACTGGGAAGAAATTAACTGTAATTCACTGGAAACTCAGAATCTGGTGATGTCATAACAGCTTTCTCACCTACTATACAGGACAAGTTAACTGAAACTCCTAAGTGCCTTGTTCCAAAAGAAGGTAAAGGACAAATTTAGTTTGGCTATGAATCTGATTATTTTTCCTTTCATCCCACTATGAACATCCTGGTGATGGGGAGAAATTAATCTCTGCTTTATTCTCTAAATACAGTCTTACCTTGACTATCCGCGCATAATTATTCACTGCTTCAACTATTCACAAAAAATTAATTAAACAGTTATTCATAAATAGTTCTGGTCAACACATGTGCAGTTGTTCCGCTTGGCGGAGGGGCAGCACAGCTTCTTCCCACGGGGTAGGCGGGTGGCACCTCTTGCTCACTGGGGACCGGCAGAGATGGCTCCCTTAGGAGTGGGAGGTTATATGGCATTTCTAGTCCCTCGGCACCATGAGACAGCGTGTGTCTGTGTGTCTGTGTGCAATCGCGTGTGTCTGTGTGCACCCTGTGTGTCTGTGTACGTGTGTGTCCTTGTTACTGTTTCCATGACTATAGGTAGGGGAGGTTATAGATAGCCACAGGAAGCCAAGACAAGCTGCATTCCTGCATATGAATAGCCTCAGGCAAAGCACTCCTTCCAGTGCTACCTGATGGAGTTTTCCTTTTTTGTTAAACGGTAAAGTCCCTGAGGCACTATCGTGCTTCCTGTCTTCATTAGTTTTTGCAGGCAGATACTGATATCTTTCATTTTTCCATTTATAGATCACTGTTTAGAGATGGCATGACGGCAAAAACCATTTGGGTCCTTATTAAATTTTTTCAATGGCTTCCTCATGTAACAAACTCAAACCCTGTAATGTTCCTCACTAACATTGATCAATGGGTACGATATTAATTACCACCAGTTCAGTAATAATCCATGGGGAAGCATAGCAAATCTTACATTTTTTAATGTAGGGACACAGAGAGGCACGTCTTTTCATGATTCCAATTTTCCTCCTTTTGATACTGATGTAAAAGATTTTAAGGGAGAGCATTTCACTCCAGACATTAAGGACATTATGTTTTTGTTCCTGTCTCTATCGTCCATGCTAGGTACCCCCTGGGCAGCTACTGCATCGATCCTGCAGCTTAGGGATGGTGCTCAGAGTTCCTACCCATACATGGGGAATGTTGGACAGTGATCCACTCTGGATGCTGCCACCAAAACTCTGCCACAGCAGCAGTCTGCCGCTGACTCACAACCATCTACCGCGCCACCACTGCTCTCACCAGATACAGCACTTTTGAACTGGATGATGGCACTGACTGATGAACTGGGCCAAGTACTGGGAGAGCATTCTGCCCCTTGCCACCAAGATCCCTGAGAGGGAATATAGTTAGAGTACAAGACAAATGCAAATCATAGCACGTCTCTTAGTGTGAAACAATTAAGAAACGGGGTATTTTTTTTTTCCCAGTTTTATCGAATAATAAAACAATCTGACTAAATACACTGGATTTCTATTGTAAAACACGGAAAGTTTTATCCCTAAAAGCAATTAAATATTCATATTAATTTGGCCAGGGAATACTTGTCCATCTTCTGTGGAAAAAGAAAACAGTGAGCTAATTATGTACGCTGCTTATGGATGTTGTAGACCAGTAATTTAGCTTGGTTCTGAATGTTAATTCAACAAAGTGCTTGAAGACATAGTAGAATGTCTCTAATATTTTTGTTATGCATAGTTCAATGTTCCAAGAGTCACTGGATCCCCTAGGACATAGAACTCATCCATGAATTAATATAATTTCTACTGCCTCATTTCAGGAATTTTTTCTACTAAGCACTACATAGTAATGGCTAGCTGGAAAAAATAAGCTAAGACTTTTTCTTCCCTCTCCTCTGTCTGTCAAAGGGGATGACAAACTTCTGACTTAAACTTTATTCACTTCAGGATGGTTTTATTTTATGCTCGTAATCCTGCAACATTGCTTATGATTGCTACTTTTTATTGAAATGGTAAATAAATCTGACATTAATGCTATCTATAGAAAATTGAGCCATCAAAAAACTATGTGATAGTACTATAGGAAAATCTAGGATTGTCGATGGAGAAAGATGCTGTCACAGAATATGATTCAATTCACCGGTTTTAAGAATCTATTGCAGGAGGGAGTAAAACACTTGTCGAAACTGCAGGTCTCTTTCCACTGATTATGGACTTGAGACCAGATGGTTAACATAGGCTTAACATCTAATTTCTACTTTAATTCATAAATAAACATCACGTATGACTTCTCCGTCATAGTTGAGAATTTAGAAATATTTAAAAACCTGTCAAGAACATAGATTGTATAACAGAAATGATGTTCCAAGAATGGTCTGTAACTAGGAAATAAAACTAAAATTCATCGTAAATTTAACTTTAACTTTACATTTAACTTCTTGAACTACATTTAACATTTAATTTCTTTCCTCTGCTTGGTTGTATCACAATTTTCTAGAGACCTATGTGGCTGAGATGCTTCTGCCACTCAGTGATGTGTAGACTTGCACAATAAATCCTGGGTTTGCACTGAAAAAAAGTCTGTGATACATTTAAACTAGAGGTCAGAATACTTGGATAGCCGCAACTCGTAGAGGGCAGCATCACAACCATTCCAAGAAAGGATTGCAGGTTTCAGCCAAAATAAGTTTGAGTTTGACTCCTTACTGAAAAGTCAGCAGTTTTTTCAGTAGGAATGAGTCCTTTATCTGAAAATTTAGGCATCTGTGCACCAAGAGAATATTAGAAAAGAATTTTTATTCCCACGTATATTATTTAATATTGTATATCTTTTCTTAGGTTAAGTCCTGTATAAGTCATTGGAACTTAAAACAGCAGTGGTTTGGCTCATGCTCATGAAATTTGATAACTTCAGATTTAATGAAAATATAATACTGACAACTTTTCTGTTTCAACCAGATTAAAATACATCTTCATCTTGTTTGCCACACAAATCTTTTTTGAACTTATTAAAATATTTACTACAAGGTCATTTAGTTCACAGAAGATTATCACTTCTCTACATGTTTCAACACAAAAGTACACGAAGATTTCTGAAGCATAGGTTAAAAAATAAAACACATGATTGCATAATAGATTTTACATTTTCTCTTCACAATCTCTTTCTATTCATCATCTGTATCTGAATGAATAAAAATTCAAAGTGAGAAAACTACACTGCAAGATGAATTTCCTGATGAAGTTCCGTAAGTAATAGGTACTTCTAATTTGCATACCTAAGTAAAGGAGGTTTTTAAGACTGAACAGTTTTTCCATCTGTCCATCCCTTCCCTGCTTCCAGTTTTGCACTGCTTTGTCCCATTTTCCATTCACTGGAAAGAGGGACAGAAGCCTCTCATGACAGCATGGAGGAAACGTTTACTTAACATTTACCTTCACTGCCCTCAAAGACTTACTGGAGAACACAGGAAAACTACAGTAAATGAAAAATCAACCACAGGAGTAAAAAAAAGTCAGAAAAATTGCATTGCCGTTATATACACCTCATTTTGAACACTGTGATCGAGGAGATACTCAGGTAGGTGGGAAAGTGTTATAAAATACTGGAAGCATTTTGGTAGAAACATTTATGGAGATGT
This sequence comes from Pitta sordida, assembly GCA_013390025.1. Taxonomy (NCBI): domain Eukaryota; kingdom Metazoa; phylum Chordata; class Aves; order Passeriformes; family Pittidae; genus Pitta; species Pitta sordida. The sequence continues at coordinate 13,193 of WEKX01024716.1, forward strand.
ACTTAAAAAGAAATTCAGGCATTTTTAAATATGGCTAACATCACTACAAAGATCAGGCTACAAATTAAAGGTTTTGTGCAAAAGGCATCCTTGTCTGAAGTGACATGAATTAATGTAGTTCTGATATAAGACAGGATTTTAGATTTATGGTTGCAAATTTTGTCAGAGCTTAGCCCTCCTCCTCCAGAAAATTATTCTTTAGGCTTCAAGCTACTAGCTCAAGGGTGGGAATTGCTTTGAAATACTTTTTCTAAGATCCTAAAATCCAAAGCTTAGAAGAATTTGGTCAGATTTCCACAACTTGAGCTTTGGATCAGCGCAGCCTCAATAATATAAATCCCTTCTTCATGATTATAGGAAAAAAAATTAAATCATATAGGTCAGATTAAGTCAGTGAGACTCTCTGGTAATATCTAAATTTATAACTAAATGTATCAGGGCCTGTTTTCTATCCCTGAAGCCATCTGGCAGAGTCTCTGTTAAATGCTCTGGTGTCTTCAACAGGGTAGCAACCAAGCCATGCACGGAGAACAGAGCTGAGCTGGCTTTAGCTTGATTGTGCACAGGATTTTATCTGCGGATTTTAATGACTGTAGAGCAAAAAAAGCCAGAAACTGTATTAACAAGTCATCAGTATGATTCAAGTACAATGCATGAACCCATTTTCTCAAAACCGTGTTTGTAGATGGGATTGTTTTTAGCCATTTAACCAAGTTCTGAGTTCAAGTAAAGGCATAAAGATAATTTGAACATACAGAGATTATCCTCTTTTTACTGATTTTTAATCACAAGTGGCTGCCCTGGTTTTGTGACGGTGTCCAATTTTGTAATTCTATGTTTGCATGCTTCTTCCTAAAGCTTAGTATATAGCAAGTATGCAACAAAGTATATTAACATTTATTTTATGATCTGGTTAAATATTTTTTTTAAAAAAATATTTTTTTAATATTTGCTGTCCAATCACCATAAAGCAACTCTCCTCTGTCTCAGTGAGCAATTTCTGAGGTGTGAGCGTGGAAGGTACCTACCTATCACCTACCCAATCAGCAGATCTATTTACCATTTGTGAATCTTACTAATTTACAACTTTGAGGTCTTTTGTGAGCTGAAAAGTGGTGCAAGTACTCAAAGCTTTGACAGGAGAGGTACATGCAGGTTACATGAGGCACACTCTGAAGGCAATGACAAAATAATACTGACAATTAAAAATTTGACAAATGAGCATAAGCAAATGAAAAAATATTGGAAGCTCAACATTTTCACAGAATCACAGAATATTGTGAGTTGGAAGGGACCCACAAGGATGATTGAGTCCAACTCTTAAATGGCACCACTGCCTCCCCATCGGGGAATTGAACCCCAGTCTCCCATGTGACAGGTGGGAACACTCACCACTGTACTAAAATGTATTTTTCACATGAGGTGCTTGAAAAAGAAATGGAAGGTGCCATGCAAGTCCTACACAGGACATATAGCAGCTAAGTAACTAGTAATCTATTAGCTTGTCCTCAGAAGACTGGCCTTTAATCCCTCCCTTGAGATTGTTGCACAACATGAAGAAAGGAAAAAGGAAGTGAGTGAATAAAAATCTGCAGGGATGTTTGGAGAATTATTTCTAAAACACAATGTTAAAATTCAGAGGGTGAATTTATAAGAATTTTTCTCTAGTATTCCTTGAGATTGATTTGGACATACAGAAGAAAACTACTGTCTTGTAAAAACATGGCTCATTAGAATACTGAAAGGATTTAGAAATTCCATTAAACAGACAATTCAATTACTGAGAGATTATGTAATAAACTAAGCTTAATTTCTTTTAAGTTTTTATTACAGTATTTGGGAACGTACCTTTATTATCACGACTCTTAAAACATTAAGTCTAGAGGTCTGACTGTAGCATCAGTTTGGTACTAGGTGGTACAGGTTTCCACTGTACGTAACTATGAATTTAATTTGAGCATTTCCTATGAGAAAATATCAGAAAAACAAAATTGAAGGAATTTCATAATTCTTCATTGTACAGACTCTCTGGAATTTATAATTGTTCATGTTAATAACTGAGTATTGATTGTAAGAAAGATATTCTAATGTTAATGTGCTATAAGCTGTGAATGCTAAAACCTCAGTAAATACAGTAACCAAAAAATAAAATAAAAGGCTGAGAATTAAATGAAACATTTTGGATAAGTGCATATTTGAGAAAGTAATTTTTTTGAATGATTTAAAAAAATAACAAAATTGAGATTATACACAATGAAAAATAACGTGATGACTGTAAATATTTATTTAAATAAATTAATAAAAACTTTTCTCACTTTTGCTAACTGCTGTTTTAACAGAAATCAGAACTCTTACTATGCCTCCTATCAAACAACATCAGAACCCTAAACAATATCGGAATTGCAGAGTTCCTACTGTTCAAATTAATCCTTTTAGAATAATGAGTAATTCTCCTGGTGGGATCAATTCACCTGCATTAGGCACTTTATCTGTGCCCAGCCTTTAGGTGGATGGATAACCATCCATTTGAAGTAAGTGCCTAAGGTCCCACAGCAGTCTGTCAAGACAGCTTCAGACGTGAAGAGGAGAATTTAGGTGACTAAACTTAAGCACTGAATTTACGTAAAAACATGCCTCACCTGAGAGCTTTTAAGATAATTTACTTTTTTTCCTTAGGATACTTTAGGCTTTTACTTTAGCAGGACACTTTAAGAGACACCTAAAATTTTAGGGAGGACATTGATGAATTAATTCCTTATCCATTCAGGATATTCTACTTGTTTGATTTTGATTGTTTTATTTTCTTTATAAAAATGTAATTACCTGATGGTGCCTCAAATCTGCACATGAGAACAACTGAGACTTCAATCACAGAAACCTGCAGTATTTGGTATTACAGGGAATATACCCTAAGATCAAAATATGTTCCTTTTATATAATTTTTTCAATAGGAGGAAGAATTATCTATGCATATAAGAAGATTTCAAAAGGAAGGTTAGGAAGATATTGAAAGTAAAACCATATTATTTCCTTAGCAAGGACAAAATACACTTTTCTTGGATGTAAGTCAAGGTTAGAACTGTAGCAAAGAAAGGTAGATGGCTTTATATTTTGTTATGTTCATCCTATGCGGGAAGCATCCTCCTTCAATCAAAACAGTTTATTAAAGAAGTTCTTCCCAAGCATACACAAAAAAATCACATCAAAGGATAGTGTCAAGGCAGTCTAAGAGTAAAGGAATGAATGGGTTATGGCTGCTTTATTAATAGATAAGAAAACCTCATTGCAAGTTTTCTAAAACAGAGTGTCTATAGTGAGACTTCTTAGCCGAGTCTAAAGCTTCTGTAGATTGACTATAATACTTAAATACATACTTAACATTACCTTGTGCATATGCTGGGGCTACTCAATATGCTTAGAGCCAAGTGTATGCTTATATATCTTCCTAGATCAGAAATAGAGTATTTAGGGGTTTGCCAGAGCTAAACTCTCAGGCCTTGAAAGAACCAAACTGTGGAACTATAATTTTGCAAACATATAGAAGCAAGATAAAAGATCAATTCCTACAGCAGTTGTCTGCAATAATTATGTCTTTCCTACAGTAAGGACTGTAGAAATTGTCTATGTGCCCAGCACTTTTCGAAAGAGACTGAGAGGCCAAATTTAGGACACACATTTTTTAAATACTCCATATCTCTATCTAAAAGGGGGAGTATGTATGACCACAGGAGAAGAAGTCAAAATGACACTACAAGTATAATTGAATGAATATTTACTTAGATTTTTAGATTAATGCTGAAGATGACAAACTGATTCAGTTTGACTTAATATTTGTTAACTCACAGACTCAAAATATTTATCAGATTGTGAAAACTCGTAACATTACAGAAAACACAACTATAGGTTCCTTATAAAATCACAAAGTTGCAATATTGTGAATCAAATAACTACTTTCTTTAAGAAAATAATTTATTTTCCATAGTCACAACATTTAATCTAGTATCAGTTACTGTACATATATTTTCTTGCAATACTCTGACTGTCTATGAATACTGGATCCACAGATGCCACTTTTGCTGCTATAAAGGAGTGAATACAGTGTAAAACTGCTGTCAGATCCTGAAATTCAAGTTCCTGAAAGAAGAAGTGAGAGAAAAAAAGAAGAGAAAAGGTGAATTCATATTCAGGTTTATAAACATTTTATATGAATACAGAAAAGACTAGTCAGCAAACAACAATGGACTTAACATGAAAATTGAATCTTTATAGGAAATTATAAAATTGAAACTTAAGAATAAAAGCTGTATATCCACATCTTGTTGACTGGTAGTGCTCCATGTCAATTTGATTTTCATTGTGCTGCTTCATTGTTTACATTTTGCTCAACTTGGACAATGAAAGAAGTCAACTTACAAGAACATTTGAATATTGCAACATAGAATCATTTAGGTGGAAAAGTACCTTTAAGATCATTGCATTCAACCATCAACCCAGCACTGCCAAGTCCACCATTAAAGCATGTCCCTAAATGCCGCATATACACATCTTTTAAATACCTCCAGGTTTGACAACTCAACCACTTCTCTGGGCAGCCTGTTCCAATGCTTACCAACCCTTTGGATGGAGATACTGTTCTTACTATCCAATCTGAACCTGCCCTGGCACGACTTGAGGCTGTATCCTTTCATACTAGCACTTGTAGCTTGTTTCAGGTAGTTGTAGGGAGTGATAAGGTCTTCCCTAAGACTCCTTTTCTCCAGTCTAAAAAACCCCAGCTCTCTCAGTTTCTCCTCATAAGACTTGTGCTTCAGACCCCTCATCAGCTTCGTTGCTCTTCTCTGGACACACTTCAAGCACCTGAATGTCTTTCTTGTAGTGAGGGACCCAAAACTTAGCACAGGATTTGAGGTGCAGCCTCACCAGTGATGAGTACAAGGGGACAATCACTTCCTTAGTCCTGTTGACCACACTATTTCCGATACAAGCCAGAGTGCCACTGCTTTTCTTGACCACCTGGGCACACTGCTGGCTCATGTTCAGCTGGCTCAGTCACAGCTTGGGAGGGTGCAGAAATCACATACTTTGTCAGGCTTTGAAGGAGAGATGGCAGGCCAGAGGCAGGGTGGAAGATAAGATAAAGTCGCACCCTGCGGATAGAAATATGGCTGGGTATGAAATTCATATGCCTTAATTCACTAAGAAGGGCAGAATTACTCCTGACCAGTTTTCAGATTCCTTTAACTTTTTATAACATATTTCATTTTCTGTCCACAAATTAAATTTATTTTTCCCCATCTTCACAGACAGCAATAGACTGATAGTCTGACACAATGACAACAAACATAATGTGAAGAACATTCTATTTACATGGTACTATTAAGTGTAAAGTCTGCAGCTGGTAAATATATTCTGGAGACACTTGGGACAGTTTTCGGTTTGAGGAGAAGACTTTTCAGCAATGGGTTTGCTACATATTAGTTTATTAAGGCACACTCCATATCCTTGTTTTTTAATAAAAAGCAAAGCACTAGATTTCTGGGTTTTTTTTTATCACAGAACTTTATAATATATTCTAAACAAAATTGCCCCAAACAGATGTATTTGCAATTCAAGCTTGGTGTTCCAGAAAAGCTCATCATCACTCTATTTTACTATCCAAGACGTGTTTACTAGACCCAAGTGGTCCCACTACTAATGAATGTCTTAAATTGTTCACTAGTATTTGTAGGGCACCATTTACAGTTTTAAGGGTGAAATTTTGCCCCTTCAGATATAGAATGTAATGTGATTTTTTTCTAGGAAATAACACCAAAGACACTTCTTTCAAACAAATACATTAAACAAATACATTTTGTAAAAGTAACATTCATCACTGTAGTCAGCCAGGTAGATGAGTAACTGATGTTTTTATTTGCATTATATTGTCAGACATCACCCTTATGTTTGCCTGCTTTTTCTGTGACTGCTGCATTTTTTCTTTAATTAAGGTTGTCAGTCATTTGAAGAACCAGTGCATTTCTAATATATCAATAACCAAAGCTATTTCAGTTTACTATGTGTATCATAATCAGTGGATTAAGTACAACAAAGGCACTAGAATGAAACAAATCACGAGAAGAACAGAAAACATTGGATTAAAGGAATGGGAGGACAAGACTGCAAAACTTTTTGCTGGTACTGAAAATATAAAAAAATGAGCACACTGCACTGACCTCCACACCTGTGTGTGCACAGACAAGGAAGAAAAACATATGCTTGTTTCATCCACTCACCTAGGAGAGTTGGATTTATTACATGTCTTAAAGAACTTTGAGAATGAACTCATGAAGGCACAGGGGCAGGTGGTCCCAATGTGCCGAAAGATGAGTCAGAGGGGCAGAAGATCAGTCTGGATGAGCAAGGAGCTCCTGAAAGAAATAGGGGAAAAAAGGAGGATGTACGGCCTTTGGAAAAAGGGGAGGTAAGTCAGGGTGTGTTTAAGGAAGCTGTCAAGTCATGTAGGAGAAAAATTATAGAGGCAAAAGCCCAGATGGAACTCAAGCTAGCCATTTCTGTAAAAGACAACAAGAAATGTTTCTACAAATACATCAAGAGTAAAAGGAGAGGCTGCAACAACTTTCACTCCTTGTTGGATGCAGAGGGGAATATAATAACTACAGATGAGGAAAAGGCAGAAATNGGGAACAGATAGCACTGGGTGCTATTACGCATCACCTGCAAAGTGACCATGACACTAGACCCAGTCAGCACGGATGTAGGAGACATAGGTCTCACCTGACCAATGTGATCTCCTTTTATGATCTGGTGATTGGTCTGGTTGACAATAGAAACACCGTGGATGTTGTGTACTTGGACATTAGCAAAGCCTATGACACGGTTTCCCATAATAAGCTTCAGGAGAAACTCATAGAGCATGGACTGGATAGAAGCATTTAATGTTGAGTTAAGAATTGGTTGGATGGACGAGCTCAGAGAGTGTTGGTGAATGGTGCCACATCCAGCTGGCAGCCAGTCACCAGTGGAGTCCCACAGGGATCAGTGCTTGGGCGGCACTGTTCAACGTCTTTATTGATGATATGGACAGGGGAATTAAGCCCATCATCAGCAGTAGAAGGGCCCTTCAGAGGGACCTTGATAGGCTAGAGAAATGGGCAGAATCTAATAATATGTGATATAACAAGTCCAGGTGCCGGGTTCTTCACTTTGGGCATAACAACCCCATGCATCGCTGTCGGCTGGGGGATGAGCGGCTGGAGAATGGTGAAATGGAGAGGGATTTAGGAGTAATGGTTGACAGAAAACTTCATATGAGCCAGCAGTGTGCCCAGGTGGCTAAGATGGCCCATGGCATCCTGGCCTGTATTAGGAACAGCCAGTCAGACTAAGGAAGTTACTCTTCCCCTGTCTTGGCACTGATCAGGCCACATCTTGAGTACTGTGTGCAGTTCTGGGCTCCCCAGTTTAAGAAGGATGTTGAGCTGCTTGAGAGCATCCAGAGAAGGGCAACAAGGATGGTAAAAGGACTGGAGAAAAAGCCTAGATGATGGGAGGCTTGGATGGATGAAGCATGGCGCCCATGGTTCCACACTTGTGGGTTCGATCCCTGGGTGGGCATCCACTTGGGAGTTGGACTAGATGATCCTATGGGTCCCTTCCAACTCAGAATAACCTGTGAACCTGTGAAATTGACAGGCCTGTTGCACTATTACCATGCACACAATTTTATTGATTACTTCTGAAATCTGTTGAATCTCTATTTGAACAAGATATGAGTCTGTGTCATATAAATGGCAAATAATGGAGATGCTGACAGATACGTTTATTGTGCCCTGCGCATTTTGTGATTTCTTGAAGGACATTAGTAAGCCTCAGTGTTTATTAGTTGCAACTATTACCACTGTATTCTTCAGTGTATTTTTTTTTAATCAGATTGAAATTAAAATAATATTTTTTTGCAAAAACCCCCATAAAATAACAAACAACAGACAAAGATACCAAGGTTTTAGCTCCAGACAACATGTAAGTAAAAATTGAAACAAAAATTCTACATTCCATTTTGTACCTCAGCAGGTATGCCAGAGCCCAGTTGCCATATCACAGATGAGAAGAGTAAACGCGCACAGCAGGTTAAGATTACTATAGATACACAAAGATAAATTGTCATCTATGAAAGCTTCTCCAGCTATAAGCTTTTATTTGCCTCCTCTTTGTGGCTGTCATTGCATAAAGAGCAGAAAGGCAAACTCAAATGTTCCTCTTACCCTGCAAGTCTAAGAACCAGATCTACGATGCCGACATTCAGTGTCAGATAACTGCAACTCTCTCAGTTGTACTTAAGTCCTTTAACAGTGTCCTACAGGGATCTGGAAAAATCAGATGGATTCTCCCTTACAGCTTCTGAGATTCCAAATACCACTATCTACTGCTAATTTTGAAACACTTTTAAATGTCTCACTAGCAGATGTACTTTGTTCATGCACAAGAAACTCATATGGAATGCTATTCTAGAGATGTTTGTCTAAAAGCAGCCAACTAAATTCACCCATTCCAGCAAATATTAAATTTCCAGCAGCAATCAGACTGTCCAATACTGTCACAAAGGTAGAATCTTACTGCTTATACACCATTATGTTGCAAATGTTTTTCAAACCTCGCCATTTTCAACAGTAAGCAGTCAGACTTCAGTAACAGAAGACACATGTTAATAAAAATACAGAAGGGTTTGAGTGCTGCCTAACGGTGTATGGATGATAGAGATTAATTTGTACTAAAGAGAGAGCTTTGTTTGTACTCTTCTTATTTTCCATATCTCTCAAGAGGACAAAAATGGAACAAATATGAAATAAATATCCTTTCAGAGAATGGAATTTACGGCAAAGGATTTACTGCAAAACTGCTACAGTCTAGTTGCAAAGTCACATCACACTGTATTGCTGTACCACCCTGAAATTAGAGAAGAGTTGAGGCTTGAAGTCAGTGAAAAAAATATGCTGAATGCACTCAGTTAAATATGCAGGGCTCTTAAGTTAACCATGGAACAGATAAGAAGTTTATGAGACCAACAACATCTAGATGAAGCTTCAATATGGCTCACAACAGTCTATTGACACAATGGTTTCTCATCCTTCTTCAAGAAATATTTAAACTAAGTGAGATGAGAGGGGAAGTGCTCAATTAAAATATACATAATTGTAAAAAAAGTCTTATCATTCAGGTAGCTACAGTTTAGCTAAGGCAGATAAAGCATCAATATAAACCTGAAAATATTAATCTTAAATTTTTTCTTTCTTTTAAAGTAAACTTTAAAATTCGGGATAAAGAATATCTACTATTATTTTTATTGCTTGTGTTTTCCCAGTGTTGAAGGCAGGTTAAGTTCAGGGAAGTACTGAAGTGGGAAACTATGGGAAGAAATTGTAGGAAATATGAAGAACATGAGAAACAACTGCCAAGAACTTTGCCCTTATTATCTTCTTTGAACAAAAAGACTTTTCAAATTGAAGAATGTATTGCTCACTTAAAACTGAAGTGTACTTGAAGTTTACTTGGTTTAACATTTGTGGGAGAAAAAACATCATCTCTAGTTAGTAACCAAGATACAAAACCAGAATTCCTAAATGGGATTACTTTTCCCCAAAGAATTTCTACGCATATAAAATCAGATATAATCTAGAAAATTCTTTTGCAACCTTAACTCTACCGTTTTCTACCAAGGGAACCTAAGTCATCTGCATCAAACTTTATTTCATACATAGTGGCTCATTTACTCTGGCAAAATGAAACTTCTATTATTTTATGACATTTCTGTTTCTCATTATTGGCTGCATTTCACCATATAGCACCATCTGGCTCTATGAAATCTTCTTCAGAGCAATAAGCAGAGGCAGATACTGTACTATGGGTACCCAGTGTTGGATATTTTCCAATGAGCCTGTAACTCTGATGTCTAGGAAATCACATCTTTTAAGTGGTGGGCTTACACTTGAATAGATATATCAGGTTATCTGAATTGGAGAGCTGCACAGTTGTGTCCCAACCCCTTATAATGTGGAATCCCAGCAGGTACACTGCACTGTGTAGAGGTAGTGGTAAAAAGTTATAATCACTAAAAATCCTGAAAAATCCTCAGCTACTTAGTGTCAGCCTTTCTTCTGGCCTCTAATGACCATTTTCTGGGATCTTCTAACACTTACAACACATATATACATTTAGCTACTTAGGTATTTAGAATTAGAATTTATGAACCAACCACATATCAACTTCCACTGATACTTTAGTTACCTCACAAAAATTCATGAAAACTTTGCCAATTACAAGATGTTTTCATTAGAGCCATTTAAAATAATAATTTTTTAATGTTTAAACAAATCTGTCTTCTAAACAAATTTGCTCTAAAATTACCATAAGGATTCACTTTTATAATAATTTTAGAGATAATAAAATTTTATTAAAATGCCAAAAATTACTTTTTTTCTATCAAAAGGGTAAAATACAAGTAAAACAATGAAAAAAACACCAAACACAACATCAAACCCAGAAAACATTGCCCCTCAACAATTTAAGTGAGCACACAAATGAAAATAAAATAAAATTTTAAAAATCAGACCAGTTACCACAGAGGAGTGATTCAGTATTAAAGTTATAGAATTCCATTACTAGCAATATGACAGCCTTTGCCACATCACAAACATGGATTATGTAATTATTTAATACACAGAGATACACGTTATAGTTTTTGCACCACTATAACCTCCCTATCTGACCAGCAATAAGTTATATAAACTCTCTGCAGTAGATGAACACATAAAAAATGAGGAGTAGTCCTTTTCTCCAAGGAGTATTGTGAGAAATTAAGTGGAAATGACCTCTTACTATAGACAAATTATTATAGTATTATAACTTTTGAAATAGATATTATAATATCTTTTACACTAGAGCAAAGAGAAGCTCAGGTTAAGCTTGCTGATGAAAGTCTGAATAATTTACTAATGCAGATATATAAAGTCATAGGGCATTGCTGTAACTTTATAATATATCTATCATTAAGGAAGGTTAGGGATTTTCTTCTCACAATTTATTTAAATATTAGAATGATAGGCAATATATAACTTTTGTGAATGATCACAATAGCAAAATATCACTTTATAAGTGACTTTAACCCATACAACTCCAGCTAAGACTATTTGAGAATTTTCATAGCTCTTCAGACACTTTGCTGCTGTTTTCATTTGCTTTGATATACCAAAACTCAGTCGAACCTCATTTTTACCTTCCTCTTCTCTGTCATATCACACCAAAGTTCTCTTCATCCTTTTTAAAACCACAAGATTGATAAATGCTTCATTCATTTATTTATTCAGCAGCAAGAAGAATCACACAGGGCCGAATCAGTGCAGATTACAACAGTACAGACAGACCTCCGGAAGATTACAATCCTGAATGAGAACCTGCTGAAGTTCAGTTGGGAATCTGAATTCTAAGTTCCACAATTTTATTTGATAATTGCTAGAGGGAAAAAAAAAAGCCCAATAAACCCCTCCCCAAACCTACTACTGATATCTCATCTATAGAACTGACAGGATGTCTCCACTATTTCAGATCTTGCAAAGCATGGATTCTACTTAATTCACAGTAGAACCAATCAATTTTTTAAGATAATAAATGTTATACAATCTTTTTTTTTAAGCGAAACTTAAGCATATATGTGGTTAAAAGTTTAGGTCCACTTACATATAGGAATAAAATTTATCTAGCATTTATATAGTTTTGCTTTCCCTTTATCTTTTTAAATGCAATTTTTAGATAAAATATCTACTATGGGTTGATAGAATAACTTCACAGAAATTCTTTCTGAAAGAGTAAAATGCCAAAAACAAATTAATAGCAAGCTTACACAAAGAGTGCAATAAATCTACAGGTACTATATCACTTCTGTTTATTGTGTTGTTTCTAAAGAATAGGAAAAAAAGATAAATCCTGTGGATCCCTTCCAACTCAGAATAACCTGTAAACCTGTGTTAACCATATGTATCTGCAGTAGTAAATGGAATTTTTGGTGCCTTGGTAGTAATTTCATTTCATGTTTTACTAAACTGAGAAAGAGGATGTTGCTTACCTTTGTCTCAATTTGTTTAGTGTCTAGATTCTGAAAAAGCAGCTTTACTCTTGTTTTCCCATCATCTGAAGATCCTTTGAGTTGAGAGAATTTAAATCTCCACAGCACATTCTAAAGAAAAAGCAATTTGATTAAGGACTCTGTTACATGTTCTTACTTAGAACTATAGATAAATGATCAATGTTTTTATATTATAGTAACACAGTAAATATAGTACATGGTAACAGACTTTTTGCAGAGCAATTAAAGTTAACAGTTCTGTATCTTATGTAAAAGCAAAAGATGCAATATTAATGTTCACTAACAAAACAACTATTTAGAAATTCTCTGAAGCTTAAACGTTGCAATTGCCTACATAATAGTAAGATCCATGGTAAAAACTTAATTCCATAAAGTCTCATGAGGATATTTGTATCAGCTTCACTATGGACACAATTCCATGTCATATCTTGAGCTTTTGTACTTCAGCTGGCTCATATAACATGGATGGTAGCGTCTTAGACAGATGTTGCAAACCTAAATTTACTGATGTGCCTAACTTGGTTTGAAATCCTCAAATAAACTACAGAAATGCAAAAATATTATTACTGAATTTAGTTGCAGAAACCACAAAATCTGTTCTACATTACATAGTGGTTTGTAAAATAGATAAGAATTCTAGGTTTCCTGGTCTCCTATAGGTTTATGTACAGTGTCTTATTAGTGTTGGCAAATCCGAGACTGACAGATATACTTTAATATTTATGGAGATACCTTTTTAAAACAAGAATTTGGAAATCAGTTTTGAAACCAAAGCAGTTTTCTGTATTTATGTGATTGTTTTCTATTTATCACCTGATAATATATAATTTAAAAAAACCCCAAAACTTGCACCCAGACTTCCGTCTTATGTTTCCTTTAATATCTAGAATCTTAATGAAAATTATCTGCACATGTTGATATGTGATTCAGTTCCTGGATACTGCTGAGAAAACAAAATTTTAATACTTGGAAGGCTATTTCAAAAGCACACACGGAAAAAAGTCTGCTTGTTCCATTTTTCAACATGACTTTTCTTAAAATATTTTTTAAGTAGACCACTGTTACGAGTGGTCTTCAGAACACTGCTCACAGTTTAACAAGGAATGTCCTGCAAACAAAGAACGTAAATGCCACTGACTTCTTAGAGAAATATATGTAACAGATAAAGAAAAACCCAACCATGCTACAGCACTGTGATGGTGCTTAAGCTTTACATTCATGAACAAATTTTCACTGGGTCCAGAGGGTCTAGTTAGACCATCTGAATAGTGTTCAAAGCTTAAATGAGTTTGGTACTAAACAGGATAGATGAACGTTTGTTGTGTAATATGACTGCTAAGGTGGAGATGAAACAAGAACATAGGAACCATTTAGCAATAATAGGCATTTCTGGAGTCATCTCTCTCAATGGATGACACTGAGTGGGAAAAAAGAGAAGTAGGTAGTTCTGGAAGGCGGAAGAAAATGCACATTTTGGGATCCCTTTGTCTTGGATGAGCAGCTGGCGGCACAGGATGGAGAAGAGAAACCAGACAAGCCAACAAGGAAAAAAATAATCTCTACAATGTGAGATAAAGCAGATGCAGGCTACAAAAGTATCTCTGTGATGGGCCCAAGACGATAACACCTCAATGAATTAAGCCCACAATAACCCAGGCATAGTATATGTAGAAAAAGAAGTCATTCTTCCAAGTAAGTTTAAGAATCCACCAGCACCACCCTACGAAAGATTTTTCTAAAAGACACTTATATTTCTTGTGCTAGAGAGAGGAATGAGAGTACGTGAGAAACAATCCTGCAGACACCAAGGTCAGCGAAGGAGGAGAGGGAAGAGGTGCTGGTCCTGAAGGACTGCACCCGGTGGGAGGGACCCATGCTGGAGCAGTTCATGAAGATCTGCAGCCCATGGGAAGGACTCAAGTTGGAGAAGTTTGTGGAGTACTGCCTGCATCAGGGACTCCAGGCTGGAGCAGGGGAATAGTGTGAGGAGTCTTTACCCTATGGAGGAAAGAATAACAGAGATAACATATGATAAACATACTGAAGTCCCCATTCCTGATCTGCCTTTGCCATTGGAGGGGAGGAGACAAAGCAAATTTGGAATAAATTTAAGATGGGAGGGAGGGGTGGGAGTAGAGTGTTATAAGATTAGGTTTTTATTTTTCATGAGCATGTTCCAATTAGATTGGTAGTAAATTAAAATAATTTCCTCAAGTAGAGTTTGTTTTGGCCACAATAGTGAGCAGAGTGATCTCTTCCTGCCTTTATTTTGACCCACAAGACTTTTCTTCTTTCTCTAATTTTAGGCAACAGTTCATTATATATCCTCTCCTCTGCCCAGCTCAGGAGGAAGCCAGGGTCAACCACCACACTCCAAAGCAAAAATTCTTGTGCTTTTTATTTTAGAATTTGTAATAAGAAGACACTTTTTATATTATTTTTCAGACTGTAAAAAAGAAAGTTTTTGAAGGAATACATGAGCAGCATTCCCAGAATTTGAGATCTAAGTTTAGAGGCATAGAGCAGACAGGGGACTGGCCTTTATTTTAATAATCCTGTGTGAACACCTGCTGCGGTATAAGATCATTCTTTACATCAATAGAAGAATTTAATTTGTTCATTATCTTGAGGAAAGTAGATTTTTCAGTAAAATTGCTACGTCCCTAATGAACTGTTAATTCCTTGACCACTTTAAGAATCTTTTCTGTGTTGGTAGGAAATGTTCTGAAACAGCTATGCATATGGGGCAACATGGGACATATGATGAACTGTAGAAGTCACGCATTACTGCCTCACTCAGGTGTGAGGGTGCAGAAGACATCTCCATCTCTCACAAAGATGGAAAATAAATGTACTCAAGCTCTCCAGAATTTTTACAGTCTAACAACAGGATGTTATGTACTTGGATTATGCAGCAACTACAAAACGACCATGACATTAGAACTAGTCAGCATGGATTTTGGAGAGGCAGGTCTTGCCTGGCCAACCTGATCTCCTTTTATGATCCAGTGACTCGACTGGTTGATGACAAAAAGGCTGTGGATGTTGTGTACTTGGACCTTAGCAAAGCCTTTGACATGGTTTCACAGAATCACAGAATCACAGAAAATTATGAGTTGGAAGGGACCCACAAGGATCATCTAGTCCAACTCACCGTCTAATACCCGTACAGCGACCAAGAGCACATCCCAGAGTATAATAACAACCTAGATGCCTCACAGTCTAGCAGGCCACTCTGAGCCGGAGGGGGCCCAGGGTCATCCAGCCCTCACCCCCCAGCTAGACCAGCTAGACCATGTCACTAAGCTCCTCGTCCAGTCTTCTCTTAAACACTTCCAGGGATGNTTTGGCGCTGATCAGGCCACATTTTGAGTACTGTGTGCAGTTCTGGGCTCCCCAGTTCAAGAAAGATGTTGAGCTGCTTGAGAGGGTCCAGAGAAGGGCAACAAGGATGGTGAAAGGACAGGAGGAGAAGCCCTATGGGGAGCGGCTACGGGAAATGGGGTTGTTCAGCCTGGAGAAGAGGAGCCTCAGAGGTGACCTCATTGCTGTTTACAACTACCTGAAGGGAGGTTGCTGCCAGGTGGGTGTAAATCTCTTCTCTCAGGCTGACGACACCAGAACGAGAGGACATGGCCTCAAGCTATGCCAGGTGAGGTTTAGGCTGGATTTTAGGAAGAGTTTTTTCACAGAGAGAGTGATCTCTCAGTGGAATGGTCTGCCCAGGGAAGTGGTGGATTGATATAACTACATGCAATCAGTCTTCACATTCAACAGAAACACTTTAAGCTAGAGATATTACTTTCTATAGTTAATTTGTGGCTGCATGAAAAATGTGCAAGAAGTACAATTTCAGAGTGCAGTATCACCTGAGGCAGAAAAGGCTATGCCATTTTATTTCCAGAAGTTTCATGCTACTTCATAGGATAGCAAGCTTAATGCAATTAATCTAAATTTTTCAGCAATCTTGTTCCTTATTTCTCTGCACAAAGATTGCAATATACTTGTGCACTTTGGCCCCAAACACACACAATACCAACATGCAAAAAGCTCCTGTGTCAGCATCTCAAAATATATTGTGTTGCCTCTTAAATCAGAATGACTGAGTGAATCTTTAAAATATATACTTGAAAAATGTATTTTCAGTTAGGTGTTGAAAACCATATTTGAGAGGACAGATCTACTACACAGTTCTATTAATACAGAAGCCTTTTTCCTATGTTTATTTACTTCTACTGTCAAACAAATGTTAAAATACATTTCAAATAATTTAAATTAAAGTATTACTAAATTATATATAAAATATACTCATTACAGACAGGACTTGGAAGTCGGTATGTATCAAAAACCATGCCCTGTAGGCAATTTTTATATTACTACTGTTTTGCAAGATAAGTTAATTTAATCTTTTAGATTCTGACTTTGAAATACATTTGCCCTAGTTCTGTTTATTTTAGACATGGCCTAAATTTCTTATGATAGAAGTATAATTAATCCTATTTTCTATCTGTAGCTTCAAAACAAATAGAATCAGGTGACACCTCATTTCTTTCATGACTTGCAATCTTTTGTTAATATTGAAGTTTCCTCACTATAATAAACCAACTTTTCTGCAAAATACAACTTTCTTTTGCTTTGATTAATTGAAAAGGCAATTACTTTCTCCAAAATTTATCTTTACATGCTAAGGTACAACTATAATTGCCCTTTTCAAGCCCCAAACTGACTACATTTCTGCAGTGCAAAATAAATAAATAGAAAAAGTATATTTGAGGAATAAATACTGGACATCAACATAAAAATTGCAATAATTGTTAACTTGAATAATAGTAAAATAATTCCTTTTTCTCTTACCTTTGTTTTACTGTCAAAACAGGTAAATCCTAGAGCAAAGTCGATTGTGAAACACAGCGTATCCCCTTGCCAACTGCACATATATGTTTTAGACTGAAAAAAAAGAGTATTACTCTTGAGAGAACAACCATCACTGTAATTTACCATATTAAAAAAAAAATTATGCGGGTCATTTTGTATGGGAAAATACTCAAGTGACAACACAGGTACTGCTTTATATTACTACATTTGAAAATTGTCAGAAAATTCTGACTGTAAATCAATATCAGATCTGTCACCTAGGTATTAACTGGAAGTCTTCTATATTTATAGTCACTCTTCTACAATATAACAATAAGTACTATAAATAAATAAATAAATAAACCAAATAAATAAATAATCTTGAGAACCCTCCCTTAGAAAATTAATGACTATGGCTATTAATGACTTCTGACACCACTTCCAGCATATGTGCAGGCAACAGGACCTAAATGTTTAATCATTGCAATCTAATTATGAAGAAGCATTCTGTCTACTTGACCTCTCCATATGATTTAAACTCTGCAGACAATCTTTCTATTTTACAATGTATTTTCATTTGTAAACTCTGGTGATGTGCCATCACAACACTATGTTAATACTAGTTAATGTAATTTATTGTAATTGAGAAGAACTAATAGCCATCACTCCTCAGTTAGCACTGACACTCGCCAGACAATGCTATATATACACCAATTCTATGAACACCTTTCAGGACAGAAAGAAAAAAATCTATTTTCTTAACAAATCCCAGAAGTTCTGTTTGAATTTCTGAATAAGCTTTACAGTAAAAAGTCAATGAACTCATTCCATGTATTTTAAAGGCTCACTACCTTAGGTATATAACAGATTCTGCAAAGACATGAAAAATATTCTGCTGGTGATGTAATATGAAACAGCTTGATGACATTCACTATTGGCAGCTAATAGAAAAAAACCCATTGCGTTCACTCTGAGTAGAGATGTGATTCTGTACACAGGCTTTCCTTGCCTCACTTTACCAGCCATTTTAAGATTATACCCTTGTGCCTTATGAAATTTTTTGTTTTCTTTGTTTGTTTGTTTTGTTTGTTTCTTCCAGGGAAGCATTATCTTTACTGCTGTTTCATGAACCATAATGTTGCCTCATGCTTAGACACTTACACAAAAGTTTTCTATCTGGATAGTTTCTTTAAATTAAAAACAAACAAACAAACAACACACCACAAGAATGGCTTAGAAGAGACTGACAGCATTAATAAACTTGCTTAACTTGAAAATTGTAATTCTAATTATTTTAAAAAGATTTTTAGTTAAATCTAAAATCTCTGCATGATTTTAAAGGTTTCCTCATTCCAGTATTAACAAAAATACTTTAAGTTGTAATAAAATAAGCATTTCTGAGTTGCAGATACGATATTTTATAAACGATTTTGAAAGGGCTGGGAGTGAAATTAATTAATTAGTGCAGATTAGTATTATAATCATCTTCACAATGAGGGAGATGTATAATATTTCTGAATAAATTATTTTGCTCATTGGTGTTCTAAGATCATATTATTTGGCATTTAAAAAGATTTCAGTGATTGATATTCAATTAGAACGACATTTACATATTATTATATTTCATTCAGTAATAATAAGGTGGCATTAAGCACCAGTCATAACTTATTATCCATTATTTTCCAATTAAAAAGGTTATACTAGCTGAGCTCTCACTCTGCAAAGCAATTTTTAAAATGTATTAAATTAGATTCCCCCAATAGGTGAGCATCTAATTGCTCAGTCATAAATGGCAAATACTAAAGTGAACTATGCATAAACAATTAGCCTGGAGTACTTTACAAATACAGTCGTCCCTCTTCCATTTCGCACCATCCATATTGTGGCTTCACATCTTAGCGGCATGACTTTTCAGTGATGAAGGAGGCCCCTTTCTGCAAGTGAGCATGTGTGACCTGACACTCATGGATATTCAATTAGGCAGTCATGAATATTCAAATCAACTCCCACCCCATGCAGCATGGGCCAAGGGTGCACTGCTCAGCCCGTGGCAAGCCACGCCGGAAGAGAGAAAAGAAGAGATAAAGAAAGGAAGAAAGAGAGAAAAAAAAAGAAAGAAAGAACGAAAGAACGAAAGAACGAAAGAAAGAAAGAAAGAAAGAAAGAAAGAAAGAAAGAAAGAAAGGAAGGAAGAAAGAAAGGAAGAAAGAAAGGAAGAAAGAAAGAAAGAAAGGAAGAAAGAAAGAAAGGAAGAAAGAAAGAAAGGAAGATAGAAAGAAAGAAAGGAAAAAAGAAAGAAAGAAAGGAAGAAAGAAAGAAAGAAAGGAAGACTAGTTTCTTTCACGCTTATCTTCCATCAGTTTTTTTAAAAAGGGCAAGGACAAGGGACAGTTTGTTTCAGTACACTAAAACAAAGACTGATGTAGGATCCTGTCTAACACTGACACTACAAATATGTTCAATGGCAGGCCAATTAATTCCAAAACCAGCTTTTATGACTCTCAGTTACACTGACTCTTTCTCTCGGAGAAGGCAATGAGTCTGAACAGATCTGCTAACATAACAAGAAGGGCTCTAAACTTGGTTTACAGGTGTTAAGTACCCAAGCCAAGAGGTGAGTAAATGCTAAAACTGGAGACCGCATTCACAGGAAGAGACAACAGCAGGGTCTTTCTTGTTTCCATTCCAAGAGGACAGCACAAATACACCTCACATATCTGTGAGAGACAGAGCCTGAGCCACAAATATAAAGGGGGATCACTTCATATTTAGTCACTGGCTTGTGACAGGGTTGGAAGCATGAGGACTTGGTGGGTAAGAGCCATCACTGAAGTCCAGACACAGATGGGTTGGGAAGGCAAGGCAAAGAGAAAGGGGAACCCTCCTCTTCAGTTTCCTTATATGTAGGGGTCCTTGTCCACACTAAGCCATAGTATGAATTCCTAAAGAAAGCAAGCATGCTAGCTTGTTCTGTCCCCAGACAGAGACCTTCTGATTTCTCCACACATATGTGGGTCTCCTGGGTAGGCTGAAGGCATAAGTACATTTGATTTCATCTGGGACTGGGCAGTCTAAATCCTTTTAAAGAAATCTGGACACGTAATAGACTTTTGTGGCTACTGGAATATGAGTTTATTGAAGTGCTTTAGCTGGAGGGCTAAATGCGCCCAAGTTCTGCCATAGGCATCCAATGGAGTATCTCTGTATTCTTTTCTGTAGCTATACAGTCTTTACTGTTACTCTGATGTGGGATTGTATTTTGTTTAAGAAATAGGGGGTCAACTTGCTTATGTTTTTCAGTAAAATTCTTAAAAATCACAATTGCTAGTAATGCCCGTCAATTGAGATGCTCCCTTCTGAGATCATCAACAAAGACTCTTAGTAAAAAAAATACCATTTAATATTAATACTGATTAATATTATTATTACCGTTAAAGAATCAGGGCAGTCAGTCACCAAGCTTTTCAGTCAATATTCCTTTTCCTAAGTCTTTCTGGCAAATAAGATTTTGAAGGAACAAATGATGTTTAATGATGTTTCTCATCTAAGTGCAACACAAAAAAATTACACAGTGCATATTTGTTTTAAAGGATGTTTTCTAACTCTAGTGCAGTTGTTCCTAATGCCTCATGAGGTTTACAGTTTCATAAATTCAGCTGCTGCTTGGCTACATTGTGGTTAATTACTGTCTTGCAGGAAGAAAAACCTCATGTTGCTTTAACCGCAGCATTCATATTCAACACATTCATTTTGGACTCAGCAATGTTCTGTTGAGCAGGAATTTTAGTGTTTTCGGTCAGTAAAAACACAGAAATAATACTGATCTATTCTAAATGAATAAAATTTGGCATGTACATATTTTTTCTTCTTTATTTTCCAAAATGCAACTAGAAAGTAGGAAATACCATTACATTTTACCACTTGAACTATACATTTCCCCTGCTACTCTGTTAATGCCTTTATAGACATAGTCATATATTTGCTGTAAGATGAGATGTAAAGGTTGATTACATGTAAGTGGGAACACAGACACTATTTCTAACTATACACATAATATAGAACTCAACACACACTTTCTAAAAATAAATTATAACCAGACAGCAAAGCATTTAGGCAAGAACCATACCCACATCCATACAGAATACATATTGCACACTGTGTTCACTTTTTCACTTTAAGTATGTGCTATGCCTATGTGTCACAATAATGTGACATCAATATAATAAATGCTAAAATCTTAAAAAAAACTTTGACTTTGCTTAGAAAATGGAGTATTTACATTAAAATTAACCTTATGTTACTAATCTAATGAATATGTTTTTTGAATATGGTTTTCCAGAGATAACTCATCCCCTTTATGTGGACACAAAGAATGAACATTTTTATTTGTTCAGTAAAAACAGCACCTACTCCATATACTATAAAGCAGTCATTATAATCTGGGTTTTTAAAATTTTTTTTTATAGTTAACTATGAATGAATATAGATACAAACCACTAACAACAGTGAATGCATTTATCATTTTAAATTAGTGATGAAACCAAAACCTTTAAAAGTTAATAGCAAAGC
The DNA here is from genome assembly GCA_013390025.1 of Pitta sordida. NCBI lineage: Eukaryota > Metazoa > Chordata > Aves > Passeriformes > Pittidae > Pitta > Pitta sordida. The sequence continues at coordinate 34,752 of WEKX01024716.1, forward strand.
TCTTTTTGAGACCTTTCAACCTATTCAAAACTTAGCAGTTGATTTTTAATGAAAAATATTAAATAATTAGAGCTTAGCCATATGCGGATGAAAAATAAGTGACTGAAAATACCAAAGAGAATAACTAGAAATACCCCAAACTGAGCACTTTTCCCACTTAAAGATGGTGAAAGGTCTTGAGGAGCAGCTGAGGTCACTTGGTCTGCTCAGCCTGGAGGAGAGTTGAGGGGGAGATCTCATTGAAGTCTACAATTTCTTGTGAGGGGAAGAAAAGGGGCAGGCAGTGATCTCTTCTCTGTGGTGACCAGTGACAGGACCTGAGGGAATGTCCTGATGTAGTGTCGGGGGGGGTTCAGTTTAATATTAGAAAAAGGTTCTTCACCCAGAGGGTGGTTGAGCACTGGAAGAGACTTCCCAGGGAAGTGGTCACAGCACCAAGCCTGACAGAGTTCAAAGAATGTTTGGATGATACTCTCTGGTCCTTGGTATGACACTCGGGGATGGTCCTGTGCGAGTCTAACAGTAAGACTTGATGATCCATGTGGATCACTTCCAATTCAGCATATTCTGTGATTCTATGAATGGACTTTTTCACAAAGTCCATGATCTCAAAAAGTGTTATAAAAGTGAAATGTATACAGATGAGGAGAGTAGAATTCTAGTAGACTAAACTGTATATGAAGCAATTTCTTCATCATTCTCTATTAAACTAAAGATTAACATAAAAGTCAAATCTAATTGTAAGAGTTAGAAGTCAATTATTGATGAACATTTCAGTCATATTAATAGAAGGCTCCAGAGTTACCAATTTTAACAGATAAAATTTTAGAACCCTCCAAATAACACTGATATATTTTTCCTTTAATTTCTGAGACCAAATTCCTCCTCATATTACACTTAATATTTTAGTCTGTCAGTGTCAGTATATTGAAAAAATGGAAGCGTGTAGGGCTTAGCAGACAAATGCCTGAGAGAAGGACATAAACTATGTGCTCTTTTATTCTGCATTAGAAATAAAATAATGCATATCAGCCTTTAAAATATAGTGACAGTGAGGGAAAAAATTACACCAGCAGCAGACAGTTTGAAACACAGATTCTTGCATTAAGACTTTATACAGTAGCTTTTTACAGCCATAAAATCATATAGGAGTGACAGGAGTAAGGTGTCTTAATGCATCCCATGTATTTATCAAAACCAGCTAGGTCAAGGAAAAGACTTTTTGAAAATTCAAATTTTAGCATAAAACCCATCTAAGTAGGATGTGGAGATGAATAAAAGAGCAACTAGAGTTATTATGGTTATACTGAGAAATATATCTCAGGCCACATACAGAGAGCGAACTAGGAGGCCAAATTAAAACCCATAATTCTGAACACAACCTACAAAATCTTCTATGATAGCCTTTTTGCATAGAATTACTTCTGCTAAACAGAAGTGTTTTTTATATTCTTTGAAACCGCAAAATAGTTGAATTAAAAATGCATACATTTTGGCTTTCTCATGTTTAAAAAATCCTGTTAAGATAAAATGTTTTATGTATCACTTTTTTTTTTTAATTAAAAGTTTCAAGACTATCTTGACATAAAAATTGTGTCAAACCCACTCATTTGCCCATACCTTCACAGACTTTGTAATGTCACAATTAAAAGGCTATAGAACTGTGAAAATTATGTATATATGCAAATAAACCCCCTTTATTGAAATGAACTAGATCTGACTATAAATCTTGTGCATTCCTTTAAGATTTGCTGTTGCTGTAGTCAAAGGAATTCCATCTTAATGCCCTGAAACGACTCTTTTTTTACATACTCTGCTGGATATTAGTATAAAGAAGTACATTCTCATTTAAAAGATGATGCTGTAATCTGGTAATTTAAAGATGACATTATAGTTATTTTTTCTAAACATTGATGCACATTTGTGGTTCAGAATACATGTATGCAAGAGACACTCTGGCATTAATATTTTTCAAAAGATTCAAATAATGGCTCATTACATTTTCTCCAAGCTTCAAAGGAAGCTTCCATTTATTTCCATAGAAATAAACTGAGCTAGTGGGGCTAGCTCAGTACTTTTAGAGAAAAATACCTATTCTTAATACAATCCATTTTTAAATACTGCCTTTCTCAGGACATTGCTATGCTTGAAACTTTTGCCTTTAGGTCATCTACTGAAATAATAGTATGTTCTAATGCATTTTTAATTTTTAATTGGTTATGCTTCTGACGCTATAGCAGCTAACTGCAAAAATGGTTTCGTTAGTAGAGCTCTCACGGGGAAGCAGCGCCGTGTTTGGGGTGTGGGAGCCTGGAGAAGTCCACAGCAGGGGGAAGGTGGGGGGGTCGAGTCGGTATCGAAGTTTCTTTCCCTTTAGCATCCGCCGGTCCCATGAGCGCTGCCCATATGGTCCCAGAGGGCGGGGGAACAGAAGCCCCCTCACAGCACACAACGCTTGCTCTCCCTCGCTTGCCTCACTTTTGTGGGGCAGTTTCCCAGGTCAGGGACGATGCCACCATTGTGAGCCCCCTCCCCGCAGGGCGTGGTGAGTCCCACCCCACAGGCATTCTGGCACCGCCTCTCGGCAGAGCAGAGGCACTGGGCATGTGTTGGCTGGCTAAACTCAAAGATGGCTGAATCATAATGGCGGAAAAGTTTGCTTCATGAATGGGCGGGGTCGTAATGGAGAGGTTTCAATGCAGCGGGGATTCACTGTATTGGAAATCTGCTTACAATTAATATGTATATCTTTCATTATCTTTCTTCGTGTTGGAAGAGTAGCCCATTGGATCAGTGTGAAAATGAATTAAAATCTAACAGCATTTCTAAAGATGACCAGTTAAATTCAAATTGTAATAGGCTTTCTGTACATACTGAAAACAATCTAAACCTTAATTGTGTCATTAAACTGAGTGCTTCTGTAACAAACTGGCAAGTATTTTTAATGATGTTATAAATCCAACCTCATCTAAATGCTATTTAATATCTCACCTGAACGCAATGAGGATGTTCCCTCTGCTTATATGTTTGTCTCAGAAATTAGTTCAGAAATCAGAATACAGTGTCATTTCCATTCTTAAAGGAATGATTCATATGTGCTTTGTAGCCAGCACTGAATAAAAAATACAATAGCATTGTCAACTGCATTTTTTTGCATTTTAACTATATAATTTGCAGCTCACAAGGCTTACAAGGAACAACCAGGAGCAAGGAGCAACCAGCAAGCAGGAGCAAGCAGAGGAGGAGAAGGAGTGTTCCACATAGCGGCTTGGTTAATAAACCTTTGAGACAGTGTTACAGTAAAACAAAGTTACAGTTCCTTCCTTTGCGAGGAACGAGTCTCCCCAAGGTGTCACAAACTCTCAAATTTGCAAATGCATGGGTCATTAATATGCATACAGGCCATGACCATTGCCCCAGCCCCAGCCAACCAGGAGCGCTGGGGAGAATTTTCTGCTCCTCCCCATGGACTCTCTCGGCATAGGGAAGCAAAGGGAAGTGTAGGGATAACAAACCAGCCTGGATGAGCAAGGAAATCCATCAAGAACTGAGGGAGAAAAAGAGGGTGTATCACCTTTGGAAAAAGGGTGAGGTTAATCAGGCTGTGTACTGAGGTATTGCTAGGTCGTGTAGGAAGAAAATTAGAAAGGCAAAAGCCCACCTTGAGCTCAGCCTGACCACTTCTGTTAAGGATAATAAGAAGTGTTTTTATAAATATATCAATGGACAAAAGAAGGACAGTAATAAACTCCACTCTTTACTTGATGTGGAGGGGAATATAGTAACTAGGGATAAGGCAGAAGTACTCAATGCCTCCTTTGCTTCTGTCTTCAACCATGGGGTCGATTGTCCTCAGGACGATTGGATGTCTAAGCTGGAAGATGGAGACAAGGTACAGTGTAGTCCCCCTGTTATTCAGGAGGTAGTAGTTAGAGACCTGCTGATCCATTTGGATCCCCATAGGTCCATGAAACCAGATGGGATTCACCCCAAAGTGATGAGAGAGCTGGCAGATGAGCTTCCTAAACCACTCTCCATCATTTATCAGAAGTTTTGGAGCACAGGTGATATCCTGGATGACTGGAAGTTGGTGAATGTGACCCCCATACACAAAAAGAGTTGGAAGGATGATCCAGAAAACTACAGACCTGTTAGCCTCACCTTAGTCCCAGGCAGTTATGGAACAGATAGTGCTGAACACTATCATGCAACACCTACAGGATGGTCAAGAGATTAGGCCAAGCCAGCATGGGTTCAGAAGGGGTAGGTCTTGCTTGACAAACATGATCTCTCTTTATGACCAAGTAACTCATCTGGTGGATGAGAGGAAGGCTGTGGATGTAGTGTA
>WEKX01024717.1:1155-73588 GCA_013390025.1 Pitta sordida
CCAGGGGAGGTTTAGACTGGATGTTAGGAAGAGTTTTTTCACAGAGAGAGTGTTCTCTCAGTGGAATGGTCTGCCCAGGGAGGTGGTGGAGTCACTATCCCTGGAGGTGTTTAAGAGAAGACTCGATGAGGAACTCAGTGACATGGTCTAGATGATGGGAGGCTTGGATGGATGGAGTGTAGCGCTCATGGGCAGTTGTGGGCCTGATCCCTGAGTGGGTGTTCTCTTGGGAGTTGGACTAGATGATCCTGTGGGTCCCTTCCAACTCAGAATAACCTGTGAACACTCTACAACTACCTGAAAGGAGGTTATAGCCAGGTGGGGGTTGGCCTCTTCTCCCACACTACCAGTGGCAGAATGAGAGGACACAGTCTTAAGCTGCATCAGAGGAGTTTTAGGCTGGATGTTAGGAAGCGGTTTTTCACAGAGAGAGTGATTGGCCATTTGAATGGGCTGCCTGGGGAGGTGGTTGAGTCACCATCCCTGGATGTATTTAAGAAGAGATTGAATGAGGTACTTAGTGCCATGATTTAGGTGATCAGATGGCGTTAGGTATTGGACTTGATGATCTCAATGGTCTTTTCCAACCTTATTACTTCTGTGATTCCATGATCTGTATTTCCCATTAGCAAACTGTGTTAATTAAGATCTAAATTTGGCTGAAACTGCAGTTCAAGGATGGGTGATTGCAGGCACTATTTCATTCAAGATGTTGTTACGTCTTTCTGACTGCATTGAATCAGGATGCACCAGCACCTTGCTGACTGCATGACAAATCAGAGATATTGTGGACTGTAAGATCAATAAATGGTGTTTTTCTCTGGATCAATATTGAAGTCAATACCCTAGTTTAGGGGTTTCCACAGTAAGAAGAGAAGGAAACTGCGACCACTTGTGGTTTGTGATAGGTTTGGGATATAAATAAGTAGGTTATGATATTGGACTAGAGTAACTGTGATCAGAACTACTATGGTGCTTGTGTAACAAGTAGAGGTATGAGAGGGCTCATTTTCCAGTGAATACTCCTATGTTAGTGTTAGAGCAGTACTCAGCTAGAGAAGGCTGGTGAGAGGTATCTCTTTTTCCTATAGCAAAGTATTGTGAAGGAGAGCTAAACTCTTGTTGCCACACAAAAGAAGTGTTACACTTAGTAATGTTAGCTGATATCCTCCTAGAAATGATAGACAGTCAGTGTCTTTAACAAGAGCATGGAGAGAAATAAATGCAACTCATTCCATAGTACAGAGCTACCTGGAAGGCCAAATCTTTCTGATCGCATTCTCTTTGCGTACAGTTGAGGAACAATGTGTAAGGGCAGATAAACAAGGCTGAAGTATTCAGCCTAGGTTACTCAGAATTTCTTGTACTTTATATATATATGTGTGTGTGTATATATAAAAAAGAGAGTGCATGCTCACCTGGCTATTGGAAAACAGCAAGGTTGTTTCCTTAACTTGTCTGAGTAATCTTGAAAGTTTCTTGGATTTTCAATTACCCTGGAAAAGTTGTGTGAGCAGAACTGTTACATGTGATGGAAAATTAAGTATTGACTCTGGGTGCAGGCTGCAGAAATGAGGGAGGTGTGCACAGTGAACTCTGAAACACGTAAGCTTTGCAGGGGGATGTTGCTCAAGAGGCCAGTTAAATATTGGGGCTGGGGAATCCCTTGTTTTAGTCTACAAGGAATATGTTGGTAGCAGCCTAGTTCTAAACAGGCCATCTACTTACAAACATTACCATATCTGACTTTTCAGCTGTTTTAGGGGCTAAGCACTGTAATAGGAGCTAAATTGATAGTTCCAGATTAATTACTAAGCTTGAGTAAAATCAGTATTCAGGTTCGATTTGATGTTAATCTTCTCATTAAGATGAGGACATGTAGTTTGATCACAGCAACGTGAGTATTGTACTGCCTCTTCACTCAACCCTTCTGATATCTGACAACTTGATTTAAGGTGTCTGAAGAGTGTTAATGTTGATCTCTCAATACAGTGTCTCTTTCACTCAATAGTTGTCCTTCTTTACAGGCACTTACCAGGCCAAGCAAGAAATCTCTTGAGGCTTATGAAAACTGATCATGTAAGTAGTCTGAGAGTCCCTTAATCTTACAGCATGAATAGAAATAGATGTTGCTTCACATGATAGATCCACCTGCAATGGCACCACTTGCGTATCACAAAGAAATTCGAGCTCATTGTTTTCTTCTTTATTGCACAGAGAATTGACTTCAGTGCTGACTGGAAGCTCATAACGGTGCATATTGGAGCCAATGATCTGTGCAACTACTGCAAAGACCCTGTGAGTAGCAGAATTAGTGAACTGAGACTGTAAGGGGACTGTGGTGTCAGTATATAGAAATATGTCAAGGGAAATATATGGATCCTTAGAGCCCTCTCAGAAATAGTGTGTTATTGATGGGCTGCTGTATGCTTTGATGGGAGTTGTTGTTGATAGTACCCTGATATAAAATGTTACCAGCACCAGACCAGGATGGTTTTGCTTTCTCCAACTTACAGAACCACTGTCTTTACTTCTGTCTTTTGACCTTGAGCAAAAAATGAAAGGGAAGAAAAGCCTTCCTCGTCTGATGGGGCAACTACTTTGCTGCTAGCACAGCCTCTTTAGACATCCAGTAATGATAGTAGTAGTTCAAAGCAGTACAATCCTACAATTGTCATCACCTCATAACTCACAGTGTAGGGAGGTGTTAGGAATAGGTGAGGTATGTATAACAGGAGTTGCTGCAGTGCTCAGCCTTATTTGAATTTTGTGCTTCTCTGGATTGTGGAGAAGCCTTTAAGACTGCCATAAGGAGATCATGGGAGTTGAGTGGGCAGGTGGCAGGGAGAGGCCACATTCACTGCCAGCTCTCACTGTCTCACATTTAATATGCTAACTTCTTAGGAGTATTTGAAATTCTCCTGCAACCCCCTGTGCTTGAGAAATTTCTCCTTCTGCAGGAGCCTTGCTAGGCATCTTTGCTGCTGCTGCCACCAAGTTTTATAGCTTTATTTATAGCTATGACCTTGCCTAGCAATAATTTCACCTAATTTTATGAGAGCTTATCAGTTGGCTCTGAGCATGCTTATGGCTGTTTGGTTTATGCTGTTCAGCATGCTTTCAAATTGAGTTCCTTCCTGCATTCTTACATGAAGGACCCAGGGGATTTGGGTTAAATACACTGCTACTCAAGAAGGTTTCTTTTCAATCCAAAATTTCACCATGTCTTTCTATATTTTAGATTAATTGATCTGCTTAAAATTCCCAGTCTCTAGTAAGAATCAAGAACATTTTACTGACCACAGTGTTGTATGGCAGAAAAGGAAGTGAATTAATATGGTTCTCCAGTTCCCAACCTAAATGCCTTGAGTCTCCGTTTAGCAGTAATCTTTTCTGTTTCTACCAGAATCACTACTCAGCTGGGAATTACATCAAAAGGATTCAAGAAACTCTAGATATTCTGCACAAGGAGGCAAGTGCTGTTAAAATTTTCTGGCATTCTAGCTCATATTGAGACATGACTGACTGATTCTAGCTGTTCTATTTGATTTTGCGGTTTGTTTTTTTTTCATTGTAGTACCAAACATATGCCGTTGACTTCTATGGAAACATTTTCTTTTGTCTCATGTATCTGTCAGTAGTAAGATGTAGTCTGAAATGACAGACAGTAACAATGAACTATGGGTGTGGGAAAAGAATCAAAAGCTGAGTTGAGAGAGTTCAGGTGGAGGGAGAGTGGGGTTTGCTTTTTCATTCTTTTAAATTTATTTTTTTTCCTTCCAGCAGTGGAGAAAGCGAAGTAGTGTCAAATGATTGGACTTCAGGGTAAAATAAATGCACAGTGGACTTTGTAACTTTGTTTCTTCTAAGCTAAAGTCTGACTTACATTTCAGGTTCCAAAAGCTCTAGTGAGTTTGGTTCAAGTCGTGGATGTCCTCCCTCTGAGACAGTTATTTGTGGATACTCGAGTTCAGTGCCCCACTCACTTAGCAGAGTAAGGCTTGTTTAACTCCCTTTTTTTCCAGGGCTTAGTGTCCATGCTGATAAAGCACGTTCTTATTCCATGCATGTCTCATCATCTGAAATAATGCGCAAATGTAGCAGCACAGTCCTATGGACTTCTCATGCGCTGCTAACATCATCACCCTGCCTGATGGCATTTCGTTCTCTTGGCTTTTACCTAAGTATTTTAAGAGGACCTGTGTATTTTCATATCTGGAACAGTCCATAAGGTATATTTCACTGAACTGGGGTTAAAGTTTCCGATACAGTGTTCTTTAAGATGGGGGTGGAGTCCACAAACATTTGGATTTGCAGGTGTTTTGCAGAGCAGACAAGTTTCTCATGTTTCAGAGGCAATAGGTAATTTGCATTCTTTGCTGACCTCTCAGACAAATTCTCTGTCTTGGGAACGCAAAAGAAATTCTTGATTGGAAAGATAACAGCTCAGAGGTAACACAGACAGTACATTTCAAAACCCTGTTTTCTAGTTCCAGGGGCACTGGTGTGCATCTCTGTCAGTCTGGAGAGCCTTTGGATTCTAGGATGTAATTAATGGAACAAACTATCCTCCATGCAGTATGCATTACTTTGGTATAACTGGGTATGCAACCAAAATTACTTGGAGTAGTAGCATTCATATGAGGCAGAAAATAAGACTAACAATTGAAACTACAGTAACAAGGACAATAAGAGTTTTTCACAGAAATGTGACTGCAGATAAGGTTTCCTTAGTCCTTACATGTCACGAGGGCATTGGGTGTCAAAGGGTGACATCTGCATTATCAGATTTTCAATACTCTCTATCCCTGTTTTCTCTTCTAACCTCCCCCCACAGTTATCTGTGTAGTTGTGTTCTCACGGGAGAAGAAAACTCAGAAAATGTAACGATGGTGAGGGAAGCCATCAGAGCTTACCAGGTATGTTCATTAAGAGTGGTACAGTTGAGGTGAGATCTTGATTATCAAGCAACATATTATATCAGTATTTTACACAGATGGGCCCTTTGAACTAAGGAGGAGGTCATTTGATGCTACCCAAAACACCACATGACCAAAACCAGCAGCAGAGCTCTTCAGAAAAATTCTTTTTCCTAGTAGAGATGAATAACCAGGATTTTAGTCAACAAGATCCAGCCTTCTCAGCTACTTTGCAAGGCAAACATCTGTGGCTATTACAGTTAACAAGTAAAAATTCCTTTTGATTCTTGGGCTTTCAAAAAACCAAACCAAATCAATCAGTTACAGTGCAGAGATGTTGTTGGAGTATTGGTGGTCATATTTTGTTTCTTGCAGATTGGTATTCAGAACCTAATAGAATCTGGCAGATATGACACTCATGAAAATTTCACAGTGGTCATCCAGCCTTTTCTCCAAAATCTGAAGATTCCTCTTGGTCAGGTACGGTCTAAAGTGACTTCTGCATTTAAAGGACTAAATGTGGCTATCTAACCTATAGAGACTATATGCAAAATAGTTTCAGCTTGTTCTGTGCTTTTCGTATTAGAACTTTTTAGTATAGCACAACAGATTTCTTTGTATAGTTATCAGTTCTTAGTTTTACATGTTGTGCTGTGGATATCAATTGCTGTTTTGGAAAATGAATCAAAACTTGATTTAAAAGGTTTGCTTGTGTGTGCTTTTGAGGGTACATAAATGTTTTCCTTTCTGAAAATACAACATGATTAATAAAACAAGGAGTTATTAAACTACAGTTCTTAAAGCAACATAGCTGCATTGCTCAGTGGAGATTACACCATCAGCTCACCTTCGTGCCCCTTAACTCATTCTGTTGTATCTGACAGAAAGACAATTTTATCTTTGATCTAGTAAGTTTTATATAGTTCATATGTATATATTTATGTACATTTCAATTCCTTGAATGGCAAATTCCAGTAAACTATAGAACTGAAAAAAACCCAAACCTTCTCTAAAACTGAAACTTCTTTTGCTAATTTTTATATGCATCTACACTTCCTCATCTCACCTAGAACTAAGAGCAGATGGGACAAACTATTGAACAGGGATTACTCTAATTATAATTACTATATTATAATTGAACTGGACCGATCCAAAAATGTTCACAATATCTAGTGAAAGTTTGAAAAGTCCAGATGCTGCTACAGACAAATTTGGAAAACTGACTGAAGGCTTTACAGTAAAAACAGGCCTCTTTGATTTTGGTTTTTGCTTTTTTCTTTTCTTTGTTATTGTGTGTGTGTGAAGCTGGTGCCTGTGAAAAGTCATCCCTAGGGATTTTGGTACTGAGCACAGGGAATGCAGAAATAAAAACAGAAGAAGCAAAGTATTTCTGAGCTTTTTTATAGTCTCACAAGCAGTACTTCAGATTCCAGGAATGTTCAGGGTGCTGTTTTTCCTTTTTATCTTACACAACATTCAGATGTTCCTGAACTGAAAACTCTACCTCTAAACCTGGTAAAAAATATGATACAGGTACGAATTTGGGCAGTAGTCCTCTAAAAAGCAAGCCCAACCACCACAAATCAAGACCTGCTCAAGTTTTGAGGAAGGGCTGCTCTAACTAAAAAGTGGTTTCACTCAACTGTGGCCCTAATCTCAGTACTCGTGTGAAACCCAAGATATTTAAATTTCCAAACTCCATTTCCTTCAACCACTCCAGTATCTGTATTGCAGTACAGCCTTGGTGACAAAAGAAATTGTACTGGCGTGCTTGGTCAGCCTGGCTGCCTTCCATCCAACACTTACCTGATTCTTGCTCATTTCAAAACTCACAGCTGTGCAAAAGCAGTTGGGCTCTCTTCCTTCTCCTGAAGCACCCATAACATGCTTGTTACTATGTGAAGGTACTGCAGAGCATAGTGGTACCTGTGGTTCTGATGGCATATGGGGGTGAGAAACACACCCTTACTGCAGAACCAGAAGAGGAACTGTACACATAGTTGAAAATGGTGGGTTTGCTGCTTCTGAGTGGATCTGGCCATGAAGGAACATAATTATCTCTAATTAAGTATTGCTGGTAGCTCGTGGATCTGCTGAAATATACTTTGTATCATGGGATAATCATGACCCTTTCTGCAAAGAGCAATGAGAACAAGTGGGATGAATCTCTCACTCCTGGCTTTCATGGAGTCTCAGCTATCCCAAGTTGGAACTGTGTAGATTCTTCTACATTCAAATGTTCTTTACATTTTCATTTGTAGGATGGGTATCCAGATGTCTCCTACTTTGCACCAGACTGCTTCCATCCAAGCCAGAAAGGCCATTCTCAGCTTGCTAGGGGTCTCTGGAATACTCTGGTAAGGTAACAGGCTCGGCACATAAAGAGGTCTCTACTTAGACCTGACTATCATTAAAATGATCTCTGTATAACTGTTGCAATTAAGGCCTGGATAGTGAGGGACCTGATGTTTGTCTCTCTGTAACTAGCCAAATACCATCTGTTTTTGGCACTGGTCTCAGCCTAGAATCTCCTCGTTCTTAAAGTGTATGGTGAGGAGAAGGGTGCTCTAAGTGCATGAGCACAGTCATTTGTAAATTCAGCTGAGCAAGTCTGCTTCACCCATTGTCATACAAGGCAGGATAGCATTTAGTAAGAATGATGTTTCTATGGAGTAGTATAAGAAACCACCAAATAAACAATAGTAACTGAACATCAATTAAAAATGGTTGCTTAGAAGTTTGTTTTAAATCCCTGAGTTGTGAATGTCTCATTAGGAATTAAAGTGGCTTTAATTCAGTTCAGTTTTATTACTTTTGGAAATGAGTACAGCTCAATAAAAATGAGTCATTAAAAATTGCTTAAGCAAACCCATTTTACTAGCATTGCGGTGCAGTAGGAAGACGTACGCAGTTGCAGGCAGTGTCTTGGATCCAGAATATAACTTCTGTATACTTTATAACTTTCTATATACTTTATCTTAACAGGTGACATGATTGCTTGCAATCATCAAACAGTACCTCTAACTGGATGTGGTTTGTTTTCTACACGTAAACAGCCTTTTGTTGGAGATGCCATCGTGCAGCTTAGCTATAAAAAGTTGAGGGACTTTTGTCTTTTATGCAAGAGAAGAGAGTTTATAACCTTGCCTTCTGGCGAAATTCCAAGGTACTTCATGTGCCTGCCAAAATCCTTCAGGAGTTTAAACTGATCCCACTGTAGCTTTCCACTTCCCATTTTAAGCTTCTTTCTAGAGTTGCTCTTTTGTTATGCCGTTACCACATTCCTTCTGAAAAGTAGATGCATTTCAGCTTTGGGTAAATCGAGACCTGTAAATACAGGCAGCTTTATATAGATTTGAAAGGTGTATTTTGTTTGTTTTGGATTAGAATTGTTACACAAATTTAAGATGAGCTGCCATGGTTACAGAATACATTCTTTTGTTTTTGTTTCTAGTTACAGCCTGTGGGCCAGAAAGCTGAATCATTTGATTTAATGGCTGACATCGTCCTTGGCTGTCCAGCTCAGGTAAATATACCCACATTGTGGAAGCTGGCTATCAAGAGGCTGTATGTGCTTGTGGTTGCTGCAGAGAGCAGGGCTCGGTATATCTGGAAATATTTTACTTAAAGCTTTGTTCTCTCCTTACCTCTGAGTGAGGTGCTCTCATGTACCTGCTTCGGTGTCCCATTGCCACTTTGCTGTGCCATGAATATTGATTGACAACGTGCTGATTTGTGTGTTTTCAGCTGTAGCAGCGGTTGTGTTTTGTTGTTTGTAGTACAGAGGCAGCTCAAGCAGCAATCAACAGAATATGCTGCATCAACTTTCATATCAGAAAGTTTGGCACCACAGCAGCTTAAAACCCCCAGAATCTCTTCTGTCTTGAATTCACTGACGCAAGTTTGGCAGGCTGGTTTTCCTGGCCTGATCCGTAACAGGGATACTTCAGAGTCTTTGGAAGCTGCCTCAGCAGTTACAAAACAAGTTGCTGAACTTGCAGTACGGTTGCTAGGTATCAGCACATGAAAATGCCCACTGCAGGCAGCAGTAATTGTCTGCCGTGCTTCATCAGTTTCAACGAGGAGACTGAAGAACTGGGCACATCAGGGAGCTGAGTTGCGCTCTCAGTTTTGGAGACATGCTTTCAAGTTATACAAGGAGGATTTTGTCCATGTTAGGTCCGTCCTGCCAGAAAAGGAAGATTTGCTGAATTGTAAATCAGCATGTTTCAAAAGTCGTCAGATACACTTAAATTGATCCTAATTCTTTATTTGTTTTGAGGCAACTTAAAGTACAATAAAAGCCTGCCCTCTAATGTTGGTGTTTTTTAAGACTTCCCTATTTTTAAGGGAAGTGTTTTTTAAGACTTCCTTCAATTTTTCTTAATTGAGATAACCGGGCATCCAGATTAAATTTTTAACCTCTACAATGTGTGTGTCTCCTCAACGCATGCTGCTTTAGTAGGGGACAAATGCAATTTCTACAGCCTCTCTTGGAGGGAAGAATGGTCCTTTCAGTAAGCAATATTTAATCACTTTTCTGCTGACACAGAAGATCTGACCAGGTTTGTTTAGACTTTGCATCAGGGTCTTTTGAAATGACTAAACATCTAATAAAGTCTAATTGTGAAAGTTTAAGAGAGGAGAATGTTAAACTGCAATTGTCATCTGGCATATATAGTTTTTGTCAGAACGCTCTAAACACAAATTTTATGAATTTTAAGGAAGGAGCATGGTTTCAAAATCCAGGTTTTGAATTAGGCAGTACTTCCTTGGGGATATGATGCCTTGGCGTCACTTGCTATGGTTTTTGCCATGTGCTTTATTGCCTAATTTCTCTTATTTTTGTTTCCTATTTCTTCAGAATAAACCATTCCTGGGAACATACAAGAACAGCAACTACACACCTGTGGAGCCTACTAGCGAGCCAATAGAGGTAATTGTTGCACCTTTTGCTGCATTTGAGGCAAACTGTGCAAAGCTGCATCTGGTGGCTGTTAAGATATCATACGTGTAGATAGACATGAACTACATAAATTATTACCAGTTTTTGAAAAGGGAAATCTATCTTGCATTGCACTTTTTCCTGTGTAAACAAATGTTTTCCTGAAAGCCAAACAGAATTAATTGTATTGTTGGTGCAATTGTATAGGTAAGTAAGATGCATCATTGGTTCAGATAGGAAGTTCCACAGAGTATGGAGAAGTTAACTTAGAATCCTGACCCCTAAATGATCTGAAGAAGGTCTAGATAATCTGTTGTTGAGCTACTGTACTTCCATATACTCAAATAAGGGTAAGATGTCACCTTTACATATTGGATATGAGGCTGGATAACAAAGGTGATAGGAATCCCATTTTCAAAGGGACTCAATTTCCACCATGACTGAGGAACTACCATGAGGTAGATTAAGTGAACTGCAGAAACAAACACTGTGTGTAGGACTTGAAGAAATGGAGCAGTTATTTGTTGGCAGTCAAACTGGCCTGGGCTAGTTTGGTATACTAGTCTGGTATGACTAGCCTACATATCAAAATCTCTGTGTGTCTTGAGGGTTACGAAGTGCAACAGTTCATTTTTAGGAAGCCACAGTCTGCAGGTTTGAAATGGGATTTTTATCTGTAGAGTTGTATTTTTTTTAATGGGTTATTTTGCACTTCCACTGAGTCTCAACTGCAATGGCTTTCAAAGTGATAAAGGAAAGGAACAGTAGAGAAAGAGTAAAGGAACAGTTTCCTCTCTGATCTGAAAATAAGCCTGGCTGTCCTTTCTAGCCTCTGCAGCCGGACTTTAATGGCTGAATGTAAAGCCTATTACACCATTTTTTACAGCAACAGATGAATTTTTTGTAGTGCTTTCAACACTAACCACGCTTTCTGAAGAACACTGGTCCATGTAGTTTTACTCTGAATAGTAGAACTGTGCAACCACAGAATAATTTAAGTTGGAAGAGGCCTCAGGACACCCCTAGTATGACCTCCTGCTTCAAGCAGGGCTGGCCCTTAGATCATTGTAAGCAGTTATTTTTGCTCTTGCAAGGACTATTAGAACAATTGTAGGTTTTCCCTCGCTGCCTTCTTTGCTAGTATTGTTGCTCATTAACAAAACATGGGTGGCACATTTATCTGCTGTTTCTATCGGTAAAACAAGATGTTCTGTCATGTGTGGTTCATTCAACTTCTCAGTTGGTGGAATACATATAATAACTATTACATCACCTATAAATGTATGGTAAAGTATAAAATTATTTAGTACCTGACAGTTTTCTTTACTGAAACTTGTAAAGTTTCCAAGTTTTTTCAGTTTTTATAGTCAGAGAAAGCAAGCCCTTTTTGAAAGTTTCTAGGAAGGAACATGTTCCTGGCAAGGTACAAGGGGAATGATAATATAGTAATAGAACCATTAAGGTTGGAAAAGTCCTCCAAAATCATCAAGTACAACCTTTAAATGAATGCCCATGCCACGAACCCATACCACAAAGTGCCAGATCTGCTTTGGTTTTTGTACCTTTCCAGGGGTGGTGACTCCACCACATCCCTGGGAAGCCAGTTCCAATACTTGGCCACTCTTTCAATGAGGAAATTTTTCGTATTATCCAACTCTTATCCTGGTGCAATTTAAGACCATTTCCCCTTATCCTGTTGCATGTTACGTGAGAGAACAGGCCAACTTCCACCTTCTCCCAGTCTCCTTTCAGGTAGCTGTAGACAGCATTAAGGTGTCCCTGGAGCTTTGTTTTCTCCAGAATAAAGAATCTCAGTTCTCTCAGCCACATCCTGTAGGCCTTAAGTTTCAGACCCTTCACTGGTTGATATAATAATACATTAATATAATAACTTCACAAGGGATTTTATTGTTGCTGGGTTTTTTTTACTTAGGCTTCATTATTTTGTTTTTCCATTTTGTTTTTGGTGTTTTGTTTGGGTTTGGGTTTTTTGTTTGTTTGTTTGTTTTTTTTTCATCTGATATCTTTTGAGACAGCGCAAGACTTCACACCTGGAGACCCTACCTTCTAGATAATGGACAAAATCTCCAAGCTGCATAGAGGAGAAAAAAACAGTCCTCCTCATGGAACTTTGTCATAAGCAATAATTCATGATAAAGTGTTTTGCCTTTGGAAAAAATTTCTGCTTTGGCTAGAAAATGTCACCAAAAGTAATTATTTTTTGGACTGTATTCCACAAAGAGGAGGAAAATAGTGTTGAGGTACATAAGACATAGATTCTAGTTTGGTGCCTAACTTGGATTTGTCCTTCACTGAACAATTAAATTGTATATGAATTCCATATTATCTTCTAACCACAATGTGAAACAATTTTGTAACTTGCCATTTCAGAATTGGGGCAGTGAACTGTCATGTCCTGAACATGCTCCATCTAGTCATGTCCCAACATCAGGTGAGAAAGAACTCCTAAGCTAAAATCACAAATAGGAAAGATTCCATCTTTTGTTTTTAAAAGCAGTAAGATGTTGAAATTGTGCATCCTAGATGGAAAGTAAAACGTAAAAGCTGATATTTTTAGCAGCAAAGGAAGAAAGTTTGTCTTGCCATACACAGTAAGTTCTGCCTGACAGGAAGTATGCTTTCTGTGGATAAATGTGATCCCATTTATCATAATCATGTATCATATACCTCATTTCTCATAGAGCAATGTGTCAGACTAAAATTGCCTAGGAAGGTTAGTGGCTCAGCAAGTTGGAACCTACTCTGTTAAGCGGTGCAGTACAAGTGCTCTGTGTAGTTGGAAAGCTTTACAGGGAGATTTTTAATAAGAAATATTGATCTATGACCCATACCTGTAAACCAATTAAAAGAGATTAAATATATGCATCTATAAACATATCTAATGTGTTTCCACTTTTTTCCTAAAATGTTTTAAGTTCCAGCTTTCCCTGTTAGTTGAGTACATTGTTGCAAGCAAAGAAGGCATAAGCCTTTTGCATAGCTGGCACACAGAACTTCAGGCTCATTCTCACTAAAAGTCTAAAAATGCCATCAGATTGGAAGCTAAGACTTGCATCGTTATTTTGTTAAACAGTATTTTGTCAGTTGTCAGTAATCCTGCATTTATTCTCCTACTGTTTTTTAGTACATAAGCTACGACCTGCTGACATCAAAGTCATAGGAGCACTGGGAGATTCCCTGACTGTGAGTACTGCTGTATTCCCACATTTAGAGTGAGAAGAGCAATTGTCGATTTCTTCCTAGATGTTGTCACATCAGACATCACCAGACAGAAAGGAAATTGCTTTGGCTCAGCAAAGCAAAACTCATCTACCTGGTTCTCTTTGCAAAGAAATAGCCTGAAGGAATATGAGTGACACTGGCAATTGTGTAATCCAGTAATGAATAATTCAGGCCAGGACAGAAATGGGATCCCATTCTCTATTGCACACAGTTTATTCAAGTGTTTTTGAAAAGGGAAGTAGTAGTTGCCTTATAGAAATTGTCTTTTCTGAAATAAAAAAGGCTGAAGCTATTAGTATTTTTTGCACAATGAGAGATTTTTCTGAAAATTCTCATTGAAATAACTGGTTGCAGAATGATGTGCTTCTCACTTGAGATAATTCTAAGTCTTGTGTATTTCAGAATTTGGCTTTCAGATGTAGCTTCCTGGATTAGACATCATCCAGTTAAAGCTCTTACATATTTCAAGTACCAAGTAATTCAAGCTGAAAAGAAAAAAATAGGCACAAAAAAAGGAGGCCCCAGAAAATAATAGCAGGGAATACTGCAGATCTGCACTGAAGTTTTCTGAGAAAAAGTTCCAGAATTACACAGCGCTACAGAATTGTTCTGGCACAGGATGAAAGCGAACATCCGTGTCAACAGTTCCCATGAATTTTAACTCCTGAGCTAAACTGATGCTCATTTTAGCAGCTTCATCTCCTGTTGAGTTCATAGGGAGCTGAAGGGACTGAAGCCCTTAAATGATCAGGCTTATCTTACAGGCTAATGTGTATGTCTTCATCATGCATCATGGACCTCCTCATTAGTTCTGAAACTGATTTTGCCTGACCTGATGTAATCCTGGTTTTTTTTCCTTCCACTGAGCTTTGAGCTTTTCTTAGAAGACCTCAGTAAAGACCCTTCAAGTCTCTTTTCTATCCGTTGCCATGACTCTTAAAATTAATTTTTGTTTCCTCCCTCACATCTATGCACACTAGCACATACCTCTGATATAAAAAAATTTAATTCTTTTAGTACATGAAATGGCTCGGGGAGCCCTAGTCATAAGGGCCACACTGTGATGCTTGAGGTCAATAGCTGAGCAAGTCAGGTTCTCATATTGGCATTATTCATGCAGTTGCTATTAGTTGCCATTGCCCCAGCAAGGTGTGATTGAAAGTTTTAAGTAATTCATTTGGGGGTCAAGAAAAAATGCCAGAGTATTTCCCACATGAGTACACATACACACACGTCCTGCATACACAGTGCATTACCGCCAGCAGCAGTGTGTGTTCTGTAGTGATAAACATCCTTGGCACAGAGGGACTGCAGCAGCAAAGTCCACTAAGGCACTGATTTTCCTCCTGGTACTTCCCACAAGGTCCCTGAACGCACGCAATGTCTATGGCTGAATTGGGACCAGGGCTTTTTGAAGAATACAAAATTAAGTAAACCACTAAGAAACCGTAAAACTGTAGAAGAACCCCTTTTCTTGGCTGCTGTCTTGAATAGTGCTGACCTTGCTGGAGGTCTGTCCCAGTCCTGTGAACTACTCAAGTTCATCACAAAGGTCTTTGTTCTGATGACTTTATGTATTTTTTTGTTTAATTTTGAAAGATATTAAAGGTCACAGTGCAGGAAGGAAGCCTGTTCACAGTCTAGATGCACTTGTAGGTTAATCACAGAATCACAGAATATTCTGAGTTGGAAGGGACCCACAAGGATCATCGAGTCCAACTCTCAAGCTAATGCCCACACAGGGATCAAACCCACAACCCCAGAGCTGTGGACACCATGCTCTGTCTAGCTGAGCCAATCTCAGGGCCATGTCATCATCTTTTTTTATATATATAACCTAATTCCCTGTCCCATCATCCCATTATCTAGACCATGTCACTGAGTTCCTCATCCAGTGTTTTCTTAAACTTCCAGGGATGGCAACTCCACCACCAAATGAAACATTAAGCAATTTAGTCGTGACACTGGCTAGAATGCATCTGACTTCTTAGCACCAATGCGCAGTGAAAGCCATAGATATGCCAGCATGCTTATCCATATTGGCAAAAAAATTCCTGTCTTCAAGTCTCATCAAGTCCTCCAGTCTGTATGTTAGACTAGCAGACTGCATCCAGGAGAGGGAAAGTGGATTTTACACCAAAGATTTGTTTTCTTGGCAGATTAAAATGTGGCTCCTCTGATTTATGTGCAGCTAAAACTGTCTGGGAATTTTTCATCAGTTTTTAGGGCTTTTTCCTTGGATTATTACATCTCTCAGAATCATCTTTCTTCAGGAGATGCCAGGATGAAGCATTTTCCATCAGAAAAATCCAAACAAATATGAAACTGTCGATGTTAATCTGGGTCCCACTGGGTTGCTAAAATGGTATTAAAGTAGTATTTTTAAAGCCTTACGTCCTTGACCTTACAGTCTGATGTCCTCTGGCTGGACTGTATCTCCTCTGATGTTCCATGGTCTACTGTCTAGATTAGTTGCATTTGCACATGAGGGGAAGCCCCTGAAACTGAAGCATGAGCGATGCAGGGCTGCCCAGAGGCCACAATGTGGTGGTGCATAAGGACACGGACCAATTATACTAAAACTGAGATATTGCAAAAGCTTGGCTGGGTAACGTTACCAAATTTCTTCAGCACTTTCAAAATGTGATATGTGTCTTACCTAAGTTTGTAGGACTTTTTTCTATTAGCAGTTCATAAATTGTTCTTTCCAACTTTTCCAGACTGCAGTAGGAGCCAAAGCATCTGACCTACAAACAGACTGGAGAGGACTTTCCTGGAGGTGAGAATGCTCATTTTTGTGTTTCTCCGTTTTTGTCCATATAGTTAAAAGTGGGGGTCACTTGGTTGTGTAGTTACATATTTATGTATGAAAATGTAGGAGTAGGATGCTGACAGCAAGTATTACTTGGTAGGAATTGGAGGTGTCAGGACTGGAAAAGAAAGGGAGTATCAGGGGAGGTTTAATCTTAACATTAGGAAGCGGTTTTTCACAGAGAGAGTAATTGCATATTGGAATGGGCTGCCCAGGGAGGTGGTGGAGTCGCCATCCCTGGNTGCAAGCATGGTCCTGTGTGGCAACACTGGATTATTAATATGAGTGAATTCTTTTAGCTTTTTGTTGATCTCTCTGGAGCTTATTCAAACTCTTGTTGCTTCTCTGATTATCCACTGCAGTGTCTAATGCTAGAAGGTCTGAGTGAGTGTGGATTGGCATGAACATGGTGAGAGCACTGCATGAATACTCAACAAAGATGTTCCTAACATCTTTGCTATTGCAAAGTGGGCACAGACAATGCACATCAGAGGGTATGAGTCTCAATAACCATGCTAGAGTGGAAGTGCCCTGCTTCACATGGGCAGATGTATGGTTGATAAGCGTGTGCACATGGACAAATTCTTCTCTTGCTCTTTATCTTCCCCCTTTGTACGTACCTGCAAGCATAGATTATTTTCAGGAGGGGCTGCCCGAAATGGTGTAAGAGTGTAATGGCTATGCACACAGAAAAGTTTTAAATGGTAGAGGCAGATGATCTTTTCATAGTCAGCACTGCAGAATCTCAGGTAGTTAACGAGCATTTAATTCAGTCTCTTCTATACATAACTGCGCATAAGTGTAGTTCCAGCAATGTCATGTGGAGCAACTTCAGTGAAAATGTGCCTTTCTATGACGGACATCCCAGCATGTCCATATGAAAAATCAGTTCTCTCAGTTATACTCCGTTCCCATCTCAAAGGCATACCTTTATCTTAGCTGATGCCCTGTTTTATTTAATGTGAAATATCCTTTCGCTGCTTTCCCTGAATTCTTGTGGTTCATCTCTTTACTGTTTGAAATTGGTTTGGGGGGTGTGGGGGGAAGGATTGTTTTCTTCCTTCTTTGGATATTACAACAACATATGGTGACAATAAAACAGATGGTTGCAGAATTAACCCTACACGGTGATTTTGTTCTTTCTCTTTGTAGTATTGGAGGTGATGAGACCCTGGAGATCCAGGCTACTTTACCCAGTAAGTATCCCTGAAAATCAATGTCAGAAAAGTGAAAGTTGGATATTATACTGGAAGTCATTTAAGTGGATGCTTGGAAACATCTAGAAATGGTCATTCTTTCCTTGCAAACAGTGGAGATGCCCGTCTTTTGTGAACATGAGCAGTTCATGTGAGTCACAGATGAAACCCAGACTGACCTGATTAGGAGTTGTAAAGAAGTTGTTTCAGCCCCTTCACATCACAGGACCTGCATGTGATTGTGTCATCCTTTTGAGCAAAATGAGTAGGAGTAAATGTGTTGAAGGTGACAGAAGTTCATGGCAGAACTGCTTGTCCCTTATTTTGTTTTGTGCTTTTCAGTGACTGATTGTAATGGCTGTGGGCAAATGAGGCAGTCCATCTAGCTAGGGTTGCTGACAGTGCTGTACTTCTTCCTGGTGATTTCAAGTTTCTACATAGTACTGAGAAAAAAAAAATCTAAAAATAGTATAAATTTCTTGCCCTAGTGTTCTGTGTAATTGGTCCCTGTGGTTGCCATAGAAACCATTAAGTGGTCAGTGTTACAGTAAATTGGAAGGGACTTGGTTTACAATGGTTGATCTATCTGTATGTGATCCATGCTGGGAAGCAGTTTGACAACACCTGACATTGTTGGTAATAAGATCTGATATGGTTTGTCTTGTACAATGCACTGTGTGCAAACAAAAACAAAAGAAGGTGCAATTCATAAAAATGAGACAGCACTACAGGCACAGTAACAGTAATGGTGCTCAGACATCATGCTTCCCCACTGAGGGTTTCAGTGAAATCTAGAAAAGTGAATAAAATTCATTCTTTGACTTTAATAATATTATCTAGGAGGAGTGAAAAGTAGGGAACTGTATTCAGAGCATCTGGTTCTGGTACGTGAAAGAAAGTAACCACAAATACTCTGACCCTTTAATTCAAGACTGGTGAGTTGCCTGGGACCTGTGCATCTTCCTGGCTGCCAGACCCCAATTCCTCAAGCCCATGGGGAGAAATAGTTGCAGTGATGAAGTTAGCACAGCAACTAGAGTCTCCAAAGTAGGTGTGTCGGTAGCTTCTGTAAAGTCACAGTGAATGAGGAGAAAACTCAGGTCCATATTCTCACCTCTCAACTGGCTTGAGCTTTTGTGGAAGGCAACGCTTTTGGTTGTACTGTGAATGGTTAAACACTGTTTTTTTCTTGTAAAGATATCTTGAAGAAATTCAATCCAAACCTCTTTGGCTTCTCCACTGGTAGTTCCAAGGAAACAGCTGGATTCAACGTTGCAGAGAGAAATGCCACAGCACGGTAAGCACAATCACAAATGAGATAGGGCCAAGGAGTGAGAACTGATGTACTGGCAGGCTACCTTTGAGACACATGTTAGGACTGAGTTAATACTGGTGACCTGCTTTGTGTGATCTGATGTTTTTAATTGTGGGTTTGATTTTTTAAATTCAATTCAGTAATTGGAGGATTTATTTGTATCTTTTTCTAAATTAGAGACAAACTTCCTTTCTTTATTTCATTTCTGCCTATAATTTCTGAGCCAATGCCTTAGTTATGCTTCTAATTCTACCAGTACCTTTTTCTTTCCGGTCTTCAGTATGCAAGTCCCCGATTCACTGTCAGGCAGTATCTGTAATGAGAAAAAATTCATAAGCATCTCTCATTTATTCCTTGATTTCTGGGAAATGTGCCTCAAACTATTAAATAGAAACCCATTGCTACCCAAATGGCATTAAAAACTATCCCTGTTTGCAGTGCAAAGGAAAATAACAAAATCAACAGCTGGGAATTAATTCCTTTCTCCTCCTGAAGAAAAAAATCTATTAGTCTGTTAACAACCAAAATGTGTAAGAATTTGTTTGGCATACATTGTGCCTGCTCCATGGATACTCATGGAATTTGTTCCAAGACTTTTTGTTACGCCTTTGCCAGCCATTAAATTTGCTGCAAAAGCGTTTTAGGATAGCTAGCAAAGCCTGTGTACCTGGGTGCCCCAAGCAAAGCTGACTCAGCGTGATCAATATGGTTTTGGGAATCCAAATAATGTAACTGCATTTGTGTAGGTGCCGGAGAGAGGAAGGGCTCAAGCACAGTCTTAATCAAGTGTATCAGGAGCTCGTTTTCAGCTGGCATCTCAGCTTTGTGTTTTTGCTGTGGATGTTGTATCCTGCCCAGGGTTGGACTGAGAATCTCCAGCCTGGCAGTCTCACTATGTAAGCAATATCTTCCAGCCATAAGACAAGCCATAGGAATTTACAGTGGGGTCAGAAAGGCCGTTTAGGTGCACAGCTTCTGTGCAAGCACCAAATCCTCACTGGGGTTTGAAGGGAGTTATGCAACTAAATGTCTTTGTGCACCTGGGTATTAGTGTTTTTCTCCAAACAAAATGCATTTAAGAAAACTCTGAGATGAAAATAATTCATATCAGTTGCCTGCCACTTGGCAGCCATCCCAGCTGAAGTCCTTTCAGATCAGATTATTCACTTGTGCAACTTGGTCCTCCAATGTTTGCTCATCCTTTTGAAGCATCACTTTACTTATACTGACTTCTGCTGATCCTAAGATTCCCTAAAATGAGGGCTGGGAGATCAAGAAGATGATGGGTGTTAAGAGCATACATTTGAAATCTTCTGTACTGTCTCTCCAGCAATATGCCAGCCCAAGCACATGAACTGGTGGAGCTAATGAGAAAAAGCTTGGTAAGTGGAATTTGGCAATTCCTCAGTGTTCGTGTGATCTCTGGGAGATGACTTGAATTGATGGGATGCTTGAGTCATTTTTTTACTGGTGGAAGAAAGTCAGTGTCCTTGTGTCTGCTATGCTTTCCAAGATGAATGTGCCAGGTGAATTAGCCTTTAGGACATTATAATTTACTTATACAAATCCATACAGATAAGATGCAAACACACAAGGCAGCCAGAAGATATAAGGATGGTAGTAAGGAAGAGGAGAAATCTGTGATGAGACCACAGGACTGCTTGGTTGAGCAGCAACATTCAAAGTGGAGATCATAAAGTCTGAGTGTAAAATTACTGGAGCAATTTTGCCTGCTGACCAATATGAATCACACTATTCACAATATGTACTGGGAAGAGGGACTACTGAAGTCTTTGCAGGAGAATAAGCCCTCTAAAACTCTGAGTTTGAGTAGGTAAATAATTAATTAGTGACCAGAAACCTCAGGGTTGGATGATCCCTGTGACACCACAGCCTTTTAGGGAATTAGTAGGGGATCTAGCATTGTGGACTGGTCCACTGTGCAGACTCCACTGAGGGCTACAAAGGGCACCAAAAGGGCAACTTGCTTTAATTTCATGTCTGCTGCTGCAGTTTGGGGGTCGTGGGGGGGAAGAAATCTAAGAGAAATTCAAGGCTGCTCTGCTCCAAGTGTTTGCTGAGTTTGAGTGGATGACTGTCTGGGTGTGAGCTGTTGGTTCAGGGAGCGCATTCCCTCTAAGGGAATGGGAATGCCTAATGCTCCTTGGCTCAGACTGAATGGGAAAGGAAGGTACTGAATAAGCAGGGTTTGTCAAAGCATATGTTTCTCCATGCCAGCACTCTTGATGGATGCTGCATGCTCACCCCACTGTCAGTTACTCTGCATTACCAATTGTTTGGCAGAGTGAAGGGAGCTGGCATGGATCTCCAGTAGAATAGGAGAGGCTCTAGAGCTTTGTTTTATCCACTGCTTTTTATGCATTTTTTAAAAAGGGAGGGGGTGTGTCCCTGCCACACTTTGCCTATTCATGAAAGGCTTTCCAAGCAAAGTAGGTACGTACTTGTTAAAGAGGAGAATTCAGACCTGTGGGTGATTCCCAGGCCCTCCCTCTATTTGTGAGATCCTTTCACAGATGTTTGTTATGTAAATGCACCACACTAAAAATAGTTGCCTTTGATTCCATTCTTTGTACTGAATGTTACAAAACGTTTTGATGAGATCCAGCTCTCAGCAGCGCCTATTGTTAGCTTGTGGTGACGTGGATGCTGCAGCTGCCCTTATATGAGCTCAGTGAAGTCACCAGCCTCCTGGACTCTTCTATTTTAATCCAGCTGTCTGTTCCCTGGGGCACCCCTCGCCCCTCCTGGCCCTGGGGTAATACTTGCCCAGCTGGCAGGGATCCCCAGCAGCTCTAGTTCCACAGCTTCATGAGTCACTCCAGCCTCCACTCACTCCCACACTGCTTTATCCCTACGCTGCCTGCAGTGTTCAGCCATGGCTGGCAAAGCTCTCCTGTCCATCCCTGTCCAGGAGCTAACATTGATTTATGGATGCTTGCTGCCACACACACATTTCCATGCTTGGTTACCCTGACAGATCTTGTCCGCTGAAGGGGAATTTCCTCACAAAAGCCAAGGTGAATTGCAGTAGACTGAAAACAGTTCACGCTTTTCCCCTGGAGAGATGCTTTTCTTTTGCCAGCTTAACTCAGTGTACCTTCTTTGTTCTGCCCTGCTGTCTGTGCCCCATTTAGCCCCATTTGTGAATGTTATCTCTACGTGCCTAAGCAATGGATGCTGCAATCTGTTTATTTTATGTGCCACTAGAAAATTAACTTCAAGGAAGACTGGAAGCTGATCACTGTCCTTGTTGGAGCCAGCGACCTATGCCAGTACTGCTTGGACAAGGTTTGTATCTCTGAATTAGGCATGCTTATCCAGGCATTTGGCAGGTGACCAGCCCTGGAAATATAACCTTTCTCTCTCAGAGAGCCAGAGTTCCTCTTTGTTTAAAAAGCACTTTAAGTCCTGCTCTTTTCATCTGTATTGTGTCAGAAACAAGTGCACAGCTTTTAATAGTGGGGCACTGCAGCTCAGGAGAAATGCATTATTTAAGTACCAGGAACCTGCCCCATGTTGAACAAAACACCAAGAATAAACTCCCTGCTTAACTGGACAAAGCAATCAGTACGGTGTAGGCATATCATTATGGGATGCAAGTGAAGTTCTCTGGAAAGCATCTTCACGCAATAATTATTGAAGATGCCCAATTCTTGCTTCTGGGTGACACCAAAAGAAATAATATAACCTAGTAGTGAAAAATGCTTTTTCTCTAGCTGTCGGTGGTCATCCCCTGTGAAACAGTTCATATGGCACAGACCTGGGATCTGGACCCCAGCATGTTGAAATGACTAGGCACTGTTCCCTGTTTTGCTTTTTTTCATTACCAGGCTGCTGCCTGGAGCCTTTATAACTGCAGTTACAGAGCAGCTGTAGCTACAAAGTCGTTTTCTTAAGGGTTTTGTGGGGCCTGACTGCCTTCTTATCAATTTTCCCAGTCTGGCAGCTTGGAAGACAGGTATCATTCTGTTCATACGGCAAACTAGTCTGGTCTGGGTCCCATAAAAGAAAACCTGAAATCCAAAAATGTGATCTGTATTGTCATTCATCAGAGAGACTCTGCCAGCATACCTCAGGGTTTTCTACAGACATCAGGGAACTATATTAGTGACATAGAAACACTAGCATTATATAACCTCCATACATGTGGCAGTAATCTTGATCTGAACACATATTTTCCAACAAAAGCAAAGAGGAGCACTGAGTTGGTGTATTTTATCATGGACCACCCTCTTGATTCTCAAAAAAAAGACTGATCCAATTTTTCTTTTTACGCAGGAAACATATTCAGTGAAAAACTATGTAAAGCACCTTCAGGACACTCTGGATATTTTCTATGAGGAGGTAAGCCTTTAACATACCCTAGCAAGCTATATTCCTGGCAAGTATACTGACCTTTTTCTTACCTCTGGTAGACTGTCAGTTATTATGTTTCATTCAAGGTCATCTTTCAAATAGCTGGAGTCAGACTGCTCCTCAGCACTGCATTTCAACACCTGTGTTAGCTAATGCCCTGAGAAAGTGGGCTGCAGTTTCAGGAAAAGTGTGTTTTACAGTATTTATGCTGTGCACCAAACATCCCATGACCTTACTGCCAGTTTTGGTGACTAAACCAACTATGCACAGTTTCATCTACCCTAGAGCAAATGGAAATGTCCCAGGGAGTGAGGCAGCATTTCAGCTAGTTTGTACTAGCTGCTGGAATTTTTTTTGGCTGGCATCCACTTTGTCTCCCTCCCCCTCTCTTTATACATCATCCTTGCACATGCCATTGGCTGCAGTCAGCGCAGTTTGCACTGACTCCCTGACCTACAGATGGCACTTCTTTGCTCTCTTTGTAGTGGTATCATGTTCTATTACTATTTGGTATGTCTGGTTATTATAATCCTTGCAGCTCCCAAGAGTCTTTATCAACATGGTGGAGATACTAGATTTTTCTGGACTGCGTCAGATCACAGCAAGCTCTTCAGGGTGTGCTTTGACAGCAAAGTAAGTGAACAAAACAGATCTTTGCCCTTTAAATGATATCTTTTTGGCTCAATTTCTACAGAAAGATATCCACACTGAGCTTTCCAAGCTACTTGCATTGCATCCTTTATCTGATACACTAGTTCCCATCAACTTCTTATTACTTCTTCCAATACCTCAGCTAAAAAGCATGCATCTGTAGATAGCAGAGTTAACACTTCTCAGATCTAAGGCAGCATGTCACAGGACAAGTCAACATGTATGTAAATGTTGTGCCACTGAACTTCAAAGCCTTTTGCCCAGCCATTCCCTGGTCAGCAGCACAAGGTGACATCCCCCATGCTTCTCCTAGTATCCAAGGCTGTGCTACCTATGGTGCCGACTGAGCTGCATTCATCAGAGCACACAACAAAGAACAACTTTTCACACCTAATGAAGGACGCCAATATCCTAGCTCTAAGAAGGTTGAGGGACTTGTTTTAGAAAGCAGCAGTGCCTTTAGAGGAGTCAGAATGGACACAAAAAGCCTCCTTAGTCCAGCAGAGAAAGGTATAACAAAGGTCAGTACAGTAGCTGGAAGCTGATGCTGAATGAATTCAAATGAAGTTAGACACAGATTTTTAATAATGTGAGTCATTAAATACTGGAACACACTAGAGAAGAAAATAATTAATTGACTGTCTTCCTTGATGTCTTCATTCCAAGCACATTCTTAGAGGATGCATTTCAGTGAAGCATAAGTTACTACCTCTTTATTTGGGGGTAACAAAATAAGACACAGGGTGCAGGGTCTCAGGCTACATGAACAATTGTCTTTCAACTTTAAACTCCCAGATATCTGAAAATCTGCTGTAATCTTATTTGTAGAGTGGGGTTTAGTATTATTCTAACACATGTGATTTCCTGCTAATATGTGGCATACCACACACTTTCGTTTGACACGAGAATTGTGGATCTTGAAACTTTTGCTAGCTGTGACGAGTGTTCATTTTGAAAAGCAAGTCAATAGGGACTTTTTTTCTGAAGTATCTGTCCATTTCTAAGGCAATTAGGGGGTTCTCCTTCTGCATATGAGCCTTGAGCACCTATCCTAAATTTCTTGAAGCAGACACACATTGCTGAAGAACTGTAAATGAGTTATTTGATATTGGCTTTTAATTCTAGTATTTCTCTCATTGAAGGAGAGTTTGTCCATGTGTCTTAAACCCTGAAGAAAATTCTCCTGAGCTACAAGAAATTAAGAGAGTTAACAGAGATTTTCAGGTAATAGTTTGGTTCTGTAACTGGTCATCTTCATTTGTGTCTCTACATTGATTCTCTCACTGCCTTTCCTCTCATGTGCATCCTTAGCAGGACAGAGAGCAGTAACTTGGAAATAGCTTGACTACAGCCTAACCAAACCCCTACCCATCTAACCAGCTGGTAGCAGACCAAGTCTTTCCACATTTCCTTATGATTTGACCTTGTTTCTGAGCTGGATATAGATAGAGATCAGTTCTGTTTCCAGCTGATGTTCCAACAGCTGAAAAGGAGCTAGTGATGACGTCTGCTTTCCTGATATGTTTGTCTGTTATGAACCCAGTGAATAACTCACATGAATTAACGCATCATTGCAAGAGTGACTAATTACCCAGCATCAGTTGTTTTGTGGTTGCTCTTAGCAGAACCTCCCCTCCCTAAACCAACCATTGGTCAGCTTGTTATCTGAGAGTAACTTTTTGTAGCCTCAGGCATAAGATTCTCTCAAAATTAACAGAGGCTATAAATAGCTATTGGAGCAAGGTTTTTCCATCAATGTTCTTATGAGTACAGAAATCACTGTATCAGATCACATTGCATTATCCAGGCCTCTCTTCTGACTCTGGCAGTAGATGTTGTCCAGTGAATATGACAAGCTCAAAAAATTTGCCTTGGATAACGCTTTTATAAGTACTAGAGGGGTCATTTTTCTTAATTAAGGAAATGGGATCAGAACTGTTTTGACATATGACCAGGAGCATTAGGGTTTATACCAATGAGATGGCAAGTAAGAATGAGATTGAGGAGGGTTATCCATCTGAATGTCTTTGAGCATAGTTTTTGAAAGTGGCAGGTAGTTTTTCAATATTTAAATTTTATTTTAATTCAAGCACACCTTTATGAAAAATCAAATACACTCAAAGCCTCAAGCTGGCATCCTGAACTCATTTGCCACTTCTAACAATTTTGGTCTTATTCCTTTCCTATAATTCTCTGCAAACTTTAATCTCATTGCAATTGTGCTTTTTTAATTTTTATTTTTTTAATTAAGCAGCTTTATATTTTTATATTTTTATTTTTATGCTTGAGTTATACCAGCTTCTATGCATTTCCCTCATGAAAATTTCTTCATGAACCAAATTTTTTTCTTGACTGCTTTGTAACTTTAGCTGGATTTATACTAATAATTTATGGCTTCCTAGAGTGAAAGAAGTGTAATATGCATGGTTTTGAAAGCTGAAAAATGATCAATGAGCCTTGCAAGTAACTTTTCTATTTTCAATAATTACACTCCATACAGACTGAAGCCTTGCAGATGGTTAACAGTGGCCGGTATGGAAACCGTGAAGACTTTGCTGTTGTCATGCAGCCTTTTTTCCGAAACACATTGTTGCCCCAGGATACTGTGAGTCCCGAGTTTTTAATCCCACTGTGCAAGGGCCAGTATCTTGACTTCTCTTAAGTCAGTAAGATCCATGCCACAAGGACCGTGTTTTCTTCTTTTTGCATAATCTAGTGGCACAGAGTGAAACCTGTGATAAAAGGTGACAGAGGAGAAGACAAGGAAAGACTGTGCTTCCTATGACTCGAGATATGTAGCTTTAGGAAACATTCAGAATGCATACACATTAAGCCTAGGCACTCTGTCCTCGTCTAAACTGCATGTTGCTTCCTCTGTTGAGGGGCTTGGTTGGCATTCACCACAATTTTCTTCTGATCCAGGTTATGGAATATGTTCAGGATTTCTCCACATGGAGACCAATACCTATACCAGCCTGGGAATAGGAAGCAGCCTTTGAAATCAAATACTGGTTCTCCCTTTCTCCAGCCTTAGCATTATGTATGCTGTGTAGTTAGGGATGCAAGTATTCAGCATGAATCCTGGTCAAAACCACCCAGTTTTGTATAATACTGATCCTTTTGTCATACTATTTTTTTTCTGGCAACCTTCAAGTCTGAACAATGGTCACAATACAGATAGTGTGATGAAGTGAGGCAAATTCCCCCTAAAACAGACATTTGCTACAGCTGGATAAGCCCACCACTTTTATTGTTGCCTGAAATTCAGCAGGAATTTTAACACCTGAAGTGTTTTAAGTCTGTGTTATGCAAGTTTAACAAGCCATAATAAGCAGTTTTCTATCAGTTCTGTACAAAGTGGAGTGTGAGTCAATGGCAGTGTCTATGTAACAGCTGTGGCTGCTGGTTTAATGGTAAGTTTAGTTTTGCTATGAAAATTGCTGTGTGAGGTGGAGCAAGCTGAGTTACACAGGAGGTCTCAAGATGCAGTAATCAGCCCACAGTTAGGACTAAGTTGATTTGCAGTGTCAAAACATGAACATATTGCCTTTAGGATGATAACCAAAATTATGAAGTGAATATACCAAGTACAGTAAAACATGAAGTAAAATGTCAGATCTCAAAGACTGAAATGTGCTGAGAAATACATTTTTGCTTTTATTGCAGATCGGCAGGCCAGATCTGAGTTTCTTTGCTGCAGACTGCTTTCATTTCAGCGTTAGAGGCTATGCTGAGATGGCCATGGCTCTCTGGAATAATATGGTAAGAGGTTACCACGTAGTTCCCTATGTGTTTGTGGTAGCAGTCCCTACAAAAGACAATTATAAATGTGTCAGAAACAAAAGAGCAAGCAAGACATAAAACTGATATCCTAACAAGAGGGGGCTGTTCAGCTCTGACTCTTTCTAGTCTACATTGCTTTGGAACACAATCCAAAATCATTGTGTTGCATGAAACAATCGAAGTCTTCGCCCTGTCAAAATGAGAAATCCTGAGTCTTAAGGTAATAAAAAAATTCCCTTATGATCTGGTAAACAACTTGCATTAAAACAAAAAATCGACCTAGTTAAACATTCAGTCCTGTAGGTTTCTTGAAAATGTCTGTTTAATGAGTTTGCCCTTCTTCAGTGAATTCTGTTACATTTATTAGGAAAACGTACGTGTGACTGAATTGTTGCTGCCATTAATAGTGTGGACATGTTGTACCACCCACTCTAGTATCTGAGGCAACTCTAGTAGAGTCACTGAAACTAATGGGGGGGGCTCATCAAACTTATGCTGCCTCTGCTTGCAGTCACATTCCTTCTGTCATCTGGTGGGAAATTATAGCTTTTAAACAATTTTGGAAGAGTGTGTAAGAGGCACATGCTAGACTTGATAACTCCAAGGTCACAGTTGCTTTCAGAAACATGATGTTTTGCCATGTTGGAAGGAAGACTATGGCATATTCATGCCACAGCAAAATGTTGCTGTGGCAAACCCCCAGCCCCCGTTTGTGTTCTTCCTCTTGTCTCATAAACACCATTACCCAAATACAGTGTGCAAGCAGCAATCCTGTATCCTGGTTTGTACAAGAAACAAGCATAAATGGAGGAGAACTTAAGTGACAGTTTTAGCAAGATAAGAAACTTACAGGATGCCGCAGATTGAGCTTGAGTATTAGGACTGGGAAATGCAGGGCAGAAATCTGGGCAGTTGTCCAGTATAGCATATGAGCTGTAGGTTCAGGATTCTAGAAAGCAGTGGATGTACAACACACAGACACATGCTCAGGGTAATTCATTTGTTCATGCACAGCAAATCTGCTTGTTCTCCATGAGGCTTCCCTGTCTGGGACTCCAGATGACAGCAGGGTGGTACACTTCACTGTGCTTCATAGGTTGAACAGGGCTAATGGTGGCCCAGAAACCCCAGGCAAATGTAGAAAAAATTTGAATTGAGTATGGCTGAGGGTTTCAAGTAGCAAAAGAGATGGTACCTGGACATATGGTAGCTTTAAATTATGTTTCTGTTGCTATGTGGTACCCCTATTGGCCATTACTCATTCCTGAATCACCATCAGTCTTTTTTTTTCCTATGCCACCAGAGTTTTATCCTGTCCAGACTATCCTACACATATGAGGGTATTGACAGAAAGCTTTCTACAGCAGTAGGGATCAGAGTCTTACCGATGTGAAGCACAACTATTCCCTCCTGTAGGGATGTGTAGTTCTATGCCAACTGAAGATATTATTGTTTACTATTTAAATCTAGTTCTTGTAACACATTCCTGCTTTTCACTTGCAGTCCATGTATGGCAAGGCTGTGCAAGCTTACTGTAAGACTGCATTGTTTCCCTGTTCCCTGAAAAGCTCGGCAGGCTGTAGGCTTACGGCCAAATGACATGGATTCTTGTCAGGACACATAAAGAGTCAGACTGTGCCTGGTTACTGCATGGGTATGCAGGAATCGGGGTGGATTAAGGAGTCTCTCCCTCACCATAATGTTTTTTGCCCTTTTTGCTTCATGCAAAGCAAAGTGTGCTCCTGCTCTCTGAAGTCAGAGGACTCTGTAAACTCTAAGGTTCTTCCACTGATCCCAAATCCACCTTGTCAGCTCTCTGGCCCAGGTGAAGAGCACATGGACAGTGTGTTTAGGTTGTATTCTGCCTCCACCCTTGCCACATGCTCTAGAGGAGCTATTTTTCTTCCGGAATTTCACAGAATCACAGAATCACAGAATATTATGAGTTGGAAGGGACCCACAAGGATCATCTAGTCCAACTCACCATCTAACACCCGTAAAGAGACCGAGAGCACATCGCAGAGCATAACACCAACCTAGATCCCTCACAGTCTAGCAGGCCACTCCGAGACGGAGGGGGCACAACGTCATCCAGCCCTACACCTCCCGGCTAGACCATGTCACTAAGCTCCTCGTCCAGTCTTCTCTTAAACACCTCCAGGGATGGTGACTCCACCACCTCCCTGGGCAGCCCATTCCAATATGCAATTACTCTCTCCGTGAAAAACCGCTTCCTAATGTTAAGATTGAACCTCCCCTGGCGTAGCTTGAGGCCGTGCCCTCTCGTTCTGGTGTCGTCAGCCTGGAAGAAGAGGTCCACACCCATCTGGCTGCAACCTCCCCGCAGGTAGTTGTAAACAGCAATGAGGTCCCCTCTGAGCCTCCTCTTTTCCAGACTGAACAGTCCCAGTTCCTGTAGTCGCTCCTCATAGGGCCTACCCTCCAGTCCTTTCACCATCCTCGTTGCCCTTCTCTGGACCCTCTCAAGCAGCTCAACATCCCTCTTAAACTGGGGAGCCCAGAACTGCACACAGTACTCAAGATGAGGTCTGACCAGCGCTGTGTACAGGGGAAGGACAACCTCCCTGGACCTACTGACCACACTGTTCCTAATGCAGGCCAGGATGCCATTGGCCTTCTTAGCCACCTGGGCACACTGCTGGCTCATATTGAGTTTCCTATCAATCAGTACACCTAAGTCTCTCTCCACTTCACTAGTCTCGAGCCACTCCTCCCCCAGCCGATAGCGGTGCATGGGGTTGTTGTGGCCAAAGTGAAGAACCCGGCACTTAGTCTTGTTAAACCTCATACTGTTGGAGCCTGCCCATCTCTCCAGCCTGTCAAGGTCCCTCTGGAGGGCCTTCCTACCCTCCGGCAGTTCAACATTTGCCCCCAGCTTAGTATCATCTGCAAACTTGCTGATGATGGATTCAATTCCCTCGTCCATGTCATCGATAAAGATGTTGAACAGTACTGGGCCCAACACTGACCCCTGTGGGACTCCACTGGTGACTGGCCGCCAGTCCGATGTTGCACCATTCACCACCACCCTCTGAGCTCGCCCTTCTAACCAGTTTGTAACCCAGCATAAGATGCTCCTTTCCAGCCCAAGTTTCACAAGTTTCTCCTGAAGCTTATTGTGTGAAACCGTGTCAAAGGCTTTGCTAAGGTCCAAGTACACAACATCCACAGCCTTTTTGTCATCAACCAGTCGAGTCACTGGATCATAAAAGGAGATCAAGTTAGTCAGGCAGGACCTGCCTTTCCGAAATCCATGCTGACTAGATCTAATGTCATGGTTGTTCTGCAGTTGCTGTGTAATGGCACACAAGACCATCTGTTCCATGACTTTGCATGGGACTGAGGTCAGGCTGACTGGTCTGTAGTTGTTAGGATCATCTTTCCTAATTTGTCCTGTACACTCAGGGACTTGGGGATACTGTAATTTTCATAAAATTCTAAGAACAGATTGCACAGAAATGAAGCAAGCATAGCTGGTTGAAGGATTTTGCACTTTATCATCTTTTGTCTGGACTCTATGCCAGAATCCTTACCAAGTGCCCTGGCAAGGGAAGTGTTACAATTATCTACAAATACCAGCCGCACTGCAGGCAGAAATGCTATGAGATATGAGCCACGAATCTTAGAAATAACCACAGCAGAACGGGAGCTGTTCCCTTTAAAGTGCAACAAAACTGGCAGTTTCAGTCTTTACCACATTAGCTGGTGGGCAGGCCAAAGGGTTAGGACTCATATAAGAGTCCAGCAGGACCCCACAATAATCAGCAAAGGTTGGCATTCTGTTTTGCTTCTCATCTTCTCTTCACCTGTTAGATTTCTTCCCTTCCCTAGTCATATTTTTCTGTGGTTTATCCATTTTATTTTTCAGTCTCTACACTTTTTGTTTAATTTGTTTTTGGGGTTTTTTTGAGAGAAGGTATTCCCAATGTTTCCATATCAGAATCCAATGGATAAAATTTGGTTCCATGTTATGTTGTGCTTGTTGCAGTATTGTTTCTTTACATCATACAGCTGACACTTTAATCCCTTGAGGACAGTAAGTGCCTGTTTTATGGACAATAGCAGGAGCAAGAGCAATCATCTATGCTGAATTTCCAGAAATTCTGGGCGACAACTCTGCAGTTCTCTGTGGGCAGTCACTTCTTCAGTCATGTCCGTTGAACAATTGTAAACACTTCAGTTAACATGACTGAGGAAGCCTCTGCTCATTAGCTTAACTATGGTAACTGGTGGTATGTACCCTCCTAGCCAAGCACAACTGCTCTGCTATCAGCCTGGATATATTTTATGTTGAGTTTGAAATGAACCTAGGGTAAGCCTATGGTCAGCTATTGCAACTTAGCTGACAACTGATAATATAAAAGGCTCTGTTTGACTCAGTTCTTGCAACCTTGTGAACCTAGCCTAAGCTAAAACTGCCAGGGAATTTCTGGTCTGAATGAAGTCTGCAAAGGTTAGCATGGTCTCATCCTGTCTGTACAACTCTATGTTGTTTCTGAAGTCACTCCTATCTCCATGACACCTAGGCATCTTTTTCTAAGTAATGTGCTAAGTAACATGCCTAACATCTGTCATGTGGGTTTTTTTCTTCGTGGTTTATACTGCCATTGGAGATGTGTACATGGGAGAACTGGGTGTATAGTAAACTGTTTTGTTTTAGTAGAATAGGTATAGGTGTTCAAAGCAGTGCGAAAGGAGGAAAGGCTTCTCCTACTCCTTGCTGCCAAGGGAGGTTTTCTGCAGCCAGTATATCAGATTCCCAATGTCTTCATGTTTGTGAATGTTAAAATGTTTGCAAACATTCCTATACACCTTCTACCACACTTCATTACTGCAAGCACCAGAAGACCAGACAAGAAGTTGTGACTGCCTAAGATAAGAGAGTCTGAGAAGGAAAAATTAATCATTAGATCTACTGTTGCTTTTCTCTTTTTCAGCTGGAGCCAGTTGGCGAAAAGCAGACTTACAACAACTTTACCCATGACAGATCAAAACTCAAATGTCCAAACCCAGTAAGTAAATGCCAAGGTGTTTTCTCCATTATTTACTTCTATTTTTCCCCTTTCTTCTCTTTGGTAAAGCTATTTAAAAGAATATCTTTGTGAAAGGTTTAAGCAGCTGAAATACAAGCTCATTTTATTACAGACAGGGAAATGCATTTAAGATTTAAGACAAAAAAATTATCCTCACTGCATTGGAAAGCCTCTCATTTAAGCCACTTCTGATGAGTCTATGTACAACAAGAAAATTAGGAAATTACATCATCAGTCATGATTCTGAGATGGCTTTTTTTTTTTTTTTTTTTTTTTTTTTTTTTTTTTTTTTTTTTTTGTTCTAGGAACTTTCAGGTATTAGAGCAGGAAAGAGTTTGGGCTAAGATAGAGGGCAACCGCTGATTGTTTAAAGATCAACAGTTCCTCTCTGGGAAGGGGCAGTGGCAAATTGTTGGAATGCTGCCTGTCCTGTAGTCCGTGGTCAATGAAACCTTTGCTTTCCCTTTGTAGGAAAAACCTTTTCTTTTCACATGGAGAAATAGCGGATTTGGAAATTCAGACCTCGACTTGAAGGAAACAGAACCTTCAGTCCCCTACTGGGCTGTCATTGTTGCTGCAGTAGCGGGAGTCCTGGTGGGTTCATTGATGGTCTACGCTGTCTTACAAAGAAGACACAAGAAGACTCAACATAAGACTGACATAGAAAAGAATATTAAAACAACCTCTCTGTAACACAAGTGGAACAAACATCTTTCTGTGATGGGGCTGCTCTCTGATGTGACAGAGTAGCAGAATAAAAAATCTGTTGGGTATGAATGAAGCTTCTTGGTTGCCCAGGGATTTTGGGGCCAAATAATCTTGGTCAGAAATGTACTTTAGAGTCAGCTTCTGCAGATCAGTTAGGTGGAGGATGAAGTTCAAAGTATGCTGTGGTTTAACACCAGCTGGTAAGTAAATACCACACAGCTACTTTCTCACTCCCCATTCTTGCCCTCAGTGGGATGAGGAGGAGAACTGGAAAAAGTAAAACACCTCAGTTGAGATAAGAGCAGTTTAACAACTTAAATAAAGTAAAATATAATAATAGTAATAATAAGTGTAATGAAATGGTAAATAACAAAAAAGAGAGAGGGGAATAACACCAAAGAAAAACAAGTGATGCACAGTAGAATTGCTCATTGCCCACTGACTAATGCCCATCCCCAGTCAGTGATCAACATCCCTGGCCTACTTCCTCCAGTTTATATACTAAAAAGGTTGTTTCTATGCTATGGAATATATCCCTTTGGCCTGTTCAGGTCAGCTGTCCTGACCGTGTTCTCTCCCTGCTTCTTGTGCTGGCAGAGCATGAGAACCTGGAAAGTCCTTGATTTAGAGTAAGCACTATTTAGCAACAACTAAAATACTAGTGTTTATCAATGTTATTCTCATACTAAATAAAAAACACAGCTCTGAACCAGCTGCTAAGAAGATTTTTAACTCTATCCCAACTAAAACCAGGATGAAGTCAAAGCTTTTTCGTTCTGGGGTGCAGTTCTCCATTTCAGGAATATTAGTGAGGATGTCAATTGCTTGCACAAAGCAAGAAAACTTGTTCATGTATCTTGACACCTTAGTTGTGCACCTGTCCTTTCTTCTTTTAAAACTGGGTTTTAAAGTTAGCTACAAGTCCATGATTGCAACCTGGTGTTCCCCAATAGCAAGGCATAAGTGAGATGAAGAGCAGCTGCAATTTTATGCTAGATTCTGGCAAGACCATTGAGTAGAAGGTGCTAAGGTGATTCTACATGAGCAAGTACAGCGCCATGGAAACATCTTTAAGCCAGCTTCTGAGCAACTTGGATCATCCACATGGCATCCCTGGTGCAGTGCTGGGCAGCACAGATAGAATAGCTGCACCGTCTCCACTGCCTTGGACTCCAGGCTTCGTCCATCTGGGCCAGAGTGTGTATGGCAGCTGGTTCCAGATTGACACTTCCTATCATGAAGGAATTTCTTTGCAAGCATGTAATAGGGAGTCTAAACAAAAATGAAGTACCTGCAGTCTAGCCTGGCTTAACCCTTCCTGTAGGACTTGTGTCCTGTTCAGGTCTCTGAGGTGGGAGGCTCCATAGCTGTTCTCCAAGGAATAGCTTACAAAGTTGATTTTTCTTTCATTTTTTGGTGTTTTTTTTTTTTTTAATTCTGATCAGGAGTTCAGAAATCATCTTTCCTGGAAATTATGTTTTCCTGTTTTATACCTGCAGGCCAATTCAAACAATCAGTTAGTACAAAAGATAGTTCACAAGTTTCATGTGAACTTGTTTTCCAATATCTTTCTTATTTCTTGTGTGAAATACATACTTTACATTTTTATTTTATTGAAAGCAAAGTATGGTTTCCAGTAGTGCTTTTCGGGTTTTTTGTTAAATGTACTACATTTCCACTCTAGAAATGCAAATGAGCAGAAATTTAAATTTTTTCCAAGAAGAAATTGTTTTGGTGTTACTAAATCTACTTATTATGCACACAGATGGTATTCAGACTCCTCCTTTTTCCATTTTACTCCTATGATTGTCTTTGCTAAGATAAAAAGAGGTGGGTAGAGTACAAGCTGTATACTCAGGTTTCAGGGGCTGTAGTTCCATTCGCCTCTTCTTTGATCTGCTCTTAAAGGTTGGGCTATTAATTCTAGGACTTTTATTTATGTACATCTTATCCACAGATGTGTGTCTGGGAGATCTACATGCAGCCAAAAATGGTGATATATTTAGAATGTGGAACAGAAGCACTTGCATCTTCCAGTGCAGCACAGACTGCTCTTCCTGTCCTTGTCTTCACTGTGGGTCATTAACTATCTACTAAATCCCAATTGATGTATATTTATTTAGCTTGGTAAACAGAAACAAGTACAGCCTCCAACCTGCAATGCAGGAGACAAGATTTACTGTATTCCAGTCCATTCTACAGCACCTACACCTCAGACCCACTGGAAAATATAAGCCTCACAAGTAAGGAACCTGAGCAAATATCCAGTGGATCATGAAGCCTACAATTCCCTCTCATCCTTAAATGTCTTGTGACTCCTCTTCCCTAATGGGAACTTGGATGGCAACTGCTCATACAATTCTTGGCTTGGGAAGAAGTAAAAAGAAAATAGTTCTCTGCAGAACCTTTCATCAGTACTAGGTGTTTCAAAGGAAATTCAAGACAGTAGTTCAGTGCTGTTAGGTCTTTCTAAATCATGTGTGCATGCAGGAAGCAGAGTGGGGGTTCCAGAGCATGAGTTAGAGCTATTGTAGTCTCTCACATCAGGTTCGTCCTGCCTAGAGATGGATACAAGTGTATCTTGAGTTCCATGCTGGTGCCACTGCCAGAATTACTAAACATCCTTTTTTCCTCACTTAAAAAGCTAAACTGTTCTTAGCTTCGAACAGCTAAAACATAGGAAGTGCAGTGGAAGAAGTGAGAGGAAAGGTGACTCAGCGTATTCACTGTCCTGAAGGATTCTAGAGTGGAAATAATTCTTATGTAGGAGCCTGGGTGATTCTGCTTTGGACTCCATATGCTCAGTTCCATGGAGTATTTAGCCCTGGAAGGAATTCTGTGTTTAGTGATTTTTTTGGGAACTGACAAGCCATCAAGCTTAAATTATCTGAAACTATATTTGCTCTGTTCTGCTAATGCAACAGGAGACTTTTCCCCTACTGTCTCTAGCTATGGTGTAGCTTTAATGCACTAGTACAGCAGGAGCTGGAACGGGAACTGGCAGGCTTCTTATTTAGTCTATGGAAGTCTCTTCTGCCATCTTTCTTCTCTAGGCTGAAGTAAATGATGAACTGCACTGACGTTTAAGAAAACAAAATCAAGAATCATGGTTTGCAGCTGCTCCACAAGCAAAATTATTTTCCTGAAGATGTTACTGCTGAGCATTCCCTCAATACTTATTAAGTAGAGGTAACATTAATCTGGAGTGAAGGTCTGTATCTTTGACTGCATTCAGTATCGCATTTAATCAGGAAGGAATCTCTACATCTTATCTGTCAGTTGTCCATTCCTTGGGTTTTTTTAAATAGCATGCCCTTGATTTCAAATGCCCTTGTGGCATTTTGCCTTGGTGGACTGCTGCATAGGCCAAATTGCCTACTGGTGCACAAGAGAGACTTAGAAGGAGCTTCAAGTTTGCTTGGAAATATGCATTACAATGATGCCATCTTAGACCAGGATTTTGCTTTGGCCAATAGTGGTCTTGTCCACTACTAAAAGGTACCTCTTCTATGTAGTGTGATTTCCCGACTTTCTGAGAAAATAGGCTTTGTGAATGCTTCCTCTGGAGAAGAGCCACAACTCAGCCCACATGTGTGGTGATTGTCCAAAGGGCCTTTGTGGGTACCGGCCCTGCTGCCCAGCTCAGGATGTCACAAAGGACAAATGTTATGCTGTTCCGAGGTCTCAAGAAATAATCTGTTCTTCAAACAGGGAAGCGATGGAGCCTGAGAAATGTTGGCAAACGTTTGCCTGCAGCTTCAGCAGTTCTTGAGTTTAAGCTCTGGCTGCCTTTGTTGCTGCTGACGGACCTTCGTCTCATCATGGTAGAGTCTGAATTTGCTATGGGAGGATCATAGATTTGCAATGCTTGCTCTTCCCCTCCCTCCTCTTTTTTTTTAGAATGAAGGTATCTAGGATTTTGCAACAATCAAGACCATATCCTTCAATAAAGTAGTTTGCAAATTACTTAAATGAAACAGGTTTTCTGGGTATTATAGATCTTTGAGCATGACAGGAAGGAATACTCTCATGAACTATTCTGTGAAAACTATTTCTGTCCCAAGTGCCTAGTTGCTCAGCCAGGAACCCGAGAAGCATCTCTAGTACTAGGAGTTTTTATTCAAAAAAGGGGCTGATGAAAGAAGGGTAAGGCCGGCGCATTTTAAATTAACACATGCTGAGTATTTAATTGTCCTTGCCACCACTTAGCTTTGGTGGACTTTCACGATCTTTCTGAAATCAGTAGATTTTTCTTGCATATTTTGAAACTCAACAGTTTAAACATACACCTGACTAAGATTATTAACTTTGGCTGCTTTTGATGACTGTCCTAGCACAAAGCAAAAATTGTTCTGTTTTTGACCACCGGAAAGAAAGTAGTCCAAGGGAGTTTATTTAAGGGGTGGTTGGAACTACTTACTGGAGGCTGCAGGAAATTTCCTTTTGTCTTTCCATTTCTCTGTAAATGTCACTCATTATGAAGTCATAACTACATTGCTATGTGGATTTTATTGAGAAAACTTCATTTGCTCAACTGTCTTGGTTTCCCTAGTAGCAGGCCTTCAGCATGATTTGTAAAAGTTGAGTATGGAAATGTACTAATGTTCTCCATTGGATGAAGTACGGGATCCATGAATGCATTTCTGTGGTAGGGTGTTTGTAGTTTCCAGCTTTCTGCTTCCTTTCAAGAAGTCCCTTTGGACTGCAGGGGCATGACTCAGCGAGATGCAGCCAGGAATTCCTGCCATTGATCCATGGGCTGACTCTGGCATGAGTTATTTCAGTTGGAGAAACCAGCTACTTCCAAATCTCTAAGAGGACTTTCTCATTGGGATAAAATTGTTATGGCCATAGAGAAAAGGGACGTGATGTCATCAAAGTGTCTCTATCGTAACCATCAAGGATTTTATGAAAATTCCTTTTGGTGTTAAAAACTGGACATTTAGCTACAATTTGTGTTGGTTAGTTGAGGAGAACGAGGTGATGGGCAGGGCCTATTTGCATATTTAGGGACCATCTATCTTCGCGGATCGCTCTGCACACACGCAGACATGAATACACCGTGAGGAATAGGGCTGTCTTCACGATGTACTGAACCAGTGAGATGAGAAGCCTGACGTACTGAGGGTTTACTGTACTACTCTTGAGTTTTAGTCCCAGACCCTCTGGGGATCTGAAGTGTTGACATTCCTAAGCTGTGAATCCCAGACAGCCTCAGGTGGAGGGCATGCAGTGAGGTGCTTACTGTAGGCATGTAAAATAACACCTCTGTGAAGGTGCAAAAGCAGAATTTCGGGTATCAAAATGCTTTTTAAGTCTAAAACCAGAGTTCCGCATGTACTCTGAAGGAAGGACATGGGACTTTGCGGAACGTGGTTAACAGGATTAGACATCCGTATTGCATCGTGTGTCAGCTATATAAACTTCTTGTGCATCTGGGCTGAAAATGACACAAATGCCACTCAGCCTTTGATATAACATTTATCTATCACACACTTGGTTTGTGGCATGAGCTGACCTTTTGCTGCTGCTGCTTCTACTGCAGAAGTCAAACAATCTCTTCACCTTTTCCCCTGTCTGGGACATCCTTTTGGTACAACTGCCAGAAATCTCTGGTACAAGGTAAATAAATAAGCCAACCTGCAATTAGGATATTCCCCTGTTACTTATTCAACAACAAAATACTTGTTGCCTTTGTTGAAGCGTCATCTGAAGTGTGTTTTACAAGTGTTTATGAGGGTAATTTGTGTGTGTCCTAACATTCCTGTGAGATAACCTTATTACCCCCCAACTAAAGATGTTGAAATTTATGTGCGGAAAGGTGAAATTACGTTCTCCAGGCTACTTGATGAGTCAGTGACTGAGCAGGAGATTAAACCCAGCAGCTCTAGCTCCACCGACACAGCCCAGTTGTGTAACCACTCTTCAATTTATCCCTCAATCACTAACACAGAGAGACTGGTGGTTGTGCCAACTTTACGCCTGTTTTTTCACCTTAGCTTGAATGCAAATATGGCAAAACATTGGCAATCTGTTCAAGGCAGGAGAGAGGGCTGTAGAGCAGGGAGGTCTGCAGTGCCCAGGTCACTGACGTCTGCCCCAATGCTCCATTTACACAGGGAGCACGGAGCACTTGGCAGTGCTATGGTGGAGGCCTAGGCTGTGATTATCAACAGGGTGGGGAAGGAGAGGAGGGGGAAGTTCACTGCTCTCCCATCGTGCTCCCACTTGCATTATCCACACCCAGTAATTAGCTCACCAGGTTCCACCTCCAGCCTGCAAGGTGTAAGGCTGGAGGTTGCACCCTCTTCTCACCTAGCTTTAAAGGGATACTTGCACGTTAAGTAGAGTAGGAAGAGTCAGGTTTTTCAGGGATTTGATCTCAGATATGTTTACATGGTGATTGTATGTCCTTTAGAATGGAAAAAAAATATCCCATTGAGAAGAAAATAGGTTGCTAAAATGGACATTTTTTTCTTGCGTTGTTGGTCTATTTGTCTTTTGCTTTTATTTGATAGAAGAGGAGTGATGGGGTAAAGTGTACCTAAAGTGAATTT
This sequence comes from Pitta sordida, assembly GCA_013390025.1. Taxonomy (NCBI): domain Eukaryota; kingdom Metazoa; phylum Chordata; class Aves; order Passeriformes; family Pittidae; genus Pitta; species Pitta sordida. The sequence continues at coordinate 40,716 of WEKX01024717.1, forward strand.
TTCCATTTCAGAATGTTGTTCCAAAGGCTATTTAGTTTCAGAATTCAGCAATGTGGGATGTCTGCCTTTTGACTTATTTTCCAGCTGAAAGTATATAGTTGAAAAATATTACTGATTCGGAAGATTTTGATTTTTTTTTATGTTGCCATCCTGACATGTGAAATGAGAACTAACACTAAATCATGATGTCTGAGGAGAATGAAAAGTTGTTTTTTAGGAATAGTTCCAGTAAATTGAAAGTTGTTATTTCAGTGCTTGAGAGACAGCTTCACTGCCAAGCTAACTCCTGTATTGATCAACATGAGCTGTCTGTACCAAATAACTTTGCCAGCTATGAAAGGGACCACAGATGAAATCCACTGTTGTGTACAGTCACCATGCTACCCAACACTACCAGTGGTAGCTCTGAAAACAAATTATCAGGAGCCATCTTCAGTAAGAAACCCTGCAGTGTAATTGTTGTAGCAGCTGCAGCACGTGCATGACCATAGTGATTGGGTCTTTCCCACAGACTCCAACTACAGTCCAGAATTAAGTGTGTGGCATTCCATGTGCTGCTACATCCCAGGGAAGGGAGATCTGCCTCAGTAGGAAGCCTAGTATGGGCCCTGTACAGACCCTGCTTATCCTCTACCCTGATAATATGTAACCCCATGGAGTTGGGGAACTGCTCTTGGGCATCTTCCTGTCCAGACTATTTTTAGCAGAAATGTAACTTACTTATTGTTTTGCCAGGGGCGAGGGTCAGCACAAGAAGCACAGACTTCAAGGAACAAGTGTGTAATTTTACTGTAGTGCAGAACAGCACAGACTAGTGCAAACCAGCAAAATATTTCAGAAGGATAAGCTTAGCAATGCGCCTGATCATTACTACAGAGAGTGCTTATAGTGATTAAGAAAGATACATCACCGGTTACCCTAACACGTTACTGTCATGGAGACCCGCATGTCAGCTGGGGAGCCCCGGTCACAGCAAAGGGTCAGAGAACTGCTCCTGGTATTTGGGAAATCCTTTGTGGGGCATCCACCTGTAGGTGAGGTCTTCATCTTCTCCGTGAGAGAGTCCTGCTTTTATATTGATAAATAGACAAGTTTACTTAACCACTAGTGCGGAAAAACATCTGGCTTCCTTCTGTCCTTGGGTTTCCCTCAAAGCCTGGCCAGGGCTCAGAGGAAAATCAAGGGAGTCAGTTTTGACCATCTACCATCAAACTAGGCCAGACATCTACTTCCACCTGACCAGTCTCTAAATATGGAAAGATAAATACATTCATATTTCATTAATGAATAGATACAAATGTTCACTAATTAAGTGTATGCAAATATATCTGACTAACAAACATATATGTTTACATGGGTGTCTTATCATACTACATATTTTAGACATAGTTTTTGCTAATAAGCAGATGCATGGCTAAATGCAACATTATGTTGGTAGCTTCATCTAGATGTCATCTTTGCCTCAGGGCCTGTTGTTCAGGCCTCAGCACTTCACTCACGTAACTTTTTTGAGTTTTGAACCATCATAACTTATATGAAAGCAATAGTGAGCTCGAATGGATCCTCTTGATGGGAAACAAGTTATCAAATCCTGAGATGATGATTTGCCCATTGGCTCTCGCTTCGTCCTCCTTGGAGCTGCCCCAGCTGACTGTTTGCTATGACAATTTAATTATGACTTAGTTTGGCTGTGAGCACCAGCTGCCTTCAGTTTCTTTTATCTTAGTGAACTGGGCAAGCAGAAGTTAGATGTTTCAGAGCCTGCTTACTGCGTGAAACTGAAGGAATTCAGAAGTACATTAGAAAGGCATTAGCTTCCTCTTTTCCCTCTTGTTTTCCCCCTGCTGGAGCCCATCCAGATGGAGCACAAACAAGGAAAGGCCAAATGCAAAGTGCTCTGCCTCCCTCAAAGCACGCGCTGACGTCAGCTTTCATGAACCGGCACTTTAATCATCACATGGGGAATGTTTCTGTCTCTCCCTGCAGCCTCCCTTTGGATTTCTCTGTGCACCAACATTAGCATTTATGGCAAGGAAGATTTACGGTTTTTGCTGGTCAAAAGAGGAGTAAATCCAGAACGCTTTCACAAGCTGCTAGATGGAGAGCCCTGGATACCCAAAGGCCTTTAGGCTCAGACTAGGTCCATCAAGGGCAGCAAAAGGGCAAGCTTCTTCCTGGATGTATTTCCACTTACATTAACAGCTAAGCTGAAAAGCAGGGGTCTAGTCTCTCAGCATACACAGGGATGTTGTCAGCTCCTCCAAGCCAAACCGCACAAAATACTCGAGGGGAGGAAAAAAGTACACAGCACCAGGCAGGAGGGACAGATGGATCAGGGACCTCCAAAGGTCTTTTTGAAGCATACAAGCTAAATATTTCAGCATTAAGCACTGAAAATTCTGATTTCAAAAATTAGCAGACTCATTTTCTGTGCATGTGTCAGGCCTCAAAGAAGCACCTTGCTCTATACCCTCATCCCCGTCTTCCCAAGTGGACAACAGATAATTGGACTTTGACCCCTTATCAGAAGAGTCAGGAATGATGAATTTGCTGAAGTGTGTGAGCAGCATAGAGCATGGTGAAGAAATGCTCTGTGGAAGTGCCTTGCATTTGTTGTTATCTTTCTTCTGCTATTGAGCGTAGTCTACTCCTCTGCATCTACTCTTGCCTGGTTGTATTTTCTGTATTTCGTCTATGTCCTTCACACGTGAGGGAGCATGTGTGAAGCAGGAGTAGAATGCAGCCATCCTTTCTCGGCTGGTTGCCATAGGTGGGCCCAGAGACAAAATTCTCCTCCCTGCCCCCAGTGTAGTGGCAACCGCAACGCAGGAGTAGGGGCAGTTCTCAGCCAACCCATTTACTGAGGGTTTTGGTCATTATGCTGTGGGGAGACTACCTCACTCTATACGTTCAGAGATACCCTGGGGAGGGCGTAAAAAAGACGACAAATATTAATGACGCTAGGAGGCTATTGTCAATATAGATGCAGTCAGCTGGTCTCTCAGTTGCTTTCATTAGACTGCCTGCTTCACAAGAAAGTGGTTTCCTAATTACAGCTTTCACTTCACACTCTGTCCGGTACAGTCCTCTGTCATGACTGCTGTTTCCTTCATGCTTGCTGGAGCACTCTGCAGCACGGAGCTGAGCTGTCTCAGCGTTAAGGACCCGCTCGCCCGTGTAATTAAAGGAGGATTAAAAGATGGATTTTTGGCAGCCACATTCTTATTTTGTAACTCTTGCATGTTGCAGTTCTTCCTTCTTACAAGGTGATTAAAGGGTTGCAGACGTTTTAAACACACACATACAGGTACACATGGATATATACACACGTGTGTATGTGTGTATATATCCCAGTTAATGATGCATTTCTCAGGTATCCAAAAACTTCTGTAGTGGAATGTAAGAAATGCAGACAAAGAAACAGGGAACAAGTAAAGATCGTAATTAAAGATTTAGCTGGGATCCACTTTTAGGCTTTCTTCTAGCTCCATCTCTTACACAGAAAAAAAGCCAACAGGGAAACTACAGCTATTCTTTCCTACTAACCACAGCCACCATAGTTTACTCCCTTATCTTTAAAAACAGATACTCCCTCTTAGTCACCTCTCCTTTGAGAAAACCAAATTTTCCCCAGTTGAGCGGCCAGCAGCTATCAGCTCTACTCAGACCATCACACAGCATGAGCTGTCTGCTGGAAAACCCTGAGAGTTTTGGGAGGTTTAATAATTAGTTTGATGTGTTTGGTTTTTTTTTTTTTTCATTTAGAGTGCTTTGATAATGTTTTCTAAACTTTCAAGGGTGGAAACATTTTTTACTTTTAAATAGGAATAGCAATTTTAAAGCAATTAGAGAGTTGCAGGAGCAAGGGCTTTAGAAAACAGCAGCAAAAATTGTGAAATACATGATGTAATCATCCCTACATTCCTGATGCCAGTTCCCTATTTGACTTGCTAATACTGGAACCCTGGTGGTTTTTTTCCTGGTTTCTCTCGACCTGCCACTTGCCCAGCCATTTTAAAATACAAAGTTGGCCAAAATAACCACTCTGCCCCCAATCTAATATTTTGATATTGTCCACTGCTTACTGGAAGAGATTTGATGCTATAGCTCTTCCTATGTTCTTCCAACATATGGTCCCACCAGCCTTTTGCCACTCTTCCATATCAGCCCTTCCCAAGGTGAAAAAAACTAGATTTATCAGCCTCATTTTTTTGTCATTACAAATACATTGTAAGTACATTTTTTGCTGATATAATATGACATAATTTTTCAGCACACCCTGTTGGGCATTACTACACTGACTAGAATTGGACAGAACAACAATAAGCAATTATAGCCACTGCAGGCCGGTAAAAAACCATATTCCACAGCAATTCATGTTTTACAAATTTTGAATGGTGGTGAAGTCTTCTGCTTTCACTTTTGGGGACTTTTTAGAGTACATTGCCTTTTTTCCACATGGAATGTTTGTTTTCATAACAACACAAGAACTCCACAGACAGATTTAAAAAAAATTTCCTCTGCCTTATGAACAATCCCGAACAATTATTTTTAAGGGTTTTGCAACTTTCAGATTTATTACTGTGTGAAAAGAAAATGCATTCCCAACTCTCCATTCACACAGGAGAGGTCTTACCCTCTAGGAAACTCTGTTGGTGGCAGGTATTCTTGATAAACTGGCACCATTTTGCTCAAAGCTGGTAGCAGCAGAAATACTGATGACAATAGTACTTCTCTGATGATAACACACGTGATTACAATTGACATCATAAAATGTTTGGGTTGGAAGGGACCTTTAAAGATCATGTAGTCCAACCCCATTGCAAAGAGCAGGAATATCTTCATCCAGACCAACCTACTCAGAGTGCAGTCCAACCCAATCTCGGATGTGTCCAGAGACGGGACACCTACCACTTCTCCAAGCAACCTGCCCTCATCACCCTCATCACAAAAGAGACATTTGCAGTGTTATGGTTCTCCCCCAGTATTCAACCTGTTTCGATCAGAAGTTGCCAAAAATGTGGGTTGGTAGCATCCACAGAGGCTCCTCTGCTGAGCCCTTGACACTCCCACAGGGTTTGTGGCACCCTGTGGAACCCAGGCTGTAGTTGAGGAGCTTCAGGTGTTTCATTTGTTCGGTTTTCCTGCAGTACTATGTAATCTCAGAAACACTTGATGGCTGCATTGCAGCAAGCTGTTACTGTATAAACATTTAAAATATTGTGCCCTGAAATGCCCACCTCTTGGTCCAGGGAAATAGACATTTACTACGGTTCTGTGACACCATATAATCAAGGGAACTGCCAGGCAAGTGACAAGCTTCAGTGGTGGCTTCAGGAGCCACATGGATTTCAAGAATCATCACTAGAAAGCAGTGGAGAAGTGACTGTCAGCATTTCTGCCCTTACTGACTCCTGCTGGGTAGCTGATCCTCTAGGGTGATCTCATGAAACCATTCTAAGCTGACCATGCCAACCTTGTTGGCGTCTTGATGCTGGCAGCTTTTACTTCCAAGGGCAACAGCAGCTATTCAGCTGGAGTTGCAGACTAGCTGACGGCTCACCCTGCTGAAGCTGGATTCAGATCTCTCCAAACCTGTTCCCAAAAATGAATATCTGAAATCTTTGCATCAACCCTCCTGTCTGCCTCATTTGTGTTCCACACCTTAGGAGAGAAACCTTTGTTTCCTTCCCCTCACTTTAATCTATTTTTCTGGATAAAAGAACACAAGGAAGACTGGGACCATGCAGAAGTCACTAGTACTGTATGTGCTGCTGTCTGTATACTCCTGGCACCTGTTTGCCCCCTCATTTCTGGCAGTAAAAAATTCTAGGAATCCTTCATCAAAGGTTTTTTTCTTCAACTATCTCCTGACAGCAGACAAGATCTATCCATCCAGCGGTAGAATAGAGCTGGGTATGGTGTTTTGCTTTGTACTGGGGGCTTCTTGCTGTTTTTTAATCTGCGGCCAGAGCTCTTTCTGAAGGTGTCCCCAGTTTCTTCTTTGATCTGGGCCACTCCGTGCAGGCTGCTGCGCAGGTTCTGCTCTGCGTCATTCCATGTGACATGGTGACCTACATACCTGTCCTTGCCAGTAATGGGTCACATACTGTCTTATCTGACCCTCCCTCTTCCAAGGGTGATAAAGAGAGATCTTTAATTATCTGGTGGTTTCCACCCACCAGTCTCCAAGTTAAATGCGCTGCTGTCCTCCATCCTTGTTTGTGTGTTTTTGAATAAGAACTATGCAGCTAAGCTGAAGGGTTTCCATCCAGGCATCTCTGTGGTGTTTTAAGTCCTAATCCATCCATAATCTTAACTAATTGGATTTGTTTGTAGAAGAAAGCTGCCTGTGGTTTGACTTTCTGCAGAACAGTTCGCAAAAAAAGAAAAAAAAGGAGGGGGTAAGGAGAGGATAGAAACAAACTACATTAAGGCAGAAAAAGCAAACTGTTTCACAGCTTACCCTGTAGCATAATAGGTATAGACATTACTAAAACTAGCAGCGGAGATTTTGCACGCATAAGAAAATCAGTGGCCTACATGGTGTTTAATATTCCTCTGCCCTTGTAGGTTAGTTATGCAGTGAATAAGCAGCATTCCTGCAATGAGTCACACAAACTTATGCCTTATTTCTGCTTCTACATAGTACCATTGCTCTAGTAAAACTCAGAATGTAGAAAGATTCTTCTCTAGAGAATAGCTTGTAAGTGCTATTTTATATTTTCAGGCAGCACTAAGTGGTAAAATCAAATAAAAGCATTTGAAACCCAGACTCAAGAGGTTAAATAACTAACTTTAGACTCAAGAGTTAAAATCAGGATAACAATATCCACTGACTACTGATGTGCTGTGCCTATCACACCGTTTGTATGCTAGTACTGCCTGCTGCTATCCCCGTGTCCTAGGCTATGGGACATCTGCTACAGCTGCATAAATTAGGTTCAGATGACCAAAAAGCAAGTGTTCATCCAAGAAACTGCACCCCTGCGAACACTCCAACACTGCCTAAAATGCCACCACATCAAGAATGAAAAATGCTGCTTACAGCTCATTTAGAAAGGTCTGTAGTTCACATATGTTTTCTGTTTGGTGCCTCAGACTTCCCCCGGGCTTGAGGAGAGCAGCAGGCGCCCAGCTGTGCCCAGTTATGGTCAGAAATAGGGAGGGGGGAGCTTGGAGTTTAAAAACGGAGTAAGAAGTTAGATGTTTGTCTTGGCTTAGAAATGGGGCTGTGGTTCTGTGCTCTGCTTTGATTTTTACCAGTTGTGATGGTTGTGTGACTGGTTCTAGCCTATTCTTTACTAGTTCTGTATTGATGTTGCACCACTGAATCTTGATTTCATGAAGGTGAGGATACTGTGCGCCCTACTCCTGGTTACACAAAGGGTCAGTATGAGCTTGCTTCCTGCTCTGTTCCTCTCTTTGAAGGATGCCGGCGGCAGGCACTGAACCTCAGTGCAAGTTAAGCCCTGCTGAGCATCAGAGACATACTTGATACCATGAAATTTAGGTGAGAGCTATAATGATATAATTTTTCTGAGCTGTTTTTAGGAGTCTGGAAGAACACTAGTCTTTAAATGAATCTAGATTTAATGCGTTTAGGACCTCTGTGATTGGTGGTGTCTATAAATACTACTTAAGTGCACAACAGAATTTTTAACATACCATTTTTAGCAGGTGGTGAGCCAAGCTTGCTACCTCACTCCAGCAGCAGCTTCCCTTGGCTGTGAGGTGGCTCTCTGGGTGTGGTGTCCTTGGTACCAGGGACATGGAGCCGGGGGGCTCCTCAACATCCCTTCCCCCTTTCATTCTGGCGAAGTTACTGTCCAAAGAGCATGCTGGGCAAGTGAGGTAAACAGGGCTACTGGGGAGGGCAACAGGGGATTTCTGTGCTCACAGAACTCCAGCTCATGGAGAAAATAACCCAGAGGGCAGCACAGGAAAATGGGGCAAGCGCCTCCAAGCAAATAGTCATGGGCAGCACAAAACAGGACAGGGTGAGGGAGGAAAGAGGTCAAGTATTCTTGCCCTCCCCATCCTCCTGCACCTATTTCTCAGAGATCCTGATGGTGTTATTTATAATACTAATGCTTTTGGAGGGGAGGGCAGGAGGAGAAGCATCTGATAGGAATCTGATTATATGTTTCTATAGAAAGAGAAGGTTTTTTATGCTAAAGTAGAAAAAAAATAGTGGTCTACTGTATTAAAATGGCAAGTATTTAGCGTAATCTACCGATTAAAGCAGTCTTTTGCTGGTACGCTTGGAATCATAAATTCCCACTGCAGAATGGTTCCTGTGGCATTTTGCCAATTAACCTTTACATGCTTTGATTTTACTTTTACTCCCAAAGTTCAAGCTGTTCCCTGGCTTGTTTAGCCGTTGCTGTTAACAAAACACTTTCCATTTGAAATACACAGCGCTTAGCATCCATGTATTTCTCAGCATTCAGGTCTCTGAGCACATGCAATATTGATGCTTTGCGGATCACAGAAAAAGCCTGACTCATTAGTGAAGAGATATTAAATAAACATCCCCAGAGAAAGCAAACAAACTCAGCCATTACTAGGACTATTTTTCAGCCTGAGCCGTGCTAGCAGAGCCATAGGAAATGAGTTTAGTGAACTGGAGAGAGGAAATGAGAATCATGTTATGTTCACATGAAGCCAAGATATCTATCTCCTGTCTGCCTTGCAGACTGACATAGCAGTGCATGGGATGCAACTGGGAAAAGTGGGGACCCACTCTGCCTCCTGTTCTGCCTTTCCCAGAGGTCAGATGTTAAGGATGGGGCTTGCAGGAAATCTTCCCCTCTGGTGTCTGGCAACAAGCAGCCACCAAGCGTGGCCTTTCGGCAAAGCACTGCAACCATGATGGCTGCTATATGCACAAGACCATCCTCATTCCTCCTGAGTCTCATCCAAATCCTGTCTTTGGCTTACCTCCTCTCTTGTCTTCACCTTTTAAGAGTATAATATATTATATTTATCTTTCTCCTTCTGTCCCGTAAGCAGTTCTAGGGAAAGGGCTGAAAGCACTGTTTAAGATTAAAAATCCTTTAAGATAGAAAACTTGCCAATCAATACATTAAGTATTCTTAAATAGGTTGGATATATATTTTGCAAGCCACGTGACATTTATTATTTATAACTAATTACTATCTGGCAGTTGAGAAATATGAAAGAGAATTTACTCTTCATGTTTAGAGACTCTCAGTTCACATGAGTCAGTCTCAGTCTGAAGTCTAAAAAAGGTCACTTGGCAATCTGTGAGTAGCTTTAAAGCCTTCACGGGCCTTAAAGCATCAAGCTTAGCCAGTGGGAAAAAAACCCTTCTGGAACAAGGTAGCTCTGACAGCAGAGAGCTGGAAAAGTGAGAGAGTTTGACAAGTCTGTCGTCTCCTGCTCTTGATGCAGGTAGAAGAAGAAGACCAGAAGGTTTTCTAGAGGAAAAGCATATGTCTTATTTGTCACAGATTCAGCTAATAATTCTCGTATTTATCTATTCCAGGCTCGTCTCCAATTGACCCAAATGGAAAACTTGACATTGTCGTATGGATACATGAAACCGTCAAATCTGTGAGTAGTCCTAATTCCACAGAACCTCATATTCTCTCCTGTCTTTCATTGTCAGTGTGGCCTACATGTACTACCATTCAGCCACCAGCACCTGTTTTCTGCTGCTACTCACTAGACCTACATTAGCCAAAGCATGCCACTGAATTTCTTTAAATTCAGGTTTTCTTTCCATCCAAAAAACCTGCCAGTACTCACCCAGGAAGAAAGGTCAGAGCCCAGATGTCTCTCAGAACGCAGAAAATGCCAGAAACACATTGAGATGTCTTTCAAGACACTTGAACTTCCTTTCCCTTCCCCATACTGAAAACCCAAGCATTGCACTTTTGTGAACAAGGCACCTGAAAACACAGTCCCTGCCCAAGACCAGTTGTCCTCTGGAGGGGATGGACAGGCACTTCTTTTGCAAACAGTGGAAAAACTTACTGTGTCTCTTGACTTCCCACAGGAGAAGCACCTGTTAATGTCTGGATTTATAAAGTAAGCTTCCCCTTGCTCCATTTGGGCTGAGGCAGCAGGATTGTTTCCTTGAGCTGCTCAGCTGGAAGATGAGCCCCCAGGGCAGGGATGAAAAGCAGGCCATAGGGCAAGGCTGGAGGCAGGTCATTCTCCTTAGATCAGTACTTAGATCCAGTGGTAAACAGCTCATCCCCGCTTATTCATCATAACCACCTCGGTTCATCCACCTCCGACTAGTCAACCTTTCCTCAAGTGAGGTTTCCCCCCATGCAGACATATACACATAAAATGATCTGAGACAAAACCTCACCTAGCCACCTCCCTCCTGACTGCCCATCCTTCCTTTAAATGCCTCACCATGTTGCGAAGCTGGTTTCAGCTGAGAGCATTGGACTCTGACTAATGTTCATTTTCTTGCACAATAGGATGCTTGGGTTCCTACCACCTAATTCAGCCTTTCAGCCTTTCTTCTTCACTTCTCATTTTCCCATTTATTTCATACATCCATTGAAAGTGATTAGCTCTTAGAAGTAGGAATTGCTAGTCTGGTTTCCTCAGGAAATAAGGCGATCATGTTCTGTACATCCTCAGATAACTGATGAATGCACCAGTTGATTTAATTTGGCTGCTGGAGAGCAGCCTCAAAGCTGACTGAATTCCTGCAAGTTTTGTGCAAGAATGTAGCTAGCTGAAGCAGAGTAGAGCCCTGGAGTCATATATCGGAAAGAAAAGGAGCAGATAAATTCGTACTTCAGTAGATACCAAAAAATTCATAAGGGAGATACAGTAGCTAAGCATTATAATAAGTGACTCAGCTTGTACCTGCAAATATCTGAAGGAGAAAAAACCCATAAGAAACCTGGATGCTTCTAGTGCTTGTTGAATAACGTTGGGGGTTTTTTGGCACTGTGATTGGGAGAATAGTTTTAGACCCCTGACAGGCACTTCTAGTGTTACTACAGACCATGAAAAAAAGAAGTGTAATAATAGAGACAGAAGCAGATAAAGGAGATCTAATCAACAAAGGTTCATCTGACAACTGCAGGGCACAAAATCTCACCTCACAATTTTGTCAGGTTTTTTTTGTTGACAGTAGATCCTTGGTCCTTGGCCACCCCATTCCCCATCCAGGGACAACATTAAAAAAAGCCATGACATGTAGGCATGTGTAACCCAACAGGAAATCAGCTGGCTTGCAAAAGGCAAGTGACCAGTCTAAACCTGCCTCCAGGTTTCTGGCTTCAGTACAAGTACAGTACTGAAACCAGTGTGAGGTTTTGCATGGTGACACATTGCTGTCCAGAAGTGGATGAAAGGAAGCATTTAACCACAGGTTAATTCTACTTTTTCTGTTAAAAAAGGCACTTTTCCACTGTAAGATAATTCCATAAAAAGAAAAAAAAAAAAAAAAGACTTACGTAGCAGTTTGACTGACATGTTTCATGCAGTAGTGCTGTGTTACAGAGATAAACATCAGTGCTTAGCTTACAGATTGTCTCAACACCTGGAAGGCTGTTATAGAGATGGGTTTAATAATTAATTGCTATTTCTCTGAGACAATGTACCCTGAATCTCTTAAGGTGCATATTGCACACAAGGTAACAGGAGGAGGAGGCAAAAGAGACAAAAGCATTAGGAAAGATAAAAAGAGAGATTAAATTACATTATTCCTCATGTCATGGTGAAAATGGGGCTATACTCAGCTGATCCTGCATGGATGTTACCTGGAGGTGGTTCAAAATACTTGAGGTCAAACTACTTTTATTCCAAGGTTGTTTTTAAGTAAATTATATATAGCTGATGGCAGGGAATATGGGAGCAAATCAATTGCTTGATGTTACTATGCTGGGTTTATGTCATGGCACCCTGCACGGCTGGGAATATGGAGGGGTTACTTGATAATCAGAAAAATATGGTATCTGGAAATTATGTTGAGAGGTCCCTACAGGATGTTTTCTCTATGTACTACAGTGAGCCCCCGACTTCTGTGTGCAATCAAGTCTCCTCGTGTCCTGCAAAACCTGCAATCTGCAAAGACAAGCAGCTCATGAATATGCAAATAAGCCCCACCCCCCCCCGCCCCAGAGCTCTGTGGGGTGTTCCTGGGACAGCACCATGCCCTGTTACATCTCAGGAGAGCAAAGGGGGTGTCTTGTGACCCCTCCCTGCGGTGATCGCTGTAGCCCCCTGGGTGGCTCCCGTTGCAGGTCCCATTGGGACTGAGGTCTCCCCACCTGCAGCTGCAGGGCCACGGTTCCTGGGAACAGCGCTGTTTTCACTCAGTGCTGTGTGACCTCTGAGGCTGGGCTGTCTCCCTGGCTGCTCCAGTCCCTCCCAGTCCCCGACGGTCATGGACAAGCCCCATTGGATCCCATGCCTCTGGCCAAGTGGGGGGTTTGGAGCGAGGGGAGGATGGGGCTCCCCCCCCGCCAGGGTTGCTGTGGTCCTGCCTCCTGCCATCTCCCATTGGCCACTGGGGCACTGCTGCACTGTCATTGGCTGCTCAGGGTGGAGGGAGGCGGGGCAACAGGTGGTGCTTATTTGCATATTCATGAGCTGTATATCTTTGTGACTCACTCTGCGCATGCTCAGACATCAATCATCACAGAAACACCCCTCCCGTGGTTTCTTCAACCCGCAAAGACCAAAACCACAAAGAGCCAGGGGTTCACTGTATATATTTTTCCCATCTGTGTTTACCACTACATTTTTCTGTGAAAGCTATAAACCTAACAAAATTGAATGCTACAATGGTGTGAGAAATAAGAAAAAAGTATTAATCTGCTGTGCTCTTTAGTGACCATGACCCAAGCCATAAACATGGCCTGTATTCTGGCAGGAGAGGAGCACTAACACCAATTTGTGTCTTGGGCATCTTCCCATGCCAGTTGCCATCAGTTACCACCACAGTAGGAGCCTGTGTGTTATGGTAGGGGCACCAAGAACAAAGGCAATGTGCATTGGGGTGAAAGAGGTGACTGGCACGAGGGGAATCCAAGCCAGGCCTGGAGTGTGCAAAAGCATAAGCACAAACAACAGATATAAGTGGACTTGTGTCATGGTGGACAAATGGTGTGTTTTAAGGTGTCATGAATAAAAGCATCAGAAGTGTGTGTTTAAGGAGGGAACAAGCCCCAGCCCATCAGCTCTACCTTTCTCCAACTAGTGTTTGTAATATTTGTATTTTTTTAAATTCCCTGCAAATAGATAAGGGATTTCAGCCATGGGGATAATAATGATACACCACCTTAATTCAAACCTGAGTGCAGGTACAATCATCATGAGGAAAGAGTGTCTGATAAAATGGATGAGCAGACACACAGCAGCTGCTGACACAGGGCTGCACATTCTGGTAGCAGTGCTGCTTTTCAATTTCCAGTATAGAGGGTAACCTTATAATAAATGTTTATTTGGTCTAATGTGTACTTTTACTGATGTGAACATTCTGATCTTAATAAAATTGATGAAATGAGTGAAATTATGAACACGTTTAAGATATCTACAAGGATATCTACTAGCTGCTGATGCCTGCTGAGCTGGATTTAGGCTGCTGGTGATCAGTGTATCTTTTGTCATTGAGCAAATCCCATTGACATCCTGGGCAAGATGCAAATCCTTTATTTCTCATGGGTTTTATTGCTGAGGAGGATCTTGATTTCTGTGAGTCAGATAGCGATCTTTGGTAAACATATCAGCTCAGATGGCTTTGAAAAATGTGTTTCCTTATGAACTGAAGCTGGGTCTCAAGCTTGATAAGCACAGTGCACAAATTGAAATACTCATCATGAATCTGTATTGTTAAGTCACCTGTATAGATATGTTTGATGCTGTTGGGCTCATTTTCCCAGTGCTGCTGCACAAGGAAGGAAGTCCTAAAATGTAAGCAGAGTTTAACAGAGGAAATTATTTGGGATTGCATTGGCCTCTGTATGATAGACGGCTGCAGAGGAAAAGCTCTGTTGGCAAGCTTCCTTTTTGTGTCTAGATCCTCAAAGTATAAGTTATCTTAAACCAAGTGAAGTTACTTTTATACTACCTGGGTTTCTTAACCTGTGTTTTATAAAAAATTCTGGTAGCTTTCATCTGTTAATCTGCAGTGGAAAACCAGCCTGCACTGAAGCACAGTATTTATCAAACAAGTCTGTAAATTTCTCCTCCATAAGACTTTTAAACTAATTCATTGTGTCTGGCATAGAGATTTTAAAATATATAATGGCAAGTGAAGAAGCAGTAGGAGCAAGATCAAAGTGTGTTTGTGGACATGAGGGAGTCACTCCATTGGTTGTTAAAAGCAGCAAATAAATTGTGTGAGTTCATGATGTCTGGGGTTTTAAACAAGTTCTGGAACATGCAATCTTGAAAACATAACTGGTATGTAAGGATTGAATTCATGTCAATTTTTTTTCCATCTGACTAAAACAGATTTTTTTCTCTCTCCCTTAGCTAAAAGTATTGGCACTCTTGCTATCCATCACTGTTCTGGCACTGGTGATAACATTCAGCATTTGCCAACTACTTTACATTATTTCCAGTGTTGGAAAAATATTAGTCATTAAATCTTCCAGCATTTCTGTGATAAGGGAAGTCATTAAAATTATCTTTATGTTATGTGCAGGAATAAGGGGGAATGGAGAGTTTAAGCGACCTAACCATAGCAAATTAGTGGCAAAGTTTGGATGATGCTATTGATTTCTGCATATTCACTAAAGACTCATGAAGATTATATTTCTTTCTCGTTCAGCTGCATAACCTTGAGCTTTCTTATTTAAAAAAAAAAAAAAAGGATTGTTGTTGAGTTGGATCTAATATGTAGTGGAATGTCAAGTTTATGCCACTGATTATTTTTCTTCAAAACTCTGTGACGCTAGCTGTGAGGCACTAGAAAATTTTTAAGGCTGTTGAATTTTCATGTCTTACTTTGCTAACTCTTGAATGGAGTAGAAAATCAATGCCAGAACGAGTTATGGGGCTTTGCACATCAGTGTTTGTAAAGCACACCATCCTGATGGAACAGTGGAGGAAGCTGCCCAGTGCTGTGGGTGTTTTCCCATTGAGTCACTCAGTGTGTGTGCTGTGCTGAGCAGTGATAACAGCATGGGAAGGGGTGTACAGCCCTCCTCGGGTCTGACAAACCTATCCCTATACACCAAGCTTCATGGATGGGAGTGCTTAGGAAAAATCAGCTTAGCATTCATTCATGGCTCTGCCCATGAGCCTAAGAACCTTCATGATCTCTGTCACTTTTACCTGGTTCCTTGCAATAGCTGTGGCGGTGGAGTGGTGCCTTGAGTTACAGTACAATTGCATGCCCTGATGTGTTTCTGAGAGGTCTCCCACTATTCATACAAGGTCATGGCTTATTATCATGTATTTCCTTGGGAGGTGGTTTTTAACAGGTGCCAAAATCAAAGCAAATGCTGGATTGGATTTTCTGTGTTGTCACTCATGTGACAGCAGTCATTGGCATGTGGCTGTGAATTTCTCTTACCTAAATCATAGTTCCCCTGGGTAGGGGCAACCTGCACCCTGAAACAACTGCAAACTACATTAAAACAAAAAGTACTTCAAAGTATGGGAGCACTTCCAAATCAATACACCCTTTTCCAGCTACCCATCTAGATGTTTTCAGTGAAACATGAACTTTTGAAGTTTCATTGCCACTCCAAGGCCATTTGTATTTCTCATCAAGGCCTGTGTAATGATTCACTTTTTACTTCAATACCACTGATGAGAATGGACCATCTTTAGAATTTGATTTCCTATGTGGAGTTTTCTAGGAACTGGAGGTTGGGTGATTAATTTCATTGGGAAAATGATTTCTAAAGGAAGGACTAACATATACTTGTTCAACCATACTTCTTTCTGAGAGGACAGCAAAATAAATTTCAGGAGTACAGCAAATTCCTTAATGCAATCAGTTATCTCCTTTCGCTGGGTGGATGGACGGAGATCAGTGCTGATGAGTTGAGTTACTGAAGTCATGTGGAAGTTTTACCACTGTCTTAAGTGAGCTTTGAGGAATCTACTTCTAATAAATGATTCAACCTAGAAGCTCACATTGAAAAAAGTTTTTTTTGTGAAAGTCAGCTATTCTGTGTGTTGTTGACAAAGATCTCTCCTAATGCTTCATAAGCTTCAACAGGGAAAGTTTAGGCTAGATATTAGGAAAAGATTTTTTACTGAAAGAGTGATCCAGATGTGGAATGGGTTGCCCACAGAGGTGGTTGAGTCACCAACCCTGGATGTGTTCACGGGGAGGCTAGATGAGGTACTGAGTGATATGATGTAGATGTAGAGGATAGGTTAGCTGGATTATAGGTTGGACTAGATGATCTTCAAGGTCCTTTCCAGCCTTTTCTATACTGTGATACTGTGATATTTTAAAAAGTAGGGTTTGCCTTGCTAGATCAAGCTATTAGTGTCAAGATTTTCAATTTTTTTAGCATAAGACAAGGGGGAATGCCTTTGAACTGAAAGAGGGTAGATTTAGAGTAGATTTTAAGAATAAATTCTTTACTGTGAGGATGGTGAGGTGCTGGAACAGGTTGCCCAGAGAAATTGTGGATGCCCTATCCCTGGCCAAGTTGGATGGGGCTCTCAGCAACCTAGCCTAGTGGGAGGTGTCCCTTCCCATGGCAGGGAAGTTGGAACTAGATGGTCTTTAAGGTCTCTTCCAACACAAACCATCTTGTGATTCGGACTTGGATAATGGTCAATGTCTGAGCTTTGAGGCAAAGGAAGGAAAAAGATTAGAAAAAAAAGATTCCACAAGGAATTCCCAATGTTTGCAAATTATGTCATGATACGGACAGGAAACATCTGCTCTGACACCATTGATTTTCAGCTTCCATCTTGAAGATTGGCTTATCCCTACATTCACGACCAAAATGCAGATATCCTTGAATAACAAAATCATGCAGCCTCTTCTGTTGTTTTTCAGTGCCCTGTACCCCAGCAGCAAAGTATCAATGGTGTATTTCATAAGGGACGTAATGTGGGCAGCAAACTGCTATGGCTTGGAAGTTGCTTCATAAAAGAGGGGGCAGGAGCTGGAATCAGTAATCACACAAGCTCTCCCACTGCATTTATCCTCTCTTACACCTTAATTCATGGATACTCTCACGCACATGGTATTCCTCTTGGGGATGGTCCTGTGCAGGGCTAAGAGTTAGACTCCGTGATGCTGGTAAGTCCCTTCCAACTCAGCATATTCCATGATACTAAGTCCAGCGGGGACTGTTATGATCTTGTACACTGAACTTCTGCTTATTTTGAATCTTGTAATTCCTGCATCAGACCAAACAACCTGTGACTGTATGAGCAGGGATTTTTAGATACACCATTAATCCTGATTTAGAAACACCATTAATCTCTATCATGGAGAATTCTGCAAAAAACCCTTGAAAGCCATTGACTGGATTTTTCTAAATGTAACCAGGTGGTCTGCTCAGGGTGGTGCTAGAAGTTTCTAGCTAAGGCCAGGGAACAGAACCAGGTGAGTGTGCTCTCAGCCCATGTGGTCAGTATAAGAAATCCTTCCACTCCAACATCCATAGGATGTTCTCACTCATATTGAAATACACTACATATTTGTTTTTCTAAAACCATTGGTTGTTAGTTTCATTAAGTGCCCCTGTATGTGAGGCTCTTACTGTTTTGAACTGTGTTCTAAGGTGAAAAGAAAACTGACAGTCAGTTTAAGACTGTCAGGGTTCAGAAATGCTTAACTGTTTTTGTTTCTTCTTTATATAGCTGGACAATTAAGTAGCTGAGGTGCAGACTTCTGTAATACGAGGCTTTCTAGACCCGAGGAGGCAGAGGACACAACTGCCAGCTTCTAAGCTTAACATCCCCAGCTTGTACTATTTATACTTTTCATGGAATTAACGAACATAATGCGTGTTCAATGCAGGGCAGGTACTGATAAGAAAAAACAGAAATCTATTGGTACTCTTATGCAAATGCATTGTAATTTAGCTCATCAGCTCTGAGCTGATGAGTAAACAGCAAGTACATAAACAAGTACATAAACGAGTACACACAGGCACAGTCCTCTGTCCTTTCAGGGACCATAATGTGTGCTCTTAAGAATTTGGGCCACAGGTTTTGAAGAGAAAATCTGCTTAGTGGCCCAGATATTCATAAAGCTGCTAGCAAATAAAAAGAGAGAGATGAACGACAGATGTGCAGATGCAGTCAGAAGAAATTGTTACAGGCATGAGAGCTGTTTGTAGCCAACATGTCCTGCCCTGCAAAATCCACTTTAGTACAGTGGTGAGTGTCCCCACCTGGCGTGTGGGAGACCTGGGTTCAATTCCCGTCAGGGAGACAGTGTTAAGAGTTGGACTCAATGATCCTTTTGGGTCCCTTCCAACTCAGAATATTCTGTGATTCTGTGATTCTTATAACTCTCTCAATACAGTTGCAGTATGCTCTTTGTAGGCTCTCTGCTATTGTGTGGTCTTGTTTTTATGGCAATCTCCTAGAGAATTCTGCTTTAGGAGTGTTGTTTTTGGGAAGGGAATGAATCCATTCTCTTGGGTTTCATGGGGACTGGATGCATTTATTCTGTAGTTCAAGTAACAAGTGTTATACGGTGAAAGTCTTTAATACCAGAGCTAATAAGTGTGCTGTGAGGGAATACAAATGGCTGTTCTTAGCAATGACCCAAACTCTGACAATTTGCACTGGCTGCAGGTCTGCCTGAACTCATTTTTCACATGATAGGTACAGAATGGGCAATGGCAGGACTACTTCTCATGCAGGGCAATTGCTTCTCCACCCCAATCAAAAGGGATTATTCCCAGATCAGAGTAAAAAGAGACGATTAATCTGTGCATGTTATTTGGTCCAGGGTCTTTGTACTGTGACCACCAGCCTGTGAAAATCCTGAGGGGGACACACCACCACCTCTTCTCCCCTTGGCTGCCAGGTAGCAACAGCTTTCAGGCGCTACTCACCTGGTCCAGACTCATACATTGTTCTGGAAGAAAAAGATACATAACCACTAATGAATATTTTGAATTGCCTAGTTCTCCGTTCCGTAATCACATTATATCTTTTAAGGGTATTTACCAAAATTACACAGTATTCTTTGAAGACCAAAGTTTCTGCTTTTCACAGGGATCATTCTTTATGTCTCCTGGAAAACTACAGGTGCATTATATAACTGCTGTGGATGTTATTTACTATTATCTCTACTGGGAAATCAATTGGTACTGCAGAGGATAACAGCAAACACTTAGAGCAAAGAAGAGATTATACTCTCCTGTGGTGATACTCATGACACTGATAGACGGTAAATAGACCGTCAGGGAAAAACCCTACTGTTAGCCAGGCAGGATTGACCTTAAACAGCTATGTTGGCTTATATATATGTATATATATATTTTGCTTTCAGCCTGCCACCAAAGCTAAAGTATTTGGAGGCTGCTTGCCAGCATCAAAATTGCATTTGCATCACTTTTGTTTGTGTTTAGAAAAAATGTTTTTTGGGTTTGCTTGCTTGAGTAGTGAAGCAAGAATTTTATTATTTCGATGTGAAGCTCTGGCCTGAAGTGGCATAGCAGCTGCTAGTCCTCCACTGGTTTTGTAGGCAAAAAACAATACTAAAATATATCAAACTGTCTGACCTTTCTCCTGGTCCTCTGAAAATGTCAGTCACTGTGTCTATTGAGTATCCCATGACCAAAAGCATGTGCCAGAGCTCCACTGTGCTCTTGCTTCCTGGTTTGGCCTTTCAGTTTGTCCGTTCCATAGCTTTCAGTGCCAGTGGTAGGGATCTCTCGGAGGATTATCTTCATGTGAAGTCTTACAGAGGTCACAGCAACACAGCTCTTTGCCAGACACAGTACAAATGCATCGTGAGCCTTAATACCTGACAGAGATGAGTCACAAACTCTGTCTATGGCAAATAGGAATCCCCTGTTATTTTCTGGAATAAAGATACAATGCCCTAATTTAATTCCAGCTGGGCTACTTACATTGTTTAGTCGCATTTGCCAGTGTATCACCAGGATGTAGCATTCTGCATTTACTGCTTTGACTATTGCTAACAAATTGTTCAGCTGTCACACTGTTAGCTAGTGCGAACACAGGATCATCATGGACATTCTCTTATTTGTAAAACGAGCAGGGCTGATTGAGTAGGTCCATATCACACTGCAGAATTAATTGCTTCTCAGAGAAAAAATAGGTTTCTCCTTTGTTTAATATGGGCATAAATCTACTTCCTCTGAATTCAAAATTGTGACTGATTATAGGGCAAATCTGGTTCCAGTCTTTCATTGGCAGATGGACTTTTTAGGTATCAGTGAGTGAAACTTGCACTGTATGTGTAAGATAGTATCATTTTTCTGTGGGTACAGTGTATGGTATTTCTGTGACTTCTTCATGTCCTAGCCTTGCCAATTATAAAAACTTGCGTCATTGTTTTGTGAAGGGTAGCATTTGCATTTTTGAGGCAAGCTAGCAACATTCATGTGAAAGAAGAACAATTAAAATGCAGTAGACTTATAACTGCAAGTCTGAATTACTATCTACTGGGGAAAATTCATCTGAGTGTGCCTAGTGACATCCTTTAGAAGCTAAAAAGATATATTGTCATTTATACTGATAATCTATATTAATGTGTGAAAACAGTTCAATTGTTTAAACAATTCAAAAATTTTAGGGAATCTAGATTTAAAGATCCAGTGGAGTATCTGTCAAAGTAACAGATATTTCTTTCTCATTGGTACCTCAAATATGTTTACAGTGTATGGTATCAAAATAATGGAAAACGTATAAGAAAGCCTAAAAGGAAGAATGACTCTCAACACTCTTAATTGAGATGGCAACCAAAGTAATGAGTGCCAAAATAAGTATGTCACAAAGCTAGTGAAAAGTCAACTGAAATAAAGCAAATTTCACTCTGGCCCTATTAAAATTTGATATAGTTTAAGGCAAATTGAATGGTCTTTGTTCAAACACAGCTATGCAAAATTCAAATTAGATCATACCACTCAAGATACATGGTTATCTAATATGGTGCTGGATGGGATTTAACTTCATCTCTGATGACTATTCAGTTGTGGTCAGCATGTTCTAACAAATCTACTTTGATTTTCCATAACTATATTTAAAGCACAGTAACATCTGGCTAGGTAGACAACAGTTTGGTTTGCACTTAAAGGCTTTGTTTTATGTAGGGTGATTTTTATGACATAACTACTTCAACAAAAGCCCTGGAATAGACACCATTAAAACAGGGCGGGGGGGGGAGGGTGGAGCGGGAAAGTGGTTTTGATGTTACGGTTTATATCTTTTGCCAAACTGGAATGCATTTCACATTCAAAAAGCACCATCTGTACACAGCGCTGGTCAGACCTCATCNCTTCAGAGAAAGGCTGCACTAGTGGCATTATCCCACTAGCAGAGGGTGGTATGCACATTACGAGAAAAGCAACTCCCTGGGAAGCACAAAAACATGCAAAAATGGTCCCCATGTCCTACTTCTACTTACACATAGGACTTTTCACTCTTCTCTGCATAACTTGGGCCAGCTCTAACTTCCTTACCAATCCACTTTAGTACAGTGGTGAGTGTCCCCATCTCCCATGCGGGAGACCAGGGATTTGATTCCCACCAGGGAGGCAGTGGTGCTGTTTAAAAGTTGGACTTGATGATCCTTGTGGGTCCCTTCCAACTCAGAATATTCTGTGAATCTGTGGTGTATAGGTGCAGCTGGAACAAAGAGCACGAGAAGTTACCCGAACATCAGTCAGGCTGCACCCTGCATGGAGCAGGTTTTCCCTCACACCATAGAGCTGGCTGCTCTGGCTGCCATAACCAACCACAGGAGACTTTTTTCTTGTCTGTGGGTGGGCTAGTGATGCTGGACTGCATCTATGTGATGCTGTGTGAAGAAGCTTTACCAGCTCAGTTGGTCGAGAGCTTGGCTCGTTCTTCCAACTCACAGTGTACAGGAAGGCTGGGAAGGAGGTCAGGTTTAAAGGATTACAGCAACTGGGCATTACTGTACCTCCCTGTTGTATTGTGGGCTGTTGCCGTCACTATTTTAATAAGCTCCACATTTACAGTTTCCACTCTCCCCTCATCCAAAAAAACCCAACATCAAGTCAGACATAGAAACACCTGTTTTGTAGTTTTTCTTGTGTTTGGGTTGAAAAGGGCGAAGGAAAAAAAAAAAAGAGAGAAGGAGAGAAAACTGTAAGATCCCGTTCCAGAAATATTTTGGAAATCCACAGGCTTAATGAGAGGAAAGAACTAAATGCATGAATGTTGTCACTGGCAAGCCATCTGGAACATGTAAGTGAAAAATGCTTGCAAAATCTTAAGTAAATGATCATGCAAAGGCATAGATAGTCAGCACTTGAGGCAAAAGGTGTTTAATTAGAGTGGGGAAGGTCTTTGTTCCAAGTAATTAGAGGTAAAATTCCACCAGTAGACGAGAAAAATACAAATATTTGACAGTTTTAAAGAGAAATCTGCAAGGATTCAGGCATAAACCTGCATGAGGAGAGGAAGAGGCCAGACTGCCTGCTTAGGCAGCTCTACTGAAACATTTCAAGGCCTGAGAAGTCAGTCTCTGCCCATGTAGGGTGATTCAAAGCACTCAAGTCAGGCATACAGGCATTCCTGACAACCACAGAGAAGAGTAAGCAGCCTCCAAAGTGTGATGAATAATCCCACATGCTGACCCAGGAGCTGCCTTGAATTAGTTCGGCAGTCGGGATCCTAAACTCCGGTCCTTCCTCTCAGTACTATGACTTATAATCACATTAACTCTGTTAATGGATTTTATATTAGATGGAACTTTCTTTACATAGGACATAAATAATTCTGGCCTCAGGGACAAACAATACAGCCGAAGGAGTGGTAAATTTGAGGATCCTCATGAAACAGAGATGTTGAGGTGTCAGTACTGAACGTGCTGGACCTCGGACATGCTCAGAAACAGGACTTCAAGCATGTGGAGGATGTCACAAATCTCAGATTTACCAACCAAAGCCTTCATTTGGAGATTTATAGAGCAACTACAGACATCACAGTTGTGGAATTTGGCATTGCCAGAAGGAGCTGTTTAGGAGTGAGGCACCTCTATAATTTTAGAGGTCTAATGATAAAAATGTACACACTACAGTGACTGCTCTGCATGACAAAAGGTTTTGTATTATAAGGTTCAATCTCCTAAGTTGAAAAAACCCCAACAAAACTCACAAAAACAAACAAAAAATCAAAGCCCCCAAACTGGAAAAATCCTTAGTGCATTGTGAGATTAAAATGTTCTTTCTTTTTGATTTGTTCTGGATACAACAAAGGCACGTATTAGTAGTATGTATCATTCTTTGATTCCAATTGTTTCCAATAAAATCCATACAAGTTTTGCTGAATGAAAGTCATGACTAGGCTTTGAGTAATTTGGATTCTACTACAATTCTTTTCTTAATAGCATTTTCCAGTTTAGTGCTTTCTCCCTTCTCTGTAATGGTTACTATTATAAGATTACAAGCAGATTTCCTGGGAAGAGGATTTCTTACCACCCAGAGCTTTCCTGTGGAGACGCTCATCAATATTAGCAACCAATTTTTGAATAATACTTATAACACAATTATACAGCTACCAACTGCACTGCATTTCTCCTCATTAACAGGCTCACTGATGTTTACTGAAATTTGTTTTATTGAGTGTATGGATGTAAGAGAGGACACTGTCAAAAGCTGTATCTTTTCTCAGTGCTGGCCAAGTCAAAAGCTTTAAGATTCCAGTCCAACTTTTCAGCAGCATATGTGAACAGGCTCATCATCATCTGCAAAGAAGCCTAAACCATTTCCTAGCTCATTATTTTAAAAAAGCTTTCCACAAGTGGAAGTGTGATTACCTAGAACTATATAGTGAAAGCTAATCAACTAAAGCAGGTATCAAATGGTATGAAAAATACACAGATGGTTACCAGGAATCTTTCCTTCCTGGAACAGAAGAGCTAATATATAAGTTAGGAAACAGAAAGCAACCTCACTGCACTCTGAAGAAAAAAGACAAATGTTTAGTCTTATCTAAGATATTGCAACAATATTTCTGACCTTCAGGAAAGAGTTAAAGCTATGCAGTGGTAGCTGAAAACCAGCCAGCTAGTTTACTCTGATCAGAATGTGCTTTTTCGGGCATCGCTACAGGGGCAGAGGATTGCAATGCCTGTCCATTTTGGCTTTTGACCTTACACAAAATGCAGCCTTGTCCTTTTACTGCTTCTCCTGTGAAAGTCACGGAAGTGTTTGTAAGAAAATGTTTTCTCTTCCATTCCTGATAGGGCCTTAGTAGATCAGCTGAAATTGCCTGCATGTTCTAAGCTTACAAGCATCATCCCACCAGAGATGTATTCTTGAATGTTAAATTTAGGCTAATTGGAGGCATATCCTTTAATTTAGCAAGCTGTGGTTACTAATACAGATCAAGAACTAAAAAGTAACAGTGGATCTGATGTATGCTAAATGCTTAAGTGATATCTTAACCTATAATTATACAAGTTCTGTTAATAGTGAATAATTCAAATCTTCAGGGATTTCAATAGTCTAATGGGCTGTAGTTATTTCAAATTTACATTATGGTTGCTAGGTTTCATGAAAATGAGCAAAAGGCTGTATAGCAAAGCAGAGGAAAATTGGTGTTTGAAGTTATCGTCCAGAAATCAAAACATGAAATTTAAATTAGAAGGTGTCCAAGCAACACAATGACACCAATGCCGAGTGCTGATAATGAAAGTAGCAAGACAGTGAGTTTGCAGGGAATATTAACAGGAGATAGACTACTAGCAACAAGCTCCATAATAGTGATACCTTAAGTCTGCACTACTATGTGTAAGGAGTCCAAGACATATTACAAACCTCAATTAAGCCTTGCTACATTCTTCTGAATTATTTAAATTTTGTTATCACTGATTTGCAGGTGGCAGGCTGGGGCAGGATAAAACACATGGCTTATCTGGAGGCATGCAATGACTCAGTAGGATGCAAGAGCCACAGCTGGGGGCTGCAGCCTCCCTGCTGACAGGGAGAGCTACACCAGGGCTTTGGAACGCTGCTCAGACAGTCCCCAACGCCAGTGACCAAAGCCTTCAGTTTTCATCTGGGCTGAAACATTGTCTTTGGGATATGTGCTGTACACCAGATCTCCCAAAGCAACACAGGTTAAAGCTAGTGCTTTCCAGAGAGCCTGAGGGAGTTGTTATTCCTATGGATCACTGTGGACAACTTACTTTCAGAGTAATACGTACCACAAATGCATCAGAATGATGGGCAAGGAGGGCAAATCAAAGAAGAGAGGGACAGCAGGAACTTGGAATGACCACCTTCAGCCAGGGCTGCCACCAGAGAGAGCTCTGTGTAGCCAGCAGGGTCACATTGTTTCTATGGACCTGGGAGACACTTTGGATGGTGTACGCAACAGCTAATGGCCTCCTCTGAGTCAAGCCCACCCAGGCTTTGAGAGTAAGTCTAAGTTTTGCTGGTTCAAGACAAACCTGTCATTACTACTAGTCACAGTGATATGGTCTCTCCCGGCTCCTGCTCTTCTGAGACATCCTGTACGCAAATAAACTATTTTTGGAACAATGGGGATAAATTAGATTACTTGAGAGACAATAAAAATACCACATAAGTTAAAAGGAATGAACAGTGTTCATTACAATTTGGTAGAAGTCAAGCTGTCTGACATGCTTTGATATCTGAATTTGACTTCAAGTTTCTCTTTAATTCTTCTGGAGTGTACTTTAAATACAGAGTATCTCTGATTCTTACAAGCAGATTAACAACAAAAATAAATGTTCTTTTCTACCTAAAGATTAACTATTTCCCTAATATTTAGTTAGTTGTTCATGCTAGTTTATCTAAATCTAGGCTCAATTAAACGTTTCTGTATCATTTCAGTATCTGAATCTAAATTTAAGTATCTGAATTTCTCTAAAAAGGCAGAAATACTGTGGGAGTTTGGGTTTGGTGGTTTTTGTTGTTTTTTCTTTTAAATTTAAATACTTGGTAGTGCAGTTTCCATGTTAGTGAATAACCCATGGGATAAAGTTATAACTACCTAAATACTTGTTTTACAAAATAGGTTTTTCCAACAGCTCCTTTTCATTATATTCTGGATCAAAGTAACCTTTTGCATCTCAGTCTAAAATACACGTATCCGTTTTGCAACATGTATCCGTGTTGCTAAAGCTCTCTAATTTACATAAGAAGCAACAGCAAAACTCCACGTACCTTGTGTTGGTTAAACTATTATTATTGTGTAATTACATAATGGAGAAATAGCAAATTCAAGTTCTTAAGATGCTGATCATGAAGTATATTAAATTATAGCATTGCCTCAACTGCAGGGCAGGTGTGCTCGGTGGCACACCCTCCGTCATGCAGACAATGGGGAAACTGAAGGAGATATGGCAGCCTCTGCAGTGTCCTGCAGCCAAGGCTAGAGCCACTTTAGGGCTCATAGCTCTGGGTCTTAGCAAAAAGCAATAGCTAGTGATTCACAGAAAATAACACATTTCACTAAGTCGTCCAGAAAATCAATGTGCTTTTGTGGGAAGGTTCACTCTGGAATTGCAAGTAGTAAATAGAGATCCTTCCCAAGCCTACCTTTACATGCAACAGATGATGGGGAGACAGCAGGGTCAGATTTGGCTCAGGAACATATGCGGGAGCCATCAGTGACCACGAGGCCTAAAGCCCCCATAGCCTTACCCTCCAAGTACCACAATTACATTCCAGCAATCCAACAAGACAGTTTCCCTGCTAGAGTCACATACTTTAATAATTCACGGGTTGGAAAGCACTTTCAGATTGATAGATGCCTTATTACTACAGAGTCACGTTAAGCAAAAACAACACAAATCAATAAAAATCTTCAAATAATTAAGCATCTTCAGTCACTTAACACCCATTCCAACTACCATTAGCAAGAGGTTTGAGGGCTGCTCATAACTCTCTTTAGCATGTTATAAATTCCCCACAGAGCACTCAGATGCCCTAGCTATGGTGATATATGCTGCACACACTGCAGTCCTGTCCCTGTACTATTAACTGTAGTGGTTTCACATTTAGAAATTGTGTCCTGGGAATACGGCTGAGGACACACCATGATTCACTACATAAACTGGAGGAACTTCTCTACCTGCTTGTTTTAAGTGTAACCCTCTCTGAGAAATGTGTATCAAAATCTAATCACTTCATGGAATGTTATGTAGTCTAATTAGTGATATGTATTTACAGAGCACTTGGGGATCCCTGGATAAAGGTTAGGGGGTTTTGTCAATTTGTTAGTACTGCCTTCAGAGCTTTTGTTTCTTGTGTCGGGTCCCTGAATTTAAAAGAATTCTTTCTAATGTTCTGTGTGCACTTTGTGAAACAGGCTGCTGATGTCAAATGCAAGCATATTCACAGGGCATAAACTATTTGGTATTGCTGAAACTAAATATGTTTACTGAGGAAAATACATAGATGCAGACACTCTCAGTTCTTGCAGCTGTTCCTTCCTGGAAAACAGGAGGAGAAGATTTTTCCTCTCCAAAGCAAAAGGAATAGTAGGCTTGATTGACATTCTGCAAACTGCAGATCCTGCAGGGCCAAATTATTTGCCTCATTTTGCTTCAGAATTTCTTCCCCCTATCCTTGCTCAGGACGTAATACCTCAGCAAGTGTTGGGTAGTTCTGATAGTTTGTGGGCAGTAGGACAGGCTGTCAGGGGAACTGAGGTTGTATCACATGCTAATAAGTATAAGCTAAAAGAGAAAAAACCAACCCTTCTCACATTTTGAAATAGTTCTGAAATGGAGAGATGAAGTAACCGGTGATACATACCCGTGGTTATGCCTCATGTTGTCCTTATTTTGCATGTGGCTCCTGGGAGGCTTATCTCACCCAGGCTCTCCAGTCCAGCTGGAAGCTGTTGGGATAGGGCAGGGGGAGCTGCTGTTTTCAAAAAAATGAGATTTTCAAGTCACAGTTACTGGATTGAAATATCTGGTTTGGTTTTCCTAAGTGTCTCAGCACTGGTTCTTGCCATCAACAATCTGTTTTCTTGTTTTAATTCCAGATAAAACATGAGAGTATCTAGATCTGCCCTGCCCTGCCTTTTAAGTATGCACAAAAGGCAATGATGGCATAACTACATTCACAGGAATCGAGGGCCAGTATTAATCTACAAAAAAAACTTGTTCTTCAAAAAATGCTACAGCTGGGTCTCCTACACCATGATACCATGGGTCTTGTTCATGTCCCGTGAAGCCCTCTGTCCGTGTAGAATGGCAGCTTATTAATATGCAAATTTTCCCCGCATCCTCACTCCACCCCCCGGCAGTCTGGTGCTGTTTTGGCACTGCCTTGCTGTTTGTGCTGGCGCTTCCCAGTGCCTGCGGCCACCCCACGTCGGGAAAAACCCCTTTTCCACTTGGCTGGGGACACTGGTGCAGGGAGGCGCCCGTGCTGCCGTCCCAGCGGCCCCAGGGGGATGGGAGAAGCCAGCGTGGCCCTGAGTGGAGCCGAGGGGAAGCGGGGAGACCAGCGCAGCCCCATGTGGAGCCAGGGCGCGGGGGCCATGGCAGCCCGGAGTGGAGGGGCGGAGCGGGGCCAGCACGGCTTGTCACGGGCAGAGCATCTGTGGTCTGCGCAGCACAGCGTGGGGGTTGATTTGAATATTCATGACTGCCTAATTTGAATATTCATGTGTGTCAGGTTGCGCATGTGCAGTCCTGAAACGGGCTTCCTTAATCACTGAAAAATCACACTGCAGAGATGTGAAGCCGCTGTCTGGGGGGCGTGAAGTGGAAGAGGGCTGACTGTATTACCAAAGCTTTGATGACTATGGCACACACATTAGCATAAACACCAAACATCTCATAATGTGTTTCAAATAACAACTACATTCAGAGAGCACCAGCACTACTGCTGAATATTTAGGGCATTCACTTGACACAGATTCAGAATTGAGTTCCTGGCCCGGTGCATATTTAATTGTCTATACAAAGTGTTGCAGTTCCAAACAGTGATCCCAAGGGAGCTGGTATGGATGCAGCAACTCAGAGAAGAATTTTTTACATCCTAGTTATATGCCCCCAAATCACTGTCTAGTTTGAGACTCTCCTCATTCTCTAACTTCTCATGAAGGTTGAGCAAGTCTCGGTTTTAGCGCAGTGTAGAAGAGTAATGATTTTATTTTTACATCTTAAAAGAATATAACCTAAATGAACAATTTACTCAGTTTTACTGCAAATATTGAGAAATGAAAAAGGGTCATGAAGTGTCACAGAGTGGGATTTGTTGGGCTTTCTTCACCTATTTGTGAATCTAAACTTCTGGGGCAAAATGGGATAATTTATCTGTAGTCTCTGTTTATTTTGAGATTGCCTTGACACATTTTCTTGCCATTTCTGACTAAAGAAACAGGGTCTGTAAATATTTTTGTAAACAAGCTCTCCTAAGAGAATACACTGATGATTTGGATCACTGGTGTCTGTTTCAAGTGAGAAACTGGAAAATGACACTGAGGAGGCAGCAGTAGTTCAGCTATTGCTGCCCAGGGAGAAACTGCTCCTAATTACATGCTGGAAAACTAACCACACACTTGGTTTGGCCTCTCCCTCCCATCCACATAAGAACTACAGGCAGCCCTGAGTTACAGTTTGCAGAAGTGATAAAGTACATTACAAATAAGACATAGTGATGAGACAATGTTGTAAAATACTACCATGTACTGTCTAGCAGGTAACTGATGGCAGACATAGGAAGGCAATGTAGCTGAGGCCATGGTTTTTGAAAGTTACAATGGCATAGCAAATAACTTAAAAGTGCATGTGGTGCACTAAGTCTAAAGTGCAATCAGGAGCAGAAGTACTGTCTGAACCAACATAAGGTTACCAGGAAGGAGTAGGTAACAACAGAGAGGCTGAGTCAGTGCTGGGTAGCCAGGGAAGTGACTGTCTCAAATAGGCGGCAGCAGCCTAAGTGAGAACTCATGTCCAGAGAGTCACGGTTTAGGGAATGACAGTTACTAACATAAAATTGTTTTGCCGTCTTCTTCAGAGATTTCTGGCCTTCAGAACTGACAAACTCAGCAGAAGAGCAGTGCAAATTAAAGGACACCTTGAGACAGCGTGCAGTTAATGAAAGGAAATTTGACACATGGGGTATCTAGGGTAAATGACACTGAGGGCAAGCAGGGGAACGTTAAAGGCAAAGCTGGGTTGGTGGACATGAGAGGAAACTTCAAAATAACTGAAAGGCAATTTTAGAAAGGTGAGCATAACGAATAGATTTTGACAGAGGCAGCAGCGATGCTCAGCTCCCCCTGCCACTCGAATCCCCAGTTAGGTATCTTTGGCCTGTATCTGTGTACGGTATAATGTCAAAAATTACTGAACACCTCCCCTTGATCAAAGAAAATGCATTCATTCCACATTAACTCTTTCTGATTCAGAGAAGACAATGAACGTCATTCTCTGATCTTTTAATTCTGTTTACTATAGCACTTGGATTATGCCAACATGAAACACAGGACCTGTCAAGTTTTACCCACCGAGGGAGAAACGCAGGTACTTGTTCCCCTGCTCAAGCCACGAAGAAAGAGGGGGCTAATTTGATGGGGTTATACAGCACAGTGAGATGACGGTCCACCTGTTTGACAACCCACGTGCAGCTGGGGAGTAACTGTCACCCAAACGTGTTCCCACTAAAATAAGTCACTGGCACAGAATCTGC
This sequence comes from Pitta sordida, assembly GCA_013390025.1. NCBI lineage: Eukaryota > Metazoa > Chordata > Aves > Passeriformes > Pittidae > Pitta > Pitta sordida. Next base: position 71,501 of record WEKX01024717.1, read on the forward strand.
AAGGAGAGAAACGAGATATTTTTCGCAGCTTGTTTTGTTTCATAACATCTCCGCTAATTAAATTATTTTGTTGTTTTGATATCCCGCTGAATTGTTTCTAGAACATGCTGACATGCCCAGTGAAAACAGTTGTTAGGGAATTATGTTTTGCTCAGTGTGTCTGAAAGTTCAGAATCTTCTGGAGTTTTGGAAGACGTTAATTATATTGTTATGCCACAGTAAAAGATAATTTCATATTCCCATTAAATTGTCAATGCAGAATGTTCTGTGATAATATAATCTAATTATGTCTGAACCTGATGTTGTGATGGCTTAAAATAGCCTTCAGGGCAGTTCAGTTATGTGAAACGAAACTAGGACAATTCCTAAAAGCTCAAGAGGGACTGCCGATCTATTAGTCTTGGCAGCGAGAAAGTATCTGGGATAAGGAGGATGCTTTTAAAAGCAGAATAATTATTTTTCCTAGTTAACAAAAAATGAAAGAAAAATATTTTAAGATTTTTTTTAAAAAAATTTGGATCACTACTAGAAGAATTTGAAAAATAAGAAAGGATGTGCTTTCAGCAGATGAGTTGAAATCACATTTCCATATATCTTGTTACCTGCATAAGTGTTTCCAAAGAGCGTCTGGACACCCAGCATCCTCTGATGTCTGATCGTAGCCCCACCTTTTCCTAAGTGATTTTGTTTTGCTCATACTCGTTTTCTTCCGATCGAGAGATACAAAAAAGGCTTTCAAAACTACGTAAGGTGACAGGATTTTGCTGGTTTGTACGGACTGATGGGAAAAATTCAAGTTCAAGCTCAGAGAGATAACTTTCTAACTCAGCATCTATATTAAGGCATATAAGGAAGGGGTCTGTTTTTTCCTATAACATCTGCCCTTCGTTACTTTGTCAAGACACACGTTATTTGTGCAGCCGCAGCTCACAGGGAGTTTTCACCACCTGCGTTTTAAAGCACATCTCTGGGCTTTAGTTCAGTCTGTCCGAGGCAGGCATCTGGCGACAGACGTATGTAAACATGTCTTTAGAGAACTCATCTTAAAAAAAGAAACGTGTAAACCACCAACAAAGCGCTCTTAGCGCGTCCCACCCGCAATGAAACACGAACCACACGGGTCACGAGTTTTTTTCTCGGTAGAAAAGGGACGTGAAGCTGACACACTTTTTTTTTTTTTTAACGAGCTGCGAGATTTGCCAGGCGCAGCCTCAGCAGGCGAGAGGCTGGCACACGGGTCACACGGAGGCTCTCCCGGGGCTCCTTTTCCTGCCCCTTGTGCCCGCAGCCGAGGGCTGTGAGGGCTGTGAGGGCTGTGAGGGCTGTGAGGGCTGTGAAGGCTGCCAGGGCTGNGGGGACCGCCGGAGGGGGGTGGGGGGGGGAGTGCCACTATCGCCGCGGCCGCCGCTCTCTGCTCCTCCTCCTCCTCCGCGGAGCGCCCTCCACCCCGCCCTCTCCCCGCCCGGGACCGAGCCTGGTGGCCACAAAATGGCGGACGGGGAGCTGAACGTGGACAGCCTCATCACCCGGCTGCTGGAAGGTGAGCGGGGCGCCCGGCAGCCCCTCCTGCCCGCCGGGGAGGGCACCGCCGGTGGGGAGGGAAGGGAAGGGAAGGGAAGGGAAGGGAAGCGAGGCGGGGAGGAGCGCTTTGCCTGCCCAGACGGGCGCGGGGGNNTGCCTGCCCAGACGGGCGCGGGGTGGCGGCCGGGAGCGGGGACGGCGCGTCCCGCCGGTGCCCCGAGTGTCTCCTGAGCCCCAGGAGAGAGGAGGGTGGGGGTCCGGGCGCCTTGTCTGGGTGAAGGGGCTGCCTTCCTTTATAAAATATAAGGGGAAAAAAAATAAAAGAAGCTCGTTTTCCTTCTTCATCCCAGCGTGAGTGAGGGGCGACCTGGGGACGGCCCTCCAGCTGAGCGAGGGGCGGCTTTCCCCCCCTCCCAGCCCTCCCAGCCCTCCCTCCGGTCGCGTTGGTGTTCGCACCTGTCCCTGTGTGAAGTTCCGTCTGCGAGCGGCGTTAGGTGTGTGGGGCTGTGTGTGTGTGTGTGTGTGTGTGTGGCTGTGTGTGCGGGGGGGGCGGGGGGGGGGGGGGGG